>JADEYB020000027.1:1461628-1659464 GCA_015832495.2 Alces alces
TCACTCATGCTGCCTGACCCTGCCCGCTGCGGGGATGCAGGTGGAGGCAGGCAGGAAGCAGAGTCCCCGAGGACGCTGCAGGAGCAGCAGGACGTTCCTGGCTGTGTCCTTGGGATTCCCCGTGGCCACCTTGACTCATCCATCATCCCCGAGAAAGGCCCGAGGCTGGGAATGGACGCGGCGGCCTGGATGCTCTGACAGAGCATGTGTGCGCTGGGCGTTAGCACGAGCCGCTCAGGGCTGCCACCCTGCTCCCAGCCGGTCTGAGTCTGGACCCAGATGCGGTTGCTTACGAGCCTCGGGTCCGTCTCTCAGTCTCCCTGAGCCCCTGACGCTTCATCCGGAAAAGGGAACTTGGGCGTTCTCACGAGGGTGAATTCAGACACGGCGAGTCAGTTTTGCAGTAAGTTTTAAAGGGCGGTTACGATGATGACAGTGCCTCGCAGACTTTAACCCGCGAACCAGGTCACTTCCACGTTGTCTTTGTAGGTTGTAGACAGATGTGTGCTCCCTGGGCCGCAGGGGTTCCGGGGTCTCCGCTGGGCCCCGGGGCCCTTCTGGGGGGTCACCGCCGGCTCTCGTTTCAGCACCAGCGGGAGGCCCTTCCTGCTCTACGTGGGCCTGGCACACATGCACGTGCCCCTGGCCGGGACGCCGCCGTCAGCAGGACCCAGGAGTCTGAGGCCGTACAGCGCGGGTCTGCGGGAGATGGACTGCCTCGTGGGCCGGATCAAGGACACAGTTGACCTCGCGGGGAAAAACAACACGTTCCTCTGGTTTACAGGTGAACAGAAAACCGCAGCCAGCCTCCCTCGGGGCTAATGGGTAACCCTGCACGCGCTCCCAGAGGAGCAGCGTCTCAGCCTGTGACCCTCTGCACCGCAGCAGGGGGCTTGCCCTGAACGTGGGGCCCCGCTGGTGCTCAGGGGCCTGTGTGCTGAGCACCTGTCTGGGGGGTCCCCGAGGCCGCACCCCCGGACAGGCTTGCACGGAGAGCTCGGTTCCCCTGCGACCCCTCGGGTGCTGGTCAGGGTCACCCGGGTACTGCTCCTAATTGTCAACGCGTGACTGACGCCGTGAGCATGTGTCGCCCCGGGCAGTCCTCG
Source organism: Alces alces (assembly GCA_015832495.2). NCBI lineage: Eukaryota > Metazoa > Chordata > Mammalia > Artiodactyla > Cervidae > Alces > Alces alces. The sequence continues at coordinate 1,462,735 of JADEYB020000027.1, forward strand.
GAGCCCCGCTCCACCGCCCGCACCCCACCCAGGAACCGTGGGTCGGGGGTCGCTGTCTGGAGCGAGGGCTGTGGACACTGGTGTTTGAACCTCTGCGTTGGGAAAGTTCCTTTAGCCCCTCTGAGCCCCTCTTTCCTCCTTGGCAGAGTCGAGCCGCTTCCACCGTAGGTTGGAGGGTCAGGCAGTGATGTGTGGGAGGCACTGGCTCTTCACAGGTCCTCAGGAAGGAGTTACTGGGCACCTCCCTGGTGGCCCAGTGGTTAGGACTCCACGCTCCCAATGTAGGGGCGCAGGTTCGATCCCCAGTCAGGGAACTCAGGCCCCACAGGCTGTGTGGCTACAAAAGAAAAAGCGAACAGTTGCTGAGTGGAAGGCACTGGTAGAGGGACTGCTGAGGCCGTAACCAGAGACCAGAGGCCAGAGCCCCCGCGTGGGGCGGCCCACGCCTCTGCAGGCCTGTGGGAGGCAGACGCCCTCGCCCCAGAAGGTGGCCCTCCAGGGGTCGCGGTCACACTTGTTTTCACAAGTCCTTGTCTCCACTCGCGGCGAGGACGGGCTGTGCGGCCACGGCTGGCGGTGTCCCGCAGCCCACTGACTCTGTGCTGCCTTTCCTGGTTTCTAGGGGACAATGGCCCGTGGGCTCAGAAGTGTGAGCTGGCCGGGAGTGTGGGGCCCTTCACCGGATTGTGGCAGGCTCGTCGAGGTAAGGTCTCCACCGGGGGTGGGGACAGGAGACCTGACCTCTGGGAGGACCGATTTATCTCCTGGCCTTGGGGCATGTTTGTGACACAGGAACAGATTACTCACGGGCATCAGCTCCCAGAAAAGAAACAGTTTGGGATGGAGAAAGTTGGTGTGCTTTCGGGCATCCCGTCCTTTCCTCTAGGGCGTTAGCCCTGCCCCCAGAGGCCAGGCTGAGGGCCGTCCAGCAAAGACACTTGCCTTTGTGTTCGTCCTGACGACCTTGCTCTTCCCCCTTCCTTTCTTTTCTTTCCTTTTTCACAGTCATCCCTTCATCCATGCAACCATTACTTCACTAAGAATTACTTCACAATTATGCCAGGCTTCTGTATGTGTCGTCTCTAAACCTTCATGAGAGGCAGGTAGTAATAACTCCATTTATAGCTGAAGAAAGAGGCTCAGAGAGGCTAAGAAACTTGCCTGGAGTCACACACTGGGGAGTTCGGAGCCAGGCCTGCTCCCACGTCGAGGTTGCTGATCCGCACTGCCTCTCTTTATTTAAACATCCTTCGCCCTCAGCTCAGCGCCCATCTGCTCTGGGATGGCCTCCCCACAGGGACCTCACCCTCTGAAAGGCAGTCCTGCGGGGGACAATTCGACAGTACGGATGAAAGTCTTAAACAGTATGCATGACGGATGGTGCTTTTGATTCCTCCTTTAAGAGTTTGTTTTCAAGAACTAGTTAGCCAAGTGCTCAACAATGTATGTAAGAGAATGCTCATTGCTGTAGATTTAAACAAACACACACACACAACCCAAGTGTCCAGCGAGACAGGAGTGCTCCTGGAAGTCGTGGCACATGGATGTAAAGAAACACGAGGAACCGCCGAAAACGGTGCCTAGGACTCACCTGGAAACAGTGACATTAAATACTTCCCAGTGAAGAACGCAGGTCACAGAACCACATGTAAAGCATGATCTTACTGTCTAATACTAAGTATGTGTAGTCTCAGAAGAGTCTCGACAGACGCAGCAAAGCGTGAGGCAGTGGTTACCTCTGGGTGGTGGAGGAAGGTCTTTTACAAAATAATTTTATGTGTGTGTTTATTTTTGTCTGGGATGGGTCTCCGTTGCTGAGCAGGCTTTTCTCTAGCTGCAGTGTGTGACCTTCTCACGAGCGGCTTCTGTTGTTGCAGAGCGTGGGCTCCAAGCTGGGCTCCACGTCGGCTGGGGAGTTGGGGCGCGCGGGCTTAGCTGCTCCAAGGCCTGTGGGGTCTTCCCAGACCTGGGGTTGAACCCGCGTCTCCTGCACTGGCAGGCAGATTCTCTAATCTGCAGCCGTCACCCAGAGAAAGCCAGCGCCGGCCGGGCGTGGTTCCTGCGCTCCCTGGGGGCAGACCCTCTTCTCTGTACTGATGTGCCCTCGGGTCAGGTGCCTTCCTCAGTCAGAGGGGCCTGCGATCACCTCACTCTCCAGGGTGAAAATCCTGACCGCGTGGAGGCCAAGGTTGAGGGGACACAACTGTCAGGAAGCAGTCCCTCTCTGGGGATCTTTCTGTTCCCTAAGAAGGTGACCTCTGACCTATCTGAGGACCTGTCTCATCTTGTCTCTTAGGAGGCAGTTTTAAACTAGTGAACCGGGCTTGCAAACATGTTGTAGGGAAGAGAGAGGAGGAACTTATAAATGGAAAGAGAAGAGACACGTGAGTCCGGCGCGGCTCGGGAGGGACTCTGAGTCATCATCAGAATGAACTGTGAGCGCTGAGCCCTTCAGTCATGTGGATTCTCTGTGAGCCCCTGGGCTGGGGCCCGCCAGGCCCCTCTGTCCATGGGAGTCTCCAAGCCAGAGCACTGGAGTGGGCTGCCATGCCCTCCTCCAGGGGATCCTCCCCACCCAGGAATCAAACCCGCGTCTCCTGCATTTGCTGGCGCGTTCTTGACCACTGAGCCCCAGGGAGTGTCCGTCCGTCCATGAATGGATGGGGAAGATGTGGTGTCTGTGGGTATGTACATGAGGCCACGTGCTGTGTATATCAGATTCTTCACAAGGGAAAAGAAGCCTTTTTCTGTGATCTCGTATCTACATGAGATGGCGAGCAGTCACTGAACTTACCGTGGTCATCATCTCCTGGTGTGGGAGTCAGAGCTTTGTGTGTTTGCCTTAAACGCACCCTCTCACCTCTGCCGAGTCCCCCAGAGTTCCATCACCCCAAAGAGACCCCCACACGCTGCGAGCGCTCACCGCCTCTCGCCCGCTTCCCCAGGCACGGGGTTGAGCTGTGAAGGCTGAGATCGGGGGTGCAGCCAGGGCTGGGGCCAGCACGAACCTCGTTCCTACCAAGTCAGCTGATGAATAGGGGTCGTGTTCAAACAGTGCCGGCTCGGAGGCTCAGCCGTTTCCCCCCCCCCCCCCCCCGCCACCTTGGTGGCCCAGTGAGGGGCCCGCAGGCTGAGCAGGGCGGGGGTTTCCCCGGGGCCGCCGATCGAGGGGGCTGCAGGGTCTGCCCAGCGCCCGGCTCACCCCCACCCACGTGCTCGTCATCCCTGACCGACTGCCCCAACGCCTGGAACACCCTGTCTGTCTTCTTTGCCCACCGTGGTCGTCCAGGAGACTCCGGTTGGCTTTGTGACTGTCTAAGTGCTTCTGAATATGTGGGCTGCAGAGTGGGAAGGTGGAGAGGGGCCTCCGGGAGCCGGGGTCCAACTCAGCTGAGCATCTGGTGCCCGAAGGCCTGGGCCTTTCCAGCCCGGGGTCCCCCTCTGCAAGCGGTGGAGACCCACCTTGCGGGGCGGCAAGAAACTCTGCCCTGAGGTTGGGGCTCCTTCGTGTCGAGATAACAGCCTTGGGAGGGGGCGGCACGGCCTTGCCTGGTCTGGCTGCGTCTCCGTGGGACGTAGCGCTTGAACATGCGGTGGGGCCGGGCGCCTCTGCTTTTCTCGGGGGGTCACGCAGGTGCCCCTGGCCGTGGGCTGAGCTCTGCCCTGACCTCAACCTTCGCATCGGCTCCCCACCACCCTGGCCGCAGCTGTCTCCCTCCCCTCTGCCCAGGACGCTACGGGGGGGTCCGGGGGGCCAGGCAGGGCCCAGGTGGAGGGGGTGTGGCCGGGGTCCCGCTGGGCCACCGGCTCGTCTTCAGGCAGGTGCCTGGTCAGTGGGGGCCTGTGTGTCCTGCTGGGAGCGGGCCCGTCCCGAGGGTCGATGAAACCGAGAAGACGGTCCATGTTTTCACAACGGAGTGGGACAAACTGTACCCGGAGCGCCGCCCGCTCCCCTGCCGCCAGCCCAGGACGGCAGGCCACGCGATGGTGCCCCCTCCCCGTCCTCCCTTCCTCTCCTGGCCCGGGCGGCGCTCAGCTGATGGGATGAGGCAGCGTCTCCTGGAGCGGCGTTTCGTCCCGTGCTGGGCGAGGATGCTGCGCGGGGCTTGGCCAGCTCCCTGCGGGGGTGAGAGGCTGAGCCGGGGGCAGGGGGCACCTCAGAGTGCCCTGGCCTCCCCCAAGCAGAGGGCCCCGGGGCACGGGCCGCTGCTGAACCCGAACCCCCCCCCCGCACGCCGCCTCGCAGCAGCGGCCCTCCCTCCCCGCTCCAGACCTACTTCCTCTTCGGGACAGAACTAGCACCTTGTTTGTCCCCTAACGGATGGCTTCTCTGTCTGGAAAATCTTTCCTTGTTTTATTTGAAGAGCAGAGCTGTTCCTTCCTCCCCCTGGTGATGAGGAAACATGCTGTTGAATTTGGCATCCTTGCCTTCTGGGAGACCTTGGTTGTAACGCGATGCTATCAGGTGCTTACATAACCTTTCCCACTGGGAAGCTGGCTCTGCCGCCCGGGCTGTCTGTCCCGTGGAGGGGCGGGGAGGCAGACAGGGGTCAGAGGGGGGCGGACAGGGGTCAGAGGGAGGCAGACAGGGGTCAGAGGGGGTGCCGGGGGTGGACAGGGGTCAGAGGGAGGCAGACAGGGGTCAGAGGGGGTGCAGGGGGGTGGACAGGGGTCAGAGGGGGTGCCGGGGATGGACAAAGGTCAGAGGGAGTAGGGGGTACAGAGAGGGGGTGTGGGGTGGGGAGGATGCTGGCAGCCGGCCCTGCCGGGAGCAGGGTCTGCGGATGGGACCAGTGTGAGTCAAGTGATGTCGCCTTATGGGCCACTGGCCACCAGGCTCAGAACGCCCCCACCCCGCTCACGGCCACCCCGGGCCAGCTGGAGTCCTTGGCCCCACCAGAGGCCTGGCTGCCGTGTGTTTCTAGAAAACTAGTGTGTGAGCGCCGGGCATCCTTGGCAAAGGCACGTATTTATATTTAGAAACGAAGCCTGCTTCTTTAGAAGTTTACAGAATGCGGGCTCCTCAGAACAGGCGCGTTCTTCTGCCCTGAGACGCTCACATGAACGGCTCGAGGGGCCACGCAGGTAGTTTAAATGGACACAGCTTGCTTTCGCCCGTTGTGGACAGGACTAGGGATTCGGTCAGTGGGACAGCGGGCTCCTGTCTGACGACGTTCAGACTCAGTTTAAAAGCAAAGTCCGCGTCACACCACAGCGCGTTGTCAGAGGCCTGAACCCAGTGCCCGGGCTGCCAGGACGCAGCTTCCGCCGGTTTCTGTCTGTAGGGGGTTTTGTTGTGCCGTTGTTTTATTTGCCTTTTTTCTGGCTCGTGTTTGTTGGGCACTCCCGTGGCAGGCACGGTGCCCGAGGGCCTTGCTCAGAACTTTATGTACATTGTCTGACGTCAGCTTTCCAGCGTCCCATGAGACCAGTCCAGTCACTTCCCCCTTCACGACTGAGGAGGAGGAAACAGAGGGATGCTAAGATTTCTGCCTGGACATCCCCGGTGGTCCAGCGGTTAAGACTGCACTTCCGATGCAGGGGCCGTGGGAGATCCCTGGTGGGGGTGTTCAGATCCTGCGTACCGCCCGAGGTCTCACAACGAGAAAGCCTTCTCCCGTTAACCTTACTGCTTTTTCTCAGCCTCTGGTCCCCAGAGACTGCTGTCAGAGAGGCCTGGAATGACAGCCCCGCCCGAGACAAAACCAGCATCTCCAGGGGTCCTTCGTGGCTCTGTGTGCTGAGAGGCTTGCCAGCCTCTGTGTGAGCAGCCCTGCCCTTCTGACTCAGGGGGCTGTGGCGTTGGGAGGGCCCCTTGCTGGGATGAGCCCATGTGTCTGAACGCGGACCGAGGTGGTGCTTCCTTCACACATCACGGAACGGTCTCTGCTTGCACAGCCAGGGAGGAGGAAGTAAGCCACTCATGAATCATGCTTCTGTTTATGTTTTGGTTGCTGAGACTAAATATTTATTGTTCTAACTAAGAGGTTCGGCCTTAATTAGAGTCATAACTAACCACAAGTGGATCGAAATGCGTTTTCCTGGCCGTCGAATGTGGTCTCTCAGCAGAAAGCCAAATTCGACGGACGCTTTGGATATGCCACTGCGACTGGTCCAAGGATGAAGGTTGCTGTCCACGAACAAAGAGCTTTTGAAATTAAAAACTGCACATGTTACTTTTCAGGCTGGACTCAACTGTTGTTCTTACTCACCGTAACATAGGTCACCTTTGTTCTCCGGGGCGTAAAGGCGAAGGCCACATAAAACCTGTTATTAGAGACACACGCTCTGTTTAGTTTCGAGATGTATCATGTCCCCTCTCTTACTGCCCTGGAACTGGCACGCTCTACATGAACTCACCAGGAGAGCTTTACAGACCTTTCCTGGTGTCTGGACCCCAGTTCAGGTCAATTAACTCACAATTTTTTGGAAATAGACCTTTGCATGAGTATTTCTTCAAAGCTCCCCTAGTGACTTGAGTCTGCATATGGGGATGGGAATCACAGTCCCGGAAGGTCCTAGAAGTTCTTAATGACTGAGGGTGCCAGCCATGTAGTCAGCCTTGGACTCAAATCCTGACTTGACTGTTTCCTCGCTGTGTGACTTTGGGCAAATGACTTAACCTCTCTGAGCTTCAACTTCTGCATCTGAAAAATGAAGACTAACAGTGCTCAGCTCACAAAGCTGCCCTAAGGATTACGGGAGAGTTCGGGGGTGCACTTAACTTGGTGCTTGGGAGAGGCTCAGTTACCTGGAGAAATTATTGTTACTAGTGTGTGTCTGCTAAGTCACTTCAGTCATCTCCAGCTGTGTGCAACCCCATGGACTGCAGCCCGCCAGGCTCCTCTGTCCATGGGATTCTCCAGGCAAGGACACTGGAGTGGGTTGCCAGGCCCGCCTCCAGGGGATCTTCCCGACCCGGGGACCGAACCCACATCTCTTACGTCTCCTGCACTGGCAGGCAGGTTCTTTACCACTGGTGCCACTCCTCCCGTGTTAAACGCAAGCTGAGGGCGCGTCAGCAGGAGCAGGTGTCGCTGAAGTGTCAGGGGCCGGGGCTGGCTGCCGTGGGTTCCGTACTTGCTGGTGTGGATAAAGCCCAGCACACGGTGCCAGGAGTTTCTCATCATCAGACGCGTGGCTGTCAGGCAGCAGCCCCGGGGGCCCACCAGCAGCGCCAGCCGGACCTTTCAAAGTCGGTCCCCCCAGCAACGCTGACGAGATACTGCGTGCTGGAATTTGGAGCGGGAAGACGCGGGGTGTGTGTATGTATATGTATATAAATACATATATATATATTTATAATTGCTTACCCGCACTCTGGGCTCTTGAGATAAATTCAAGTACAAGGCTTGTGGGCATGGCTGGAATATATCAATGTGTCTGCTGGAATATATCAATGTGTCTACAGACAGGTGTCAGCCGGCCAGTCTTCAAAACATAGATGGGGGGTTGCCCCCCACCCCCTTGCAAGTGTCCACACCAAAAGGCTTCTCAGCCAGCCTTCTCCTCTCTTTCCACCAATTCCTAATCTTTGCAGGTGGCTGTCCGCTCTGTTGACCTGTACATGTTTTATCACTGGCCAAATCCCTCCTCACCTCTCCAGCTTTCAACTCTTTGCTGAAATAAGGGAAACACATCGACATATTTTTCTCTGAAAAAGAATAAGGGAAGTTAATCATCTGAAAAAGAACAATACAGATTACGGCAAATGAGCAGAACCCCTAGTGGCGAGGACCAGTTAGCAGATTTACTAATTGCAGCCTGTGTGTGTGTGTGCTGTCGAGTCTGACTCTTTGCTGCCCCATGCACTGTAGCCAGGCTCCTCAGTCCATGGGATTCTCCAGGCAAGAATACTGGAGAGGGTTGCCATGCCCTCCTCCCAGGGATCTTCCCGACCCAGGAACCGAAACCATGTCTCTTGCATCCCTTGCATTGGCGGAGGGTTCTTTACCAGTGCTACCTGGGAAGCCCAGGGCCCAGTGTACCCTCTGGAAACATCTTGGAGGCAGAGGTGCCTCCAAGTCAGCTCTAGTACTGACTCTGGTGCCCACAGTCCCATCGCCGTACACACCCCCAGAAGCCTTCGCTTTTCCTTAGCTTCTGGGGCTAAGCAAGTTCATCGGGATACTGTGTTCCATGGAGTTGCAAATAAATGGACTCCATGTTCTCACCCACCTATTCCCCGAGGGTCCCTGGAAACGCCCCTTGTGGGTGGGGGGTGAATGTGTGCAGGGCTCCCGCGCGTGCGAGGCTCCCACCCTGCTCTTGGCCCGGAGCAGAGGCATAAGTCATTATGCATTCTGCAGCCACGTGGGAGTGTGATTTATGTCCTCGCAGCGCCGGATTCTCTGCTCCATGTGCGTGAATAACGGGAGGGGGCTCTGGGTCCTTCTGGGCAGCAGGACTCTGGATGGCGACCAGGTGCTCGAGACATCCCGGGCCAGGCCACAGAGTTTCCCACCAGGCCCACTTGGTTCCGAGAGCCCCACACCCCTATGCAGGAACCGTCCACACAGATGCAAGTTGGTGGGTGTTTTATTTCTTACTTCAACACTTGGGGGGACTCCAGAACTGGTTATGAGAAAATTCCAAGAATGCTGGGCATTTCCGGTGTTGCGAGCTGGGCCAGGGACTTCAAAGGCTGTCTTCACTGCGGGGTGGGCGCTGCAGAATGCCGGCAGCCTGGTCTTCTCCCCCCATCCCTGTTCACGCCAGCCAAACATAAGGCCGTTGCATGACCGCGGCCTGTGTGAGGCACACACAGCCTCGCCTTGGAAGGCCTCTGACACGCTAACTGTGTGGAATCCCTGGCTCAGCTGGGCTGAAGTCGGGGCGTGTGTGGGAGTGGTGGGGATGGTCATGGTTAATTCAACGCGACGTGTATTCAGGATGTTTCCATAAGGCATGGCCTCATCCCTTCCAGCCCGCTGGTTACCGTTACACCGCCGGTCACTTTTGACTTGGTAGTTACATAAAGAATTCCCTGAATTACCCAGTGGAAATTCGTAGATTGCACATAGATTGTTCTTAGCTCCCCAAGAGAGGTAAGAGGTCGGAGCTATTATGAATGCCGTCTCCACAACATCGGAACAACTCATTCATTCAAAAATAAAGGCAGACAAAAGCGGCGGGCGGAGGGGGAAGTGAGGCAAAGGGAAAATACAACAGAATCTATGCCAGATCAAATAGCTGGGGGGATTTTCTGCCTTCAGTCAAATGATTTTATTTCCCATCCTCAACATGACCTGTAGGAAGACACGTTCATTCATCCGTTTATTTGACAGGTGTTTGTTGAAGGCCTACTGTGTCTGAGTGTGCAGGCTGTTTGCCGGGTCATGGTGTGCAGGTCCTCAGGAAGCCAGTCAGTGAAGAGGCCAGGCAAGCTGACGGTCATCAGTGGGGTGAGGGAATTAGGGGACGTGATTCCATAACGAGGGACAGAGGCAGCAATTTACACCTTTATCCAGTTAAATGAAAGCACGTGTTGAAGGAGATTGGACTTTCCAGGTGGCTCAGTGAGTAGAGGATCTGCCTGCCAATGCAGGAGACGTGGGTTTGATCCCTGGGTCGAGAAGGTCCCCCTGGAGAAGGAAATGGCAACCCACTCCAGTGTTCTTGCCTGGAGAATCCCAGGGACCGAGTAGCTGGGTAGGCTACAGTCCATGGGGTTGCAAGAGTCGGACGCGACTGAGCGACTGAACACACACACACACACACATTGAAAACGATTAACTAGCTGAATAAAAATGGCTGATTACCAAGGGAAGTCGGGCCTTTGCTGGAATTACTGGGAGCTCTCAGAGCATCCCTGACAGGAAGGACTGCTCCTCCCAGAGAACCGACTGCCTCCTTGCCTTGCAGGAGGAAGTCCCGCCAAGCAGACCACTTGGGAAGGAGGGCACCGCGTCCCGGCCCTGGCTTACTGGCCCGGCAGGGTCCCCGTCAACGTCACCAGCGCAGCTCTGCTGAGGTACGACCCCCCCGCAGTCTCCTTGAGATGCAAGGAGGCGTGTGCTCGGGTGGCTGGAGACCTCCCCCTCGCCGACTCTGGGCAGGCGTCCACAGGGCCTTCCCAGCCTCAGACCGCAGCCGTGCGGAGCTGCCTGCAGGCCAGCCTGCGAGCTCCTTAAGGCAGGAGCACGGGGGGCTCTGCAAGCCCTCCTCCGGGGAGACCGTCTCGGGGAAGAGGGCGCCGGGTGGGCTGCACGGCCGTCAGCACTGGTCGCAGTGGTATCCGCAGGAGCGTCATCACCGCTTGGGCTGAGCTTCCCTGGTGGCTCAGATGAGAAAGAATCTGCCTGCAATGCAGGAGACCCGCGTTCCAACCCTGGGTCAGCAGAAGGGTATGGCAACCCACTCCAGTATTCTTGCCTGGAGAATCCCATGGACAGAGGAGCCTGGCAGGCTAAGGTCCATGGGGTCACAGAGTCGGACACAACTGAAGTGACTTAGCATGCACGCACGCCAGCTGGCTATGGGGAGCGGGCGAGAACAGATCACTGAACAAGAACGACTCCCCCCCTTGGGGGTAGGGCAGGTGTCCGAGGTGGGGTCACTGGGAACAGATGGCCCTGAGAGAGGGGTCTAGGCATTCACGTGCCCTGGAGAGGAGAGAGGGACGGAGGGTCCCTCTGGCTGGGGAGGAAAGGCTGAATCCTTGGCTGAGGACCTTCTTCCTGCCTCTGCCTAAGAAGCTTCTACAAAGAAGCACCTGCTTTCTTCACAGGACAACTGTCAACGTGATCACATCTCAGATCACGCTGATCTCCTTGTCGAGGCTGACCCGGAGGCCATGTCCTGGGCACAGGGCTCGGCCATGGTGAACGTACTGAACGCAACACCCCGCAGCCCTGACTCCTAACGGGGGGCGTCCTCCTCATGGTCTGCCCCGTGCCCGAGGGCAGGGGCGCCCAGGTGCTTGCTTACACGCTCAGAGGCTTTGTTCTGGTTAAAGACTAATTTTCTAGTTCCAAAGGCCCTTCGCTGTCAACCAGTTGGGTCCTGGGCTAGAGAACACAGCCCAGAGGAGGAGGGCACGTCTCACTGGAGTCCTCCAGCGTCCTGAGGGGAGGGATGGGGTGGGGGGGACTGAAGCCGGGGGGACAGACGGGTAACCAGCTGTGATGCCAGAGCAGCGGGTGGCCAGGCACTGTCCCTCGCAGCCTCTGGGCCCCCAGGAGCCCCCGGTCAGCCCAGTACCGTTGGGGAGGGGGATGACCAGCAGGTGTGAACAACAACTCGGGCTGGAGTTTGTGACGTCAGGCTGGCTGCTTTTTCTGGGCCTGACTCGTTGCAGTCAGGCCAGGGGTTCACGTGCTGGGCTGGACGTGCACAAGGAACTCGGCCACCTCACGGGTGACGTCACCAGGAGCCACGCACGCTGTTGTCAGTTGTGAACGGCGTCTGTGCCTTCCGTGGGTCACGGCGCCACGATGCAGCGGCATCCGTGAGCTGATTGTTTCAGGCTTCAGAGGTGACAGCTGACTGAGGGGCTCGCTGGCGAGTGTCCCAAGGAAGCCCACCTTGGGGACCTCCCTGGCCGACCAGTGGCTAAGCCTTTGCCTTCCAGTTCAGGCGGTGCAGGCTCGATCCCTGGTTGGGGAGCTGGGATCCCCCACGCCCAAAACCAGATCATAAAATTCTTCACTGAAGATTGATCGTTGTGTCCAGTATGGATCAGGCATGGCTCCAGGGACCAGATGTTGGAACAGGCTCATCAGACCGATGGAGAAGGAAATGGCATCCCACTCCAGTGTTCTTGCCTGGAGAATCCCTGGGACAGAGGAGCCTGGGGGGCTGCCATCTATGGGGTCGCACAGAGTCGGACTCGACTGACGTGACTTAGCAGCAGCAGCAGCAGCAGCAGACCGAAAGCTCCTGCTGTTTTGGAGCTGATGTCCCTTCGGGAGGGCAGGGCTTGGCAGCACACGCCGGAAGGGCCCTGTGGTCTGACCCTAAAGCCCTGAAGTGGGGTTTCTCGACCTTGGCGCTGCTGACGTTTTGGGCCGGACCATTTTCTATGGTGGAGGGTGTCCCAGGCGTTTGAGGATGTTTGCTAGAATCCCTGGTCTCTAGATGCCAGCGGCTCCCCCAGCCCCAGCTGTGACGACTGGAACGTCCCCTGGCAGCTCCATGAGCCCCCCGGGAGGAGACTCATGCCGGTTGAGTCAGAGCTCTAGTGCGATGCCCTGGGTTGTGTGCAGAAAGGGGTGGGTCTGCTCGCACCTGAGCTGGGAGCCCCATCTCTGTCTAGAACCGAGGACCACTCTCGTGGGGGCTCCTGGGCCAAGTCCACAGTGACGATTGGGGCAGGAAGGACGTGAAATAACCTCATGTGGAGAACAGCTAAGGGTCTGTTTTGCTAGGAAAGCGGATAGTCCCCTGGGCGAGGGCGGCACCGTTCTCTCCCAGATCAGAAAGGCAGGCCGCTGCGTGCAGGGGGCGCGGCTGTCTCGAGGCAGAGGGTCCGGAAGGAGCTACAAGCAGGCAGTGCCCTTGAGGGGGTCCCGTGGCTAGGCGCCACCCTCCCCGGCAAGGCCCAGCCACGCCTCCCCTTTCAAGACCGCGTCCCTGTTGCTGTGTCTGGCAGCAGGCTCTGGGGGGACGGGTGGTCGTGACGACCCCGCTGCGGGCTGCACTCTTCGGTTACGGACGTGCGGGCTTTGGTGTCGGGTTTTCCTGATGTTCTGGGCGCGCTCTGCTCCCTGGAAGGTGCTGATGGAACTGCTGGTCTCCGGGGGGGGGGGGACCTGGGGGTGCTGGGGGAGCTGCAGCCTCTCCAGCCTCCTCCACGGGACCCGGGCCAAGAAGGGGGACATTTAGATTCCCCCGGGGGTAACTCGAGCGAATCCCACGTGGGAAGGATGGCAACTGAGAGAGGCTGAAGAGTGTGCTCCCCACGCCCTGGGCTGGTTCCCGCTTCTTCACAGTTCAGAGGGGGTTCTGCCAGCCCCTGCCTCACTCCAGACCCAGAGTTCAGGCCTCTGCACCCAAACCGACCAGCCAGAGCCCCCCACTTCTCACTTCCTGCCTGCAGATCACACCTGCCCCGAGGTCATGTCCTCACTTCTAGGAAGCAGCCTCCCCTCACATCCCCTCCCTCCCCCCACCCCCCAACTCTGGACTGGCTTCTGGACTGCTCCATACTCCACGAGGGCTTGCTGCCCTTCCTGTCTCTGCATGCATGTTTGGGGTGCCCTCTGCCTCCTCCCCCACCCCTCCCCCAATCCCTCCCTCTCCCCCTCCACCGCCCCCGACTCTGAACCTGTTTCTGGACTGCTCCATACTCCACGAGGGCTTGCTGCCCTTCCTGTCTCTGCACGTGTGTGGGGTGCCAGCTCCTGGAAGGAGCGTCGCAGGAGATAAGCTGCTGGCCCCGTGGACTGTGGAGGCCAAAGGGAGAGCAGAGACCCCTATTCCGAGTCAAGGGGGAGGCTCTGCTGTGGTCGGAGCCCTGGGCCGGGGGAGCGGAGCGGATGGCCTGCTGGGTCCCTTCTGAGACCCCTTCCTGGGGAGTGAGGCTCCCCTCCAGACCCTGGGCTGGGGAAGGCAGAGCCCAGCCTCGGGTGGACACCCCCTCCCAGGGATGTCCAGCCTCACGGGGCCGGACCTTGGGTCTCCATTGAGTCCCACCGACTCTCAGCGGGCCTGGCCTTCAGATTCGCAGCTCTGTTCCTGCTGGAACTTTTTTTTCTGACCAGAATGCAGGAGAGAGATGTGCCCTGGGGTGGAGGCAGACGGTAGCGCGTGACTTCAGAGAGCACCAGAGAGGGAGCACGGCCGTCGTGGCCGCCTTCGGGTGGCGGGGCTGTGAGCGTGACGCTCCTCCACGGCGCGGGGCGCTACCTTTTCTCCTGTCCTCAGCACGGACCGGGGCTTCCCAGGTGGCTCACGCAGCGAAGAACCCGCCTGCCAGTGCAGGAGATGCAAGAGACGTGGGTTCCATTCCTGAGTCAGGAAGCTCTTCTGGAGGAGGAAATGGCAACCCGCTCCAGCATTCTTGCCTGGGAAATCCCATGGACAGAGGAGCCTGGTGGGCTACAGTCCACGGGGTCGGAAAGAGTCCAACACGACTGAGCACCTCCCCTCCTGCCCCCAAACACGGACTAGTTTGTAAAAGGAATAAACGGGCTGAATGAAAGGGGACGGGACGTGTCACCCATGACCGCATTCTAAACACCAGCGAGACCCAGGGAGGGAAATGAAGTGAGTATTCCCCTGCAGGTGCTGGTCGCACGCTGCTCCCGCTTGGCGGGTGCTGGTGGCCCAGGCAGTGACAGGTAGAGCCCCTTAGCTCTCTTTTCATTTATTTTTAAAAATGAATTTTTATTGGAGTCGAATGTGTCCGTTTCTGCTGTAGGGCAAAGTAAAAGGTATACACACACATCAGTTCAGTTCCGTTGAGCCTCTCTCTCGTGTCCGAGTCTGCGACCCCATGGACCACAGCATGCCAGGCCTCCCTGTCCATCACCAACTCCCGGAGCTTACTCAAACCCATGTCCGTTGACCCGTCCTCTGTCACAGAGCCCCGCTTTAGAGCCCTTCCCGCCTCGGCCGTCACAAAGCATGGACCAGAGCTCCCGGCACGCTACACTTACTGTTGCTGTCTCTCAGTCCTGTCTGACTCTTTCCGACCCCGTGGGCTGCAGCAGCCAGGCTCCTCTGTCCATGGGATTCTCCACGCAAGAACACTGCAGTGGGTTGCCAGTCCCTTCTCCAGGGGATCTTCCTGACCCAGGGACTGAACCCGGGCAGAGAGACAGCCCGTGCTGGGGGCTGTCCGGGTGGGTCTTGCCCCAGGATGCCCAGGAGAGGGTCTGGGGACATTGGGGCCGACTCTGCCTGGTCTTCCTGCAGCGTGCTGGACATCTTCCCCACCGTGCTGGCCCTGGCTGGGGCTCCCCTGCCCCAAGGACGACGCTTTGACGGTCTGGACGTCTCGCAGGTGTTGTTCGGCCGGGCGCAGATGGGACACAGGGTAAGTGGAGGAGGCGCATGTCCTTCCAGGCTCGTCCAGAGGCTGGCCTGCTGCCCCCCATCAGGGTCTGCCTGCTTCTGTGCAGGTAGGCCCATCCTCAGAAGATGCCCGTCAGTGGCCGCTGGAGGTCCGGTGTATCAGACCCTGGGGAGGGGGCCTCCTTTGAGAGGAGCCTCTTTCCACTTCCTGCTCTGCTTCCTGAGTCAGTCCAGTTCATCACCCAGATTTCTATGTAGCAGTTTGGCCTAGGGTGGGCGTCCATGTGTACTTATTCCCTGTAACAAATGGTTTTTTCTTTTTTTTCTCAACATCATTTAATTTTCTGACATGACATAGGCAGAAGGCACAGTTTTTAGCTGGATGGGATGTGTGAGCAGTGTCTGCGTCGTGTATCATGGGGCTCCCTGCCTCCCCCCTCCACTGACCCCGCCAGAACGAAAGCTCCCCAAGGGCAGGAATCTCATCGTTGAATTCTCAGTATGCTTAACACGGGGTCTGGCACCTGGCCATCATGCAATAAATGAGAACTGAGTGAATGACTGGATGACTGAACGGGATGGATGAATGAGTGAGTGGATGGATGGATGATGTCCTGGGGGGCCCTGACCTCTCCCGGCTCCTGGAGTACTCAGCGCACACAGTCCTCCAGCCCCCAGTCCCCTCTAGGCGTTCCCGGAAGCATTCGGTGGCTGTCTCTCTGTTTTACTTTTGCCAAAAGGAAGAGGAAGTGGGAGGAGGGAAGGGGGCGGGTGGGATCCGGGCCTGGCCTCCCAGTTAGGGACCCGCACATCAAAGCGTCTATTTCTGGCCTCCCGAGGGTCACAGGGAAGTGAGTCGAATGTCCTGGGGCAGTTCCTGAAGGTTCCCTGCCCCTGGGCTGGGAGCTGGCGGTACGTGGCCCTAGGGGGTTGCTGACTGCGTCAGCAGAGAGATGCTCCCGAGTGTCCAGGAGGACGACTGAGGTCACCAGGAAGCTTGGACGCTGGCTCCTCACCTCGGTCCCAGCGCCCGTGGGAGCCAGCTCCTGGGCGCGGAACTTCCATCTACAGCCGGCGGAGACCTCCTGCTTTCTCAGGCTGCCTCTTTCCGCAAACTCACGGGGCCCCTCCTCAGGGCCGCGTGGTGACTAACCTGGGCCCCAGGGACCCGGCAGGACGGCCTGATAAAAGCCACAGCGCCGTTTGGGGTTTTGTGGGGATGTGTGATGGGTGGGGACACAGCTGGAGCGGGGCTGACAGCACCCCGTGACCCAAGGGGACAACCACACCTCACCACTCACCAGAAGCTCTGCAGAGACTTTGAGGGCGCGTCTCCTGTGGGCCCGGCCCGGTCCCCCAAGGGCTAGACTCCTGCAGTGTTAGTAAAGGCACCTGAGAGGTCAGCGTCGCTTGCCGCTGGTCCTGAGTTTGGTCTTTTCTGAGTGTGTGCTGTCGGTTCAGTCATGTCTGACTCTTTGCTACCCCGTGGAGTATAGCCTCTGTCCATGGGATTCTCCAGACAAGAATGCTAGAGTGGGCTGCCATGCCCTCCTCCAGGGGATCTTCCCGACCCAGGGATTGAACCTGAGTCTCTTTCATTTCCTGAGGTGGCAGGAGGGTTCTCACCCCGAGGCCCACCTTGGTCTCTCCTAGCCGGCCCCGAAAGAAACAATTGTAAATCCTCTTGAAGTTGCTGATGGAAGACCAGGAGGGAAACATAGGAGTGATTATAGAGATGTGCATACACATAACATGTGTGTATACACACACATGCACGTGTGTATATTTCTGTATTCAGTAACCACTTACTGAGTATCACGTGCAAGGCACTGCATCAGACATTCTGGGACACCCAGTGGCACATGACAGCCTTAAAAGTTAGATTTAAACGTTTCCACCTGTCTGGAACATTCCTTAATACTCAGAATATATTCATTCGCTCCCACAGCATACACATGTATGTTTTAATAAACACAACTTAGTGTTCACCCTCAACTATATTCTGGGCTTACGAGGTTCTGGTATGGGTTGTGGGTTGGTTTAGAAAACCATTCCAGTTTCAAGAAGCTCGAAGGAACCCCTAGATTGTCATCTCAAAACTGTGCAAAACGCCTCAGCCGTTGGGTGCTTCCGTTTTGCAAACAGGTGGCGGCAAGTTGGGGAGCTTGCACCCTGGCCCCGCCCCGCCCCTTGGGCCCCGCGCTGAGAGCTGGTGCCGGGCTGTCGGCTTCCCTGCGGAGCGGTCTTCTCACCGCTCACCTCGTGGACAGCCAGGGCCGTCTTGTCTGTGATGTTCAAAACCATGGCCGCTGACTATGCTGTGCGTTCCCGCACAGCCTGCAGTCCGCGGGGGTCTGTGTCCAGGCACGAGGGTAGCCGCAGCGGGCAGGGGAGGCGCGGGGAGGGGGGCGCGCAGGGGCGCACGCAGGTCCCACTCGGGGCTCGCCTGGCTCCCGGCTGGAAGCCGGAGGTGGCAGCGTCACGGCTGGTCACGTCTTATCCCCGCCCCAGGCTGACACGTCCAAGGCCCAGAATGCTCGGCCAGCGGAAGGCTTCCGAAGCAGGTCTGCACCTGCTCTGCCCTGACCAACCTGGCGCCGTGTGGTCACTCAACGCCCAGTCCACCCCTGGAGACCATGTGTCGGCGAAGTAGTTGAGCCTCCCTCTCTGGACCACTGATCACCTCTCTTAGGGAGAAGAGAGGCCCCTAGTGGTCAGAGACGCTGTCCAGAGCGGCTGGCACAAGGCTGACCACTTTTGGAGAAGGGGGTCTGTGCAACCCCACCCGAAGGGCTGGGACCCCTCCTGGCTTTCCGGAGATGTCACCTAGGCACCGGCCTCCAGGGCTTAAAGTAAGGAGATGCCTCCTGCTTGAAAAACGGCGATAGGATAGAATAAAGCGAACAGGTAAGAAAAACCACCAAGAAGATGCACATGTTTGCAGAAGATAAAGTTATCTTTGAAATTCGGACTGCGTGTCCCCTGGGGAGGAAATGCCTCCAGCTGTGATTCGTGTGTAAATTCGCCAGCCTCCTTCCTCCGTTGATATAAACAAGAACACCACCGTAGGTAGGCTCAGCGGGGAGAGAAGTGCGCATACAGAGTTCTCCAAACCCATCCACCGGACTTAGGGTGAGCCACTCTGCTTCCTCTTGGATTTCGGAAGCGGTGCCTGGCAACATGAGTAAACATCCTGCCCGAGACTGTCTGCCCTTGTGGAGTTTCTGTTACTGAAAGTCACACGGTGTCAAGGATTCTAACCCACAGACCAGGGCTCCCATCTCCTGGGTGTCTGAGTAAGGTTGCAGCTCCGCTGACAATAGGTTTTCCAAGCCCCCCCCAACTTCCTGTCCTCTCCAGAAGGAAACAACACAGCCTCCTGCGGTGAGAGGCTTGGCTTCCTTGGGCTGGAAGGGGTGAGGGTTCTGAGTTATGATCCCCTTCCTGTTTGGACGGGGCCGCTGTCATCACGCCGCCGGGTCGCGGGCGCTGTCACGAGAGCTCGGAAGTGGCAGGTGTTGGGGGGGCCCACCCTCGCTGGCACCCGCTCAGGGCCGGGAAACTCGGGGGGGACAGCTGTTTACTGCTACAACAGATGTTTCTCATTTTTTTTTAGCTCCATGGAAACTTTGAATCACGTAAGCGCCTTTCCAGCGATATGTATCGGTCATGATTCATAGCAGGGCGGTCTCACACTTCCAGCCCAAAGCCCCCAGCTTTCCAAGGATGCTGGTCATTTATTTCCTACCAGACTTTGCCCTTGGGAACCCTGAACTCCATTCTGGAGGGCGATTCTTTTTTCTTTTTTTTTTTTTTGCAGGGTGCGGGGGACCATACCCTGTGGACTGTAGGATTTAGCCCCCCACCCCACAACCCTGCCCCAGGTAGCGAACCCATGCCCCCAGCATGCCCTGGCCATCTTGAAAACTGTAATTTGGGGGCCAAGGGTAGTAAGTAAAATAAAATAGCTATTTTTAAAATATTATTTTAGGGGACTCCCCTGGTGGAACAGTGGCTTAGACTCTGCTCCCAGTGCAGGGGCCCAGGTTCCATCCCTGGTCGGGAAACTAGATCCCACATGCCCCAACTGAGACCTGGGGCAACCAAATAGAGAAATAAAAATGAAATCACAAAAAAGTACTGAAGTAGAGTTGGTTACAACACTGTGTTAATTTCTACTGCATAGCAAAGTGACCCAGTTATACGTATGTATCCATTATTTTTCATATTCTTTTGTATTATGGTTTATCAGAGGATAATGAACATAATTCTTTGTGCTGACAGTTGAAATCCTTGATATGGGGACAAGGTCTCTTCCATCCTCATTTTGCACCAGACCCTGCAGATGACCTAGCTAGTTCTGGGCTTGGAATCCAGCCAGACCTTAACCCACTCAGATGAACTGACCCGGAGAAGCGCCACCCGCTTAGGCTCCGGGGAGCAGGCCGTGTGGACCAGGGGCTGCCGTGTGTGGGGCGGTGAGCGGAGCAGGCACCGGGACAAGGAGCTCCTGCTGTCCAGGGCGGGGGTCGTGCGCTTCACCAGGAGGTCCTGTCCCCCGTCCCCAGGTGCTGTTCCACCCCAACAGCGGGGCTGCCGGAGAGGACGGCGCGCTCCAGACCGTCCGCCTGGAGCGGTACAAGGCCTTCTACGTCACTGGTGAGTCGGGGGGGCGCCCCGCAGACCCCTCACCTAACGGCGGGGGCGGCTGCCTCCTTTGGGGTCACGGTCGGCATCTCTGACGCGTCTTTCCCAAATCCAGTCCCAGGAGTCCCGCCACACCCACAAATACACAAACAAGGTCTTTCCACTCTTCCCGAGCTCCCCAGCCAGCTCGGAGCTGGCCCAGCGCGTCCACACTGTACTTTCTCCCGTGAAAAAACACTTCACCCCATGGTTCTACTTGCAGGGCCAGGGTGACTGAATGTTCAGTGGAGGCTTGGAGAGACTTTAAAGTGTAATTTACCTGACGAGAGACTGTTTCAGAAAATAGTTATAGGAGGTCTGTTTAGCAAACTGAGGTTTCCTACTTCTTGACTCACCCTGTGGGCGTCTTAAATGTTAACGTATTTTAGAAACCTAGTACCAGATCAGGATGGTTCTTAAAACCTTCCAGTGGCTTCTTGCTTCCAACTGAATTCAAACTCTCTCCCTCCTGTGTCCCTGCACATTCTCCCCCCGCCCCCCGCTGCAGGGCGTGTGGGGTCTTAGTTCCCCGAGGGGGGATCAAACCCGTGTCTCTTTTAGTGGAAGCAGAGAGTCTTAACCACGGGGCCACCAGGGAAGTTCTGTATTTTCTTTTCTTTTAAAAAAGTGTTATTTATCTGTGGCTGTGCTGGGTCTTCACTGCGTGCATGGTTGTTCGCAGCGGCGGCAAGCAGGGGCTGCTGTTCGTTGCGGTGCCAGGCTTTTCACCATGACAGCTTCTCTTGTTCCGGAGCACGGGCTCCAGGGCACACGGGCTTAGTAACTGTGGACACAGGCTTGTTTGCCTTGCCGCATGTGGGGTCCTCTCGGACCAGGGGCCAGACCTGCATCCCCTGCATTGGCAGGCGGATTCTTACCCAGCGGACCACCAGGGAAGCCCGTCCTTAGTTCTCCAAGAGCAATGACTCTCTTTGGCCTCCAGATTAAAATCCCTCTCAGCTTTTAAGGCCACCTGGATGGCAGAATGCCTTTTCATCTTCCCAGCCGGTAGGATATGCAGAACTCTGATATTTACCACATTTTACCAAATATGCCAGTTGTTTAAGTACATCTTTTATTTCTCCTAGTAGTTTTAAGCCCTCTAAACTCAACTCCCAGTGGTGCTAGTGGTAAAGAACCCGCCTGCCAATGCAGGAGACAGAAGAATCACAGGTTTGATCCCTGGGTGAGGAAGATCCCTGGAGGAGGAAATGGCAATCCACTCCAGTATTCTTGCTGGGAGCCTTGTGGGTTACAGTCCATGGGGTTGCAAGGAGTCGGACACGACTGAGCGTCTGAGCACAAACTCAGCTCTGTCAGCTCTTTAATCTCTGGCCTCTTGATGTGCTTCACACAGAACCTTGGATCTGGTAGGAACTCTAACACTTTTTGTAATGAATGAAAAACAAGACCTCTCCCCACCCCATGCACCAAAAAAAAAAATCCTTCCAAATATGGGATATGATATGGATTCCAGTTTGATTCAGTTATTTGAGGTCAGAGCTTTCCAAAGAATTATATGACAAATAAGTGACCCCAAAGAAAATGTGTCATAAAAGCAAAACCAGTTATTTGAGTTAATCACTTGAGGAATATTAAAACTGCCACAAGAATGTGCGACTCTCTGAGACCTAAAATGCAAACCAGTCAGATATTTGTTATGCTTTCAGATGGGAAGCGTCTAGATTACAGCCCTTACATTACTCTATCGAAGAGGTATGGTTTCTCCAGGCTGAGTTAATTTCAGAAGTCGGGACCCAGCCAGAAAGGCCTTGGCACCACAACGCCGGGATCATACGACGTAATAAGACTGTTGGAAATGATCACAACCAGAAAGGAATGATGACACCCAGGGGAGGTCTGCTCTTCTCTGCAGTCACCCAACTCCCAAGAGAGTTAGCAAAGGGAGAAGGGAGATGTCAACAGATGGGGTGAAAATTGTAAACAGGATAAAAGAGGACACAGCCTGAGGGAGCTCTGATTCCTTCTCTCACCCCCATCCTTGAAACTCTGCATCCGAATGACTTAAAACCTGCTTTGTGATGAGTGAGATGAATTGACACCTGCTACATTAGACCAGAGAAAGACCTATGTGTCCTGTGATGAGGACGAGATTTTTAGATTTTTAGGTGACCTAGGTTGTTGTTTTGTTGTCATGCGTGACTCTCTTTTGTGACCCCATGGACTGCAGCCCACCAGGATTCCCTGTCCATGGGGTTCTCCAAGCAAGAATACTGGCGTGGGTTGCCATTACCGACTCCAGAGAATCTTCCCCACCCAGGGATCAAACCCAAGTCTTCTACATTGAAAAGGGGATTCTTTACCCTGAGCCAGCAGGGAAGCCCCCTCACGGGCTGTTAATTATCACCTAATCTCCTTAAACTGGAGGAGGCTGGCTTTTATACTTTGTTAGGACTGGGCTCTGTTGAAGTTTGTCTTTAATAGTAGGTAAATGCCTTCATCCTGGGCCATAGTCTTCGCTCCTAGCATGAACATTTAAGGACTTTAGTGGAAAACGAAGTGTTTATCAGGCCTGTCTAGCTTAGTAGCATTCACACCGTGAGCTCCACGTGCGTTCCCGGCTGAGCCCTTCAGACTTGTGGTGTGGGTGAACCGGTCTCTCCGCTGCACGCCGGTTCAGGGCTCACTCCGGTTACCACTCAGAATTCACCGCGGTGCTCTGCACACCCCGGGCCGACGATGGGTTGACGGGGTCTCTGCCGTCCCCTCCCCAGGCGGAGCCCGAGCGTGCGACGGGAGCGTCGGCCCCGAGCGGCACCACGAGCGCCCCCTCATCTTCGACCTGGAAGCTGACCTCGCGGAGGCCGCGCCCCTGGCCGGGGGCGGCGCGGAGTACCGGGCGGTGCTGCCCAGGGTCGCGGCGGCTCTGGCGGACGCGCTGGACGACATCGCCCGGGACCGCGTGTCCCGGGCGGATTACAGCCAGGACCCCTCCGCGCGTCCCTGCTGCGACCCCCGCCGCCCCGCCTGCCGCTGCCCCCCGCGGTCCCGTGAGCTCTGAAGACCAGGCTCAGCGCTCTGAGCCTGGTTTTGCCGCCAGCGCTCTGCGTCCCCGTTTGAGAGCGCGCCGCGCCCGCGCTGTGAGCGAAGACGCCGGAGCTTTGGAGTCAGGAGTCAGACCAGCCTCTGAACTTGGGCGATTAGGTAACCGGACCCGCAGGCTGACGCTGAGGCAGGACCAGGCGAGACGTGAAGAGGCCTGCCTGGCACAGGACGTGACCCCGAGCAGCGCGGGAGTGGACCGCGTTTTGCTGGTCCTCTGAACGGAGGCCCGTGCCCTCTGGCGCCTGGAGCGGCCCCGCCCCTCCTTTCCTGCGCCCGCAGACCACCTGGGAGCTTGTGACGGTGCCCATTCCGGCCAGGCGGCGGGCGCGGACCGGAGATGCTCCGGGGCCGGGAAGCGCCCCCACGGACGCTGGGGCAGTGTGGACGCAGACCTGACGCAGGTCGCTTGTCTCCGAGCGGAAGAGCCACGGAAGCTTCCCCACCTCCCTCCATCCCCTTCGACAGGCAAATGTCTGTGCTTTGTAGATTTTAGGAATGCTTCCTGCTTCCTCAGACCACAAAGAAGTAAAATTTTAAAGCCTCAAGTGTATTGCCATGATTTTATTATTACTGTCCTAAGTGGGACTGAAAGGTCATAAATGATTTATTCCGATCACTGCAAACATCTTTTGCCTAGCGACAACAGCCTCTCTGAGTCACATACAAGGAATACAGTTCCGAGAGGTGTTCCTATAGGTACATTTTATACACAGCATACATGTTCAGAAGGATGCCCTTGTTAATGTAAAATTCGGGTTGTCGATGGATACGGTTTGTTCACGTGGACGCTGCGGCTGGGACACGCTTTCCAGGGCAGGACGTGGGTGCACGCCGGCCCCGTGCCCGCCAGCTGAGAGGAGCTCGCCCGGCGAGAACCGCGTCCCCGGGGGTGCTGACCCCCGTTCTGCTCACTCAGCCGCCTGCCTTTAGTCCACCTTCCTCGTTTGCTCCAGAACCTCCTGACCGGGGCGGTCCTGCTGCCCGTCAGGACGGCGCGGCCTTGTCCTGCTGATCTCCACGGCACGAGGTGATCTGCCGAAATCAAAACAGAGCAGCCTTAGCCTTCCTGGGCAGGCCGGCGGGGGGCGGCAGGCCGGCGGGTCAGTGCCCACGCGGGGCCGGCGGAGGTGCCCCATCCGTCCCTCAGTCCACAGACCGACCCTTGCGTGTGGACACAGGGGTCGCCTGTCTTCTTTAGATGCAGGAAGTACTATTTGTAAATATGTATATGTGTGTTTGCGGGTGTGTGCGTGTTCGGTCGTCTCTGACTCTCTGTGACCCCCACAGACTGTAGCCCACCAGGCTCCTCTGTCCATGGGATTCTCCAGGAAGGAATACTGGAGTAGGTTGCCACTTCCTCCTCCAGGGGCTCTTTCCAACCCAGGGATCAAACCAGGTCTCCTGAACTGTAAGCTGATTTTTTTTTTTTACTGTCTGAGCCACCAGGAAAGCCCAAAATATACATGCCTATTGATATGTATATGTGTATTTTCTTTAAAGTCTCATCTTACTTGTAAACACAGACTGTTAAGTAACTGTGAAAAAGTCAATAAACACCCTTGGTCCCAGTTCCTTCACTCCTACTCCCAAGAGTAAGACGAATGTCAGAAAATAAGCAGGCTTGCCAAGGTCGACTTGTTACTGACCCAAAGCTGCTCCCTTCCCGAATACAGCATCTTTACCGAATACAGCATTTTCCCAGGGACCAGAAATGATCAGTCCACTTTTCTCTCACTGTGCTCGGAGCAAAGACAATCCCAAGGAGGGAAGACGGATGGTACCCACTCCAGATCAGCAGTGACGACACAGCGACCCCTCGGGATTATCCGGGCAAACCTCTGCTCCTGTCTATGAGCTGCTGAGACCCAAGATTCGTCAGGATCCTGGAGTGCCTTTAGGAATGTGGGCAGAGATGAGACTTCTGGGCCAGTGTTTGTAACGGGCTTGGCACTTCAGGACAGGCAGAGAGAGGAATGTCTAGACTCCGGGGATGATCGCAGCCAGCGAGGGCGTGACTGAGACAGTCCCTCTCGTGATAACATCCCGGGCCTCTGACCCTCGTGGCCGAGACGGAGAAGCCCGCACGCGTTACCTGTCGCCGTGCCTGCAGCCTCAGGGCAGGGCTGGGGTCCGATGGCCCCCGAGAGCCCTCCCGCCCTCACTGCACAGTTTCAGGGGCTGCTTCAGGACCACTAGGGCCTGACGAGGATTCCAGGGGGCCTCTCTCGGTGACGGACACTCGCACTCATGTGTAAATAAGAAGCCCCGACGCAATTTAAAGCAGCTTCCACTCATCTGGTCCTGACGCGGGAGATGGGGCGACAGGCTCCTCCCAGGCTCCCTGGCATTGCCTAAGCAGACAGGCATCCCATTTTATCGCTAGTTCTTAAGCATCTCCAGGTTTTTTTTTTAATTCCAAATGATGTATCAAACAACAGGTACACCAAATAACATGGCATGGGGTACCTTTAATTTGATACAGGTTTTCTTTGGTAAGAGATCACCTCTGAATGCCAATACCCAAGGTAACCCGGTTCTGTAAATATAAGAGGTTTCCAGGTCTGCTCTGATTACAGCTGAGAGTCTCACAATCCAATCATCTTTTAGAGCAGCCCCAGACTTTTACAACCACTGAAGTGGGATCTGATGACGGGTAGGAAGGTCCCATAAGCCACTGCATCTGACCTGCTCTGGGTCCCGAGGATGCAATGTCAGGACCCAGATGTCAAGTTTTGGGGGACAGAAAAGCTCCCTCTGTAGTGAGGAGGGGTGAGAGACCCTCCCAAAGCAAAACAACTGCCCCCTTGGGAGGCGTTGAGCCAACAAATGTTTTTAAATGCACAGTTTTAACGATGACTGCTTCCCACCCCTGAAATGTCAACTTCACTTGTTGGCACTGTGTGTGACAATCTATAAAAAGCCAGAAATGTTCGTCTCACGTAGCACCCCGTGGAGCCTTTTGGGAAATGACGAATGTGGCCTTTCTGCCCCTGCATGAAGGGCCCATGGCAGCTTTTTGGTTTTTTTGGCCGTAACAAGGAATGTGAGGTCTTAATTCCTTGACCAGAGATCACACATGCACCCCTGCATGAAAAGTGTGGAGTCTTAACCACTGGACCACCAGGGAACGCCCCTCCCTTTCTCTCCTCTGCTTACCAGACTGTCCTACAGATCTAGGCAAGAGAGAAGCCAGACCCAGACTCCATCCTTTTGTGAATGGAATCCAACTGACATGAAATCACCACCGAGAGGAAACACTGTACCCCAAGACCTGTGCCCCAATCGCTCCCTCTCTCTGCCT
This sequence comes from Alces alces, assembly GCA_015832495.2. Lineage (NCBI taxonomy): Eukaryota > Metazoa > Chordata > Mammalia > Artiodactyla > Cervidae > Alces > Alces alces. The sequence goes on from JADEYB020000027.1 coordinate 1,488,746, forward strand.
CCAGGAGGGACGGTCAGGGAGCCCCCACGTTTAGGCCTAAACACTGCTTCCATCTCGAGATGATTCCAAGGTGACTGTCCACGCTGCTCTCTAACTAAAGCTCATAAGAGGGGGTCTCTGCTGCCCCGAACAGAAGCTTGAAGGATCAGAACCAGGGGACAAACTTCTCCTCACCCCAAGGTGTGAGAAGGAGCCATGCCCAGCGCCCAGCCCAGCCTTGGGCCCTCGCTGCCGGCAGGGCTGAAGCAGGATTGCGGGGGAACCGGGCTAGAGGGGCTGGGGGTGGGGGAGGTCCCCACTGACACGTGGCTGTTAATTAAAGGGGTCTTGAGCAGCGAAGACACAGCTAAAGAAGCGGAACTGCAGCCTGGGATTCTGAACCCGGAAGCCTAGAGACCCCCTGGGTGAGAACGTGCCGTCCTAACACGCACGCGGGTGGGCTGGTCTGGGCGCGGAGGCCCATCGCAGGCTAAACCCCGCTGGCCTCCCAGGTGTCCGGGCAGGATTAGGTGGTGCGGCCCAGACAACGGGGCAGAGGCTCCGCCACGGGCGGAGGGGAGAGCCCGTCCAGGCGCGGGGACCGAGCTCTAGGGGCGGCCAGTGCTCACAGGAGGGAACTCGTTCTCGTCGTCCAGACACACCGGTCCCGTGGCAAACTCGTGTTCGGGAATGACCTCGCCGCGGAGCGCCCCGCCGTCCTCGGAGTAACCTGCAGAGCGGCAGTGAGGCGTGAGAGACGCTGGGGGGACTGATCTCAGGCCTCGGTCCGGGGCCGCGCCTCGCCTGGCACGGTGCTCACCCAGGCCCCCGCGGGCCGCTCACCTGGCACGGTGGAGGCTGCGGACGCACTCGGCCTGGCTACCGTCGCGGCGTAAGACTGAGGTAAGGGCGGTCTGAGGTCGTTTTCTTTATTCTCTTCGCTGGTTCCTGAGCCAAGCAAGCTACCGGCAGCGATGGAGGGGGCAGGGAGAGACGAGTGGTCACCTCCCGCCCAGGACACCTCCCGAGGAAGAGCCAGGGAGGTCGGGCCTGGCCCTGGGTTCAGGCTTAGCCCGTTGGTTCCCCAGACCAGCACGCCCTCCGACGGCCAGGTCAGTCATGAATGTCCCATTCCTGGTTCCGGAACCTGCGCCCACCTGTGCGCACCGGGTGGGCACGTGCAAGCCGGCTCCCCAGAGGGCCCAGGCAAGGGGCATCCTGCCCGCAGATGGCAGGAGAGCATCTCCGTTCAGTTTAGCAAACACGTCCCAAGGACTCCAGGGGAAGAGGGGCTGGCAGGGAGAGCCTGGCATGCGTGCTGCTGAGCCGACAGGAGCCCGGCGCCCTGCGTCCCCGCACCGCCGCACTCCCACCCCCCCTCGCACCCCAGGCCCCCCACACCCAGGGGCCACCCCGGCACCCTGGGCTCCCCACACCCTGGGCCCCCCACACCCTGCACTCGGGCGCCACCTCCTCACCCCAGGTGCCTCCCCTCACACTGGGGCCCCCCCCCCCCCCCCCCCCCCCCCGGGCCCCCCCCCCCCCCCGCACCCCAGCTGCCAACCAGAGCAGGAGGCTCGTCCCTGCCCTGGGCTCAGGGGACGTAGACAGTGAGTCCCGAAAGCCCGGCCTTCTGAAAACTGGCCTCTTCACCTGTGGGTCTTGATTAGGACACAGTCTCCTCCGTCCTGAGGGTCCAGGTTGTAGACATAAAGGTGCCCACTGGACGATGCGACCAGGAGCCGCGGCAGCTTCTGGATCCTGAGGGCGGAGAAGACGCTCGCTGCGGTGCCCACGGACGTGTGTGGGCTCAGACCCGTTTCCAGGGGCCGAGCCCTGCCCCCGGCCCCCAGCGCCCAGTCCCGCCCTCCACACGCCCGAGGCCCGCCAGCCCCGTGGCCTGGGTTTCTGGTGATGTCCTTGCCGTGTGTCCTACTGATCTCCCTTGAGGACGGTCCTTGTCTTTGAGTGTGATTGTGTGGATGAGACAAAAGGTCGCGGGTAAACCCTGCACAGAAGGCCGAGTGGGACCCGCCTCTGCCTTTAACAGCGAAGGAAACGGCGGGAAACTGGCCCCCAGCGTCACGGGCTAGTTTTACAGAAATCTTTCCAACATTCAGCTTTAACAGGCACGCTTAAAGGTCTTAGATAAGACGTCTGTCCACCCCACAGGTGTCGACCTAGACTTTGGAACTAGAGCCTTTTACATAATTCTGTAAAAATGGAAACTGTCTTCAAGACAGTATCACTGGAATGAGGAGGCTGAAACTTCCGTGCCAGCTTGCAGCTGCCTTAAGGAGAAGAGTCCAACCAGACAGAAACTGGCTGACAGTGTGGGGGTTTGGACGGTGAGGTAGGGGCGCTGGGGGGCGGGTCTGCCTTTACTTGCCCCTCCTGGCTCCTTTCTCTCAACTTTCTCTTAAACGCGTTTGCATGTTTGGGGCATCCCACGCTTTGGGAAATACATCAGTGAGGGTTTCTGCCTGGCGTTGGGGGGGGGTGGGCATACGTGGCGAGGGTGCAGATGTTCCTGTGGCCGGAGAAGCCCAGACGCCCGGTGGCGAAGGCCCTGTCCTGGTTCATCATGTCGGACACCTGGGTGGGGAGGTAGTTGGATGCAGCCAGGAACATCTTCCCCACATAGCCAGTCCAGGTCGAGGGCTCCTCGGGTCGGCTGGGGAGCAAGGCGAGCGAGGATGAGCGTGAGCCCCACCGGCGGCCGTCCGTCCAACACCCGCGGCCTCCGCACGGGGAAGGGCCCGTGCCTTGCTGTGACGTCCTGCCCAGGTGGCTGGGGACGTGCCCTTCCGGCCATGCCCCAGGGCGCGAGGCCTCGTGTGTTCTGGGGAGGAGCCCTCCCACGGCCGCTGAGCGGCTCCGGGCTCTGCGGCCTCTCTCCATTCAGGAGGTGAAGAATGGGTTTGATTTCTAGGCCGCTGGGAGGGGGCTGGGGAGAGGGAGACAGAATCGGTCCCTGGCCGCTGCAACACAAACCCAGGCCTGTTCTGGGCTCGCCCAGAAAAGAACAGGCCGATCTCAGAGTCAGACCTCGAGGCCAGACTACGTGGGCAGCAAACCCCCGGCGAGAGGCCTGCGCAGTGTCGGGTTACACCCCCGAGCCATCTGGGTGGGCGCCAGGATGCTCACAGGTGGGGGAGTTCACGGGGCCTGCTGCGCCCCCTGCCGCCGCCACCTGCGCCCCATCCCGGGGTCTCGGCCAGACGGGAGGGTGGGGGACGGGCCGGCTCCGCCGTGAGCTGCCAGTGGACTGGACTCACACCTGCCTGCGCCGGCGGGACAGACGCACGCCCGGGGTGACCTGCTGAGGTTGCGGGACGGATTGGGGGGGGTGGACGCAGACAGAGGGGGGACGTGCAACGGACGGGGACACGGGACGGACGGGGGCATGCAGGACGGACAGGGGTGGGGACGCGGGACGGATGGGGGGACACAGCATACATGTGCGGAGAGAAGACGTAAGCGCGTCCGTGGGGGCGCCCAGCCAGGGAGCCGCGGGGAGCACGGCCGGGGGTGCTCCTCCGCGGGAGGCGGGGCCTTGGGGCCGCCTGCTCAGAGCACTGAGGCGGCCACACCGCGCGGGGCTGGCGCACGGCAGGTGCTCGCTCATAAAGGGGTCTCTGGAGTTACAGTGAGCAGGGGGCTTTGGGGGTCCCCCAGGCTGGGCCCCCGGCAGGTCTGACTCAGAGTCGGGAGGTGCGGGTGGGAGGACTCGTCGGGTGCAGACAGACGCGCACCGGGACTCAGCCCCGGTGGACGAGGCAGGGAGCCTTGACGCTGCTAGAGAGGAGCCCGTGCCACCCCCGAGCCCCAGCACGGCCAGAGAAACAGTTCAAACGCCAGGGCCGCTGCACGGGGGGACGCCAGCATGCTGCTCCACGCCCTGACGTCTGTGACAGGGACACCCACACCCCGGGCTGCAGCCCGGCACAGGCTCTGTCCTTCCCACCCGTCCTCCCCGCCCAGGGTCAGCCTCGGGGGCTGGAGGCCCTGGCAGGCGCGCGGTGCTGGAGAGGAACCACTCAGGCAGACCCTGGAGCTACTGCGGGCTCAGATCCCGTCGTGGCAACACAGCGTGTCACACGTGTGTTTTTGTTTTTGCCGTCTGTGTAATGGTGACGCTCACACTATCTTGCAGCCTGGTAAGCGTGCACTGGCATGATGTCTAAAAACAGCATCCGTGCCTTCATTGAAAGCAGCCTTATTGCTAAAGGATGCTGACCATCACCTGAGCCTTCAGCGAGTCGTAAATCCTTTTGCAATCCTCGCACCAAAGATCCCTGAAATCACCATGACAAATGCCAAAATTTGAAATATGCTCAGGATGACCAAAACGTGACCCAGAGACACAAGCCAGCAGACGTTGTGGGGAAGTCGGCACAGGTGGCAGAGCGGCCACACATCCTCAGTTTTAAAGAGCGCAGCAGGGGCGGCGAAGCAGGTCAACGCGCATGGCTCTGGCACAAGGCTGGCCTGAGCATTGCAGTATTGACGAGACTGGCGAACACTTAGTTGGTTTCCCTCTGAGCCCAGCGCCACACTAAAGGGAACCAGCTAGAGACTTAAGATGCACACACGATCGTTGTTACGTCAGGGTCTGCAGACGAGGACACGGGAGTCCAGTCACATCAGCTCACCCGCCTGCAGTCTCCTGCGCACGGGAGCGGGGCTGCGGGCTCAGGAGGGCAGCCCCCGACCCCCGGGGATCGCCCCGAGTCTGCCTCTGACACACTCACCACGTTGGTGGATTCAGCGAGTAACACGGGCTCGTGGCCTTAGCAGAGAAGTCGGGGGCGCTGGTCAGACCAGGACCCCACTCCTCTTGTCCAGTGGTCCCCAGACTTTTGGGCACCAGGGCCTGGATTCGTGGAAGACAGTTCTTCCACGGACTAAGGGTGAGGGGATGGTTTGGGGGTGATTCAAGCCCAGATGGCACTAGTGTGGGTTTGATCCCTGGGTGGGGAAGATACCCTGGAGGAGGCTGTGGCAAACCATGCCAGGATTCTGGCCTGGAGAGTCCCATGGACAGAGGAGCCTGCTGGGCTACAGTCCTGGGGTCGCACTGAATCGAACACGACTGAGCAACTTAGCAGCATGCACGCAAGCACATCCCATTTACTGTGCCCTTTATCTCTGGTTTAACACCGCTGCTGGCCTGATGGGAGGAGCCGGATGCTCGGCCCACAGGTGGGCCCCGCTCTAGTCCCCGGAGCGTTTCCAGTCCTACCTGTTGGCGAGATGCTCCAGCTTGAAGATGTGCACGGTCTCCGTGTTGCTGGAGGCGCAGAGGAATTGCGAGTCCATGCTGAAAGCCAGGGAGCTGATGGTCACGTACCTGGAGACACAGCCACAGGGGGAGGGTGAGCCCGGGCACGGGCGAGGGGAGCGGCCTCCTGGCTGGAGGTCAGCTTCATGAGAAAACAGACACCTAAATGTATCCCGGGGAGTCTGGGCACACGCAGATCTCATTGCGTTGGGCTTCACTTCATGATGGCTGCAGACACTGCAACTTTTACAAACGGGGGCTCGTGCGACCCTGCATGGAGCTCGTCCTCTGGGGCCGTCTTCCCCACAGCATGTGCTCGCTGTGTCTCTGGGTCACGTTTTGGTCATTCTTAACATATTTTAAGCTTTTTCAGGATTATTCTATTTACCATGGTGATCTGTCAGCAGTGATCTTTGCTGTGAAAATTTTAAAAGGATTGACTCTCGGAAGGCTCAGGTGACGGTCAGCATTGTTAAACAATGAGGCATATTTTAAAATTCAGGCATGTACACTGGTTTTTTGGAGAAGGAAATGGCAACCCACTCCAGTGTTCTTGCCTGGAGACTCCTAGGGACAGGGGAGCCTGGTGGGCTGCCGTCTACAGGGTCGCACAGGGTCGGACACGACTGAAGCGACTTAGCGGCGGCAGCAGCAGACTGGTTTCTAGGGCTTCCCTGGTGGCGCTAGTGGTAAAGAACCCGCCTACCAATGCAGGAGACAGAAGACTCAGGTTCGATCCCTGGGTGGGGAAGAGCCCCTGGAGGAGGGCATCGCAACCCACTCCAGTATCTTTGCCTGGAGAATGCCATGGACAGAGGCGCCTGGCGGGCTACAGTCCACGGGGTCGCACAGAGTCGGACACGCCTGAAGCCACCTAGCACACGCAGACACACACGGTGAACACAGACCTTTTCACCCCTCTCCGGAACTCATAGAGCTTCTGCCCGTCGGGAACGGAGAACACCCGGATGACCGTGCCCTGGAAGAGAGAGCGGGTGGGCGTTTCTTCCTGCAAACCTGCCCCTTTGGAAGGGAGCTTGCTGGATCGGTCTGCAGCATCTGACCCCAGAGAGGAAACACAGAGGGCTGTCTACATGCTGTGTAAGCTGTTCTTGGAAGGTGAATTGAACACCCTCTGTCTCCTGGTCCCTCCCCAGCCAAGCCCAAGGCGCTGGCTTCCCAGAACCCTTATCTGTGACAACCAGCACACCGGTTCTTGGTCAGACCGCGAGGCTCTGGGCAGAGAGACTCACGCCCTACACGCGGCAGCCCTGGGTCCGCGGAGATGACAGATGAGGTGGTACAGGCAGGGGCCAGGGCCTCCCTCTGAAGTGAGCTCCAGCAGCTCCTTGGCGCCCAGGACCCCGCGCACCCCTGGCAGAGGGGGGCCCCCGAGGACACGGCCATGGGCAGCACTCACCTTCTCGGAGGCGCTGGCCAGCCTGGAGCCCGAGGAGTTGAAGGTGACGGCGGCCAGCGTGCCCTCGTGGGCAGCGATGGTGCAGACAGCCTTCTGTTGGCAACAGGGACTGTGGGGTCGATGCCGGGGCGCGGGGCTGCCGTCCACCTTCCGTCCCGCCTCGTCCCTCCCGAGATGCCCTCCCCGCTTTGCTGGGCTCCCTGTCGCTCAGCCGGGCTGCTTGGGTCTAGGTTCTGCTTCACGGCGGCTGCGCTTCTGTCCCTTCCCCTGCCCTCGGGGAGACGGTGACCAGCCAGGGGGCTGATGAACCTCTGGGGCCCGGCTCCGTGGAGCTCGCGGGCAGGGGCAGCACAGGCGCTGGCGTCGCAGGCCGCACCGCGGCCCGCAGGACACGCTTCCCCCCATCTGTCTGCCTCCTTGCGACGTGGGCGCATGGCGACGGAGGCAGAGCGCGTGACCGTCCGTCCACACCCAGGGCTCACCCGGAGCTGACCGCGCGGCCGCGCCGACTCACCAGGGAGTGTCCGTCGTAGAGCACAATCTCGCCTGTGGTCAGGCTCCCGGGATAGGCCACGTAGGAATTGGAATGGTTGATGGAGAGCGCGCACAGACCTGGAGGAGGGAGCCCAGAGAGCGGCTGGGTCCACGGGGGCCGGGCGGGGGCCTGGGCGGGGGTCGGGCGGAGAGCAGCCCCGTGAGCAGCTGGGTCCGTGGGGCCGGGAGGGGGTTGGGCGGGGGGTCGGGCGGAGAGCAGGGTCCGCCGGGGCCGGGCGGGGAGCAGCCCGGTGAGCGGCTGGGTCCGCGGGGGCCAGGCGGGCACCGCGGGGAGCTGTCCGCACGCGGCAGGGCCGCAGCGCCGCCTGCTGGCGAGCGAGGCGCCGCCCCGCACAGCCGGGCGGTGCGTGACTCTTCCCATCAAAGGGCCCGTGAACTGAGCGCCCAGGGGAGACCTGCTGGCCGGACACCGACCATGTCCACGCGCAGCTGAGGGATCGGAAGGCAGAATGCCTTCCCTGCTCTTCTCTGAATTGTGCCCCAGGGCCCTGACATGACATCTGCCTCGCTTCCAACTCAGCCTCTGGGCCGTAAGCTCCCAACTGAAATAAAGGTTCCTACTGGGAACCTTTAAAGAGCATTTAAGTAAAGGATTTTCACAACATTGGTTTCGATGAACACAGGTGTTTGTGACAGAAGTGAATTCAGAGAATCCCCAGAACCAAAAGCATCACCAGAACAGGCACCTGGAGATCAGACGAGAGACCTCTTTTTAAAAAAGCCTGCTGATTCTTTGTTACACGTGCGCCTGTTAAGTGGGTTTCTTATTAAAAGCATGAGAGAAAATTTAGATTAGGCTAAAATGGACCTGACCCTAATCTGCTGGGCAGAAGAGCAGAAGTTTAAAAAAAAAAAAAGAAAGCAAACGTCAAGAATGGGAACCAAAGTCCTGCCCTCCTCCGGCTTTGCCGGGGACTTGGCCAGCGCTGTGTCCTTGTCACCTGCCCCGTGGCCGTGGGAGGGACGGGCTGACCCGCTGCCCTCTCCTGAGGCTCCCTGAAGCCCGCCTGCCTGGACAGGGCCCCCCCAGCCTTAGAAGAGACCACCCACACCTTCCCAGTTTTGCTCTGAGAACCTCAATGCTCCATGTTATGTGGGGAATGTGCAATCAAAATGCAATTTCCATAACAGCTAGCCTAAGCAGGCAGAAGGTGTTCTGGCCTCACGGAAATGGGGAGGGCAGACAGTGAGACCGGTGGCCTGACTGGTGGGTGCCCTCCCAGAGGGGCCCTTAGCAGGGAAGATGCTATGGTTGAACCCGGGCCTGAGCAACAAACCAGAGAAAAGAGTTACGATCTTACAAATGCAGCTGGTAACTGCTGAAGGGTTCTGAGCACATGGGTTAAAAAAGAAAAAAATGTAGTGTTAATCAAAACCATGATGAGATGCCACTTTACACCCACTAGGATGCCTCTAATCAAAAAGACAGGTAATTGGAACCCTCGTACACTGCTTCTGGGAATGTAACATGGCACAGAGTGAGGCTTTGGAAAACAGCCTGGCAGCTCCTCAAAAGGTTAACGTAGAATGATTATACAACCCCCAACTTCCAGTCAAGAGAAATTAAAATGTACAGCCCATAAAAACTTACACACGAATGTTCACAGCAACGTGATTCATCATAATCAAAATGGGGACGCAGTCCAAATGTCTATCAACCGATGAACGAACAGATAGGACGTGGGATCTTCTTACAATTAATTAGTATCAGACAGTTACAAGAAATGAAGCCCTGATGCGCAGCGTGGATGAGCCCGGAGGATACTGGGCCGAGTGCAAGAAGCCTGTTCACAAAGACCAGGCACTGTATGACTGCCCTGAATTCCGCTTACAGGGAATGGCCAGAAACAGATACATCTATGGAGACAGAAAGATGGTTGGGGCGCCTAGGACTGGGGGCACGGGGGTGATGGCTACGAGATAACGGGTTCTGGAGGGGACTGATGAGAACGTTCTAAAGCTGACGGCAGTGATGGTTACCGTTCTCTGAATATGAAAGCTACTGATCTGTAGGCTTTAAATGGGTGGATGGTGTGGCATGTGAATTATATCTCAGTGAAGCTGCTGGGAAGCTGTTTTGGGAACGTCTGGCTGAGAGAGGCAGCAGATGTGGGTTCAAGACCTGGTCTGCTGTCCACCATGTAACTCGGGCTGGGTTATCCCTGCCCTTTGCAGGCCTGATTCCCACCCCTGAAGTGAGCAAGGCAGGGGGCTGTGGGGATCCAGCCTTTTTTCTAGCTTTACTGTTCCATGAACCCCAGTTCTCATTAAGCTACTTCCTCCACTCAAAATACCGAGGCCCATCTCTGGCGGGGATGGCTGGGAGGCTTCTGCGCAGAAAGACTTGGACAGACCCTTCGGAGTCTGTTTCCCTTTTTAACTGAGATGTAATGGACACAGAACATCACATGTTTCAGGAGTCCCACAGGATGATCTGATGCTTGTATATATTACAAAGTCATCACCGTGGTAAGTCCAGTCAACATCCTTCACCACACACAGTTACAAACGTTTTTTTTCTGTGATGAGAACTTTGAAGGTCTACTCTCTCAGTAACTTTCAAACATGCAGTGCAGTATTATTAACTATAGTTTCCACATTGAAGAGTATACTCCCATGATTTATTTCTTTTTAACTGAAAGGTAGTAGCTTTTGGCCCTGGTCAACCATTTACGTCCCCCTTTCCCGAGCCCCTGGCAACCACCAGCCTGTGCCTCTGAGTCTGCGTCTGTGAGTGTGTCTATCAGCGTGTGTGTTTTGTTGGAAAAGGCTGCACATAGGTGAGATCTTATGGTGTTGGCCTTCTTCTGCCTGACTGAGTTCACTTAGCAGGGTGCCCTCAAGGTCCATCATGTCACCTCACTGGCAAGACCGCATTCTTGTCATGGCTGGTTAGGTTCCATTATCTCCATGCCCCACACCTCTATGCATTCATCCACCAATGGACGCGGAGGCGCTCCCACGTCTCGGCTGTTGTCAATAATGCTGCTGTGAACCTACCCCTGCAGATAGCCTTTTGAGGCAGTGTTTCCATTTTCTGTGGATAGATAACCAGACATGGGATTACTTAGCCATAAGGTAGCTCTAGTTTTAGATTTTAGAGGAAGCGCCGTACTCGTCTTCACAGTGGCTGCACGAATTTACACTCCCACCAACAGTGCCAGAGGCCTCCCTCTTCTCCACACCCTCGCCAACACCTGTTATCTCGTCTTTTTGATAAGAGCCATCCTGGTAGGTGTGAGGTGACCTTCAGAGTCTTATATAAAAATGTAAGCTTCCCAGAAAGGAAGGAAACTTGAACTTCTTCAACTAACACGTAACTTTCTGTAGCACCTCATGGAGAGGGAGCAAACGCTGGATTCTGACAAGAAGGGGCCAAGGATGGTGGTGAGGGTGGGTAACCCTGGGTGACCACGAACTGACCCACCTGCCTCTGGCCTGCACCTCGGCCAGCCCACCTGAACTTAGCCCAGGAGCCTGCACGCTGACCCCCGCAGACTTCACGAAGGTCCCTGGAAATGCTGAATGGGAGCCCCTTTGGTTGTGTGTGGTCCAGTTCTCAGAAACTGGATGTTGCTACAGGTTTAGGGACTCCTGTTCTCCTAGGCTTCCATTTCTGTCACAGGTACCCCATGAAACCTCTGGTAGGAAAGGAAATGTGCCTTTTCTTTGATATTATTTTACAAGATAAAAGGGATAGTATAAAAAAATTTGTAGAGCCTAGAAATTATAAAGGAAGAGAAAAGAAAGCACACATAATTCTACAACCCAGAGGCTTTTCACCGTGCTCAATATTTGAGTATATTTCCTTTTGACCCTTAAATATATATATATATATATACACATAAAGAGTTGGGTTTTTATGTGGTTTTGGGACTTTAGGCTTGACACACATTTTCACAGATCATGGTCAGCTATAATTCCACCAGAATGGTCTGGCTGTAAGCCTTCTGCAGCTGGAGAAGAAATGCCTGCTTTTCATTCAAGAACCGCTGGCATCATCAGCTGGAATGAGAAGGCGGTCCTGTGATTCTAAGTCATTCTTAACTTGGTATTTACAGTTGTTGCTGTTTAGTTGCTAACTTGCGTCCAGCTCTTTGAGACCCGGTGGACTACAGCCACCAGGCTGTGTCCATAGGATTTCCCAGGCAAGAATCCTGGAGTGGGTTGCCATGCCCTTCTCCAGGGGATCTGCCAGACCCAGGGCTCGAACCTGCGTCTCCTGCAATGGCAAGGGGATTCTTGACCCCTGAGCCACCAAGGAAGCCCCAGTATTTAGAGTATTATATGTCAAGCAAGTCAACAGTTGTTGATAAAATGCAGTTCCCTCCGGGTTGATTAATGGGACACGCTTTCCAGTTTTTAAAGAGAGAGAGACGTCGTCTCTGGACTCACAGGTGCTCTGTGCGCAGACCCCACCTGCGGTCCGTCTTCGGAAGGGTGCTCCCTGGGGAGCACAGCCTCCCCACCCGGTTTTCCGCACTGCCACGGGGTGCAGACTGCTCCCCCGATATTCCCCGAAAGCCTGTGAGGCCAACAGTGTCCCCACGTTCTGCGGCTGGCAGATGTTTCTATGGAGATTTCCACCCTCAGCCGCTCAGGGCGTAAACTGCTGTGCTGCCAGGAAATTAGCTTGGACTCTGTGGGGCAGACCCTTTGGAGGAAGCGGCCGGCCGCCTCTGACACAAGAGGGGCGGGCAGGACACGGACGGACGGAGGGAAGGAAATTCACAGCCTCGGCGGTGCTGGGTGGGAAGGGACGGCAGGACGTGAACTGTTCAGTACCCGAGTTCCCCAAATCAAAAGACACTCAGAGTCTATGTGCCTGAGCCTGTTGGCCACGCGGTCCCATCTCCCTCCTGAACCCACGGATTTCATCAGATCCAGAGCCCCAGTTTCCATCTCACAGGTTTTTGCGCAGAAAATCAACAAGAGGCTGGGAACAGACAAAGGAGACTCCTGGCCTCTGATCTTATATTGGTGGTTTCCGCCGCCTCACAGGGTCTGCTGGGGGTTCCTGAGTGAGGCACGGTCACGGCCTTGCAGGGGAGCTTTTACCAGCCGGAGGCTGCTGTCCTGATGAGCCTCGGGGAGCCCTGCCCGTAATATCTCCATGAAGGGCTTTTCAACTGGAAAACACAGCTGGCAAGAAGCCCCGGGGCATGAGACACGGGGCCCTCGTCCCAGGCCGGGGCTCACCTGTCGGGTTTGCAGGAATATCCAGGATGGTTTTCAGAAGCTTCATGTCCTTGATGTTGTGAATGTAAATGGACTCCTCCAGGCAGACCAGCAGCCTCTGAAATCACAGACCATCGGTTATTGGGGATGGAGAAGCACCTAGTCCTCTGAACGCGCCCTCTGGCCTGTGCGTCCTAACTTGATTCCAAGCCTAAATGTGCAGGAATTGTGGCCATCAATTATAGATTACATTATGGACGTGTGCCCGCGTTTCCATCACCATCCTCTGGTCAGAAGCGCAAAGTATAGGATTTGGGGAAATTTCATGTAGAAATTGAGATTTCTTTCTTTTTGTTTTCTTGTACTTTGCATGTTCAGTCACTCAGTCGTGTCTGACTCTCTGAGACCCCGTGGACTGTAGCCCACCAGGCTCCTCTGTCCACGGGATTCTCCAGGCCAGAATACGGGAGTGGGTTGCCACGCCCTCCTCTAGGGGATCTTCCCGACCCAGGGATCGAACTTGTGTCTCCTGCACCGCAGGCGGATTCTTTCCCATCTGGGAAGGGGCTTTCAGCCTGGGGGCTCCCGCCTCCAGCAGCCCCTGCTCCCCACTCCCGCAGCCTCGGCTTCCTCCAGACCACTGCTTCTTAGGCCCCAGTGAGCGCCGAGTGTCCCGGGGGCAAAGCCTGCAGACGTTGGTTCATGGGTTTTTAACACAGACCCTGGGAGTGCGGACCACAGCTCCCGGTCCAATCCGTTCATCCCAGGAACAACTCTTGGGAAGGAAGGACCTAAAATTACTCTGAGAAGCAGCAGGCTCTTCTGAGAAAAACCTCTTCTTCCAGTAAGACTTTTCCTGCTCAGAACTTCTCAGGAGACTGCCACTTGAACCAAGCAGGAAAATAACACTGAAACACCTCTCTCAGTTTTAGCTGAGGCTCTGCGACCGCGGTGCTGGATGCCCAGAGGTGAAAAAGCAGATTATCACAGGGTCTCCAGGTTGATGGCATGTATTAGCGTTCCTCTGTAAAATGGACATTCCCTGACTTACCCAGCGCTTTGCCATTTTCCCGCACTTCCTATGACTTGACTAGAGTGTTCTATGCTCCCTTACTAAGCAGCGGGCTTCCCTGGTGGTTCTGCTGGTAAAGAACCCTCCTGCCAGGGCAGGAGACTGGGGTTCGATCCCTGGGTCGGGAAAATCCCCTGGAGGCGAGCATGGCAACCCACTCCAGTGCTCTCGCCTGGAAAATCCCATGGACAGAGGAGCCCGGAGGGCTACAGTTCATGGGGTTGCGAAAGACTCGGACATCACTTAGAGAGCCAGACACGGCCGAGCGACTTTCACTTATTAACCACTCAGTCTTGGTGGAACCTGGGGCTGGCCTCCAGCTCAGCTCACTCCCTGTCACTGTGGCTCGCATCTACTTTCCTAGGTTCTAGAAGTAAAGCTCCTTTTATCCTAAATAATTAGGAAATGATTTGTAGCGCCTGCTCTCAGAAGCATCCATCCAGTCACTCTCCGTCTGGACAACGAGGGTCCCTCAGAACAGATGGTCAAAGAAGTGTGGATGTTTACAAACCCAGATCCATCGGGTTTATTGTCTTTATGCCACAGAATACGCTTCCCCTGTTAGTGTTAGGGGATGCAGAGCCACTAAAAGTGAAAAATCACAGTTACACGATTTTCTTCCTTTCTACCCAGATTTAGAGGAAAATGGGGGTTTTCTTTCCTCCTAACTCCCTGTACAAATCTTGGACTTTCCCCCCGTTTTCCAGAAAGGAGCTACACTGCCTGAGGACCTGATGAAACAGACAAGCAGCTTCTTTTTTCACCTCCTCCGGGCGGCAGGGCGGGACCCCGGCCTGGCAGGGAACAGGCTGCGGCTGCCCCCCAAACCAAGAGTGACATCCCAAACCTGAACGTTGTTCTCAGATTTATCAGTCTTTTATTGATTTTGGCTCTTGTTAGAAAATCTCTTCTCTATACACAGGTTAAAGAGGAATTTTATTTATGCTTTCCTTTTTAAAAAAATCTTAAAAAAAAACAACAACAAACCTTTTTTATTTTGTAACCAGTGGGCTCCCCTGGGGGCTCAGTGATAAAGAATCTGCCTACAATGCAGGTGACCCAGGTTCAACCCCTGGGTCAGGAAGATCCCCTGGAGGAGGGCATGGCAATCCACTCCAGAGTTCTTGCCTGGAGAATCCCATGGACAGAGGAGCCTGGCGGGTTACAGTCCATGGGGTCGCAAGAGTCGGCCATGACTGAGCGACTAACACTCACTTATAGTCGGTCAACAAACAGTGTTGTGATGGCATTAGGCGGGCAGCAAAGCGACGCAGCCACACACACACGTGTCCACTCCCCCAAACCCCCTCCCGTCCAGGCTGCCACGCGCTTGGCAGCAGCACCACGTTTGTTATCCACTGTAAACAGCCGTGTCTACAGGTCCGTTCCAAACTCCTTGACTATCCTTTCCCCCAGCCTTCCCCCTGGCAACCATAAGTTCGTTCTATAAGTCTGTGAGTCTGTTTCTGCCAATTCTGAACACTTTCAAGAAAAGCAAAGCCTGAAGACTTCCCAGACTTGTTTCAGATCATCTCTTAGCAGAAGAAACATGAAAGGAAGAGAGCCTTGCTTGGCCCGAGGTCTGGTTGGCTTGGCCACAACAGCGCAAAGTTCTAGGCGTGGGGTGTTCTTTAGGAGGTGGGGGAGGGGAGCTCTGAAGTTAATGAGTGTTTTATTAAGGAGAGGCTGGCAGCAAAGTTTAACAGCCCCATCTGCTGATGAAAATATTGGAGAGTGAGCAAGTGAGACTTTACACAAATAAACACCGTGGATACCATTTAAGGGTTCTGATCTTGACAAGACATTTGCCTAAACAGTCTTAAGATATTATACCCTGGCTATCAGCATATGCCAAGATAAAATGCTCTGCAAAGAAATTTAACGTGCAACCAGTACATATCAGAGACAGCACCGGAGCCAAGAATTGTGCTTAAAAGCCTTCAAGTGAAAAAAAAAAAAAAAAAGCCCTCAAACTGCCTTTCTCTCCCTTGCCGGGAACCCAGGTTTATCTTTTTTATCTCCTGCTATTCCTCACTCAAACCTCCCGTATTCTGTTTCTCAGGCTATCTTCTGCCACCCCGGACTTCAGGGGGTAGTCAGTCAGAAGAGTGATCAGCCCAGAGAAACAACCACTTCCTTCTCAGAAACCTGAGACAGCACGTTGTCTCATTTGTTAAAAGAAAAACCCAGTAGCTGAGCACTTAGCAGCTGAGGCACCAAGGGGTGCACAGTGTCCTCGGGGAGGGCCGCGGCCTCCAGCGCCCTGGGGCCGTGTAAGTGAGCGGGCAGGTCTGCCTCACCATACGAGAACCCGGTTCACTTGTCTTCGTGTTTAATGGGCTTCCCCGGTGGCTTAGTGGGAAAGAACGCACCTGCCAATAGAGGAAGCACGGGAGACGTGGGTTCAGTCCCTGGGTGGGGACGGTCTCCTGGAGGAGGAACTCTTGCCTGGAAAATTCCATGGAGAGAGGAGCCCGGTGGGCTGCAGTCCATGGGGTCGCAAAGAGGCAGACATGATATTCAACTGAACAGACAGGTCTGCCTAGTCATCTAAAGAACGGGTTTATTTGTTTATGTGTTTATTAGGCAGCTGGGAGACAGATATTCACTGAGCATTTTTCTACTGAGCACTGTCCTTTCTAAGTGGCACTGTCTTTTCTACCTGGTCTTACAACAGTGAGCAAAATGGGTACAGTTGCTGCCCTCATAGGATTTATTAATTTATTTTTATTTTTTGAGGGAGGCGTGTTTCCTGCAGCATGTCAGATCCTTGTTCCCCCACCAGGTATTGAACCTGTGCCCCTGGCATTGGAAGTGTAGTCTTAATCACTGGATCACCAGGGAAGTCCCTCGTATAGGACTTAAAATCTAATAATTCAAGGGAAACTTGACTAATACCCCAAATGCTTATTTACAGGAACTTGTAATTTGTAACAGAATGTGTGTTACACATCTGAAATAACACTAAGGCTCCATCCAACAGAGAAAGTGGGAGTGTTGGTGGCTCAGTCGTGTCTGACTCTGCAACCCCTCGGACTACAGCCCACCAGGCTCCTCTGTCCGTGGGATTCTCCAGGCAAAAATACTGGAGTGGGTTGCCATTCCCTCCTCCAGGGGATCTTCCTGACCCAGGGATTGAACCCAGGTCTGCTGGAGTGCAGGCAGATTCTTTGCCGTCTGAGCCACCAGGGAAGCCCCTAACAAAACAGGGCCAGAAACATCTTCAGGGGGCCCTCCTGCCTTGGACTCGGCACCTGGCCCTCAGGAAAGGCCTCGGTCACCGCAAGGCTTCAGCACCGACTGCGGAGGGCCACACTTTCTCTGCAAGAACTTACTCAGCGGGGCATGGCCCCAGCCTGCAAGGACTGCCCCCATCTGGGCCCAAAGCAGACGAGCCCCTCTGGTTTAAGGCCCCCGCAGGGGCTCACAGATGGTTTCTGAGCCCAGCCTGTACCCGGGGACAGCATTCACCCAGTCCGTGGCCAATGTTCAAGAAAGTGCTCCAGGCGGGAGGGCCGGGGAGGTCTGGCCACCGGGAGGAGCGCGTGGAGCAACTCAGCCCGGGGCTGGGGCTTAAACCCGGCAGAGCAGGTGCCTGCGGTCACGAGAGGCGCTCAAGCCCCTCCTCGGTTCCGGCGACCCCGAGGGACGCCCACCCCGCCCCCGGGGCCCCCCACCCACCTGCCGGTTCAGCCTGATGGACAGGATGTTGCCGGAGTAGCTGTAGTTGCAGATCTCCGTGCCCTTCTTGAAGTGGTACACGTTCATCTGGCGCGGCTTCGCGTGGCTCACCACCACCACCAGGCTACTGGAGAAGAGGCGCTCCACGATGTACACGTCGGGGGTGTCATCTGGGGGCGGGGGCGCAGACGTCAGCCCGGTCCACGGAGGGGGCGGGGGGCGCAGACGTCAGCCCCGTCCACGGAGAGGGCGAGGGCCGGGCAGGGGGCGCAGACGTCAGCCCCGTCCACGGAGAGGGCGAGGGCCGGGCAGGGGGCGCAGACGTCAGCCCCGTCCACGGAGGGGGCGAGGGGAGGGCGGGAGGGGCGCAGACGTCAGGCCCTAACCGGGGGAAGGCAGGGCCGGGGAAGCAGACGACAGCCCCCCTGTCCATGAAGGGGTGTGTGTGGGGGGGGCACAAACGTCAGGCCCTACCCAGGGTGGGGTGGGGGGTGCAGGGGAGGGCTGGGGGCGCAGACGTCAGCCCCCTGTTTGGGGGGCGGGGGACACAGACGTCAGGCCCTGACGGGGATGGGGGAGAGGTGGGGGCGGGGGAGCAGACGTCAGGGCCCTGCCCTGGGCACCCTCCTGCCCACTGCTGGCTCATGGGGCTCGCCTCCCTTGGCACCCACTTGCAATGACTTCCTTCTCTTGCACCCACAGTGAAGCTCTAACCATTTCCCGAGTCCTCACGCCCTTTAGGTGGTCGACAGGCAAGGGGACACCAGTGATCTGAGCACAGAGCCGGCTCTCCCAGCCCGCCTGAGGCCGCAGCGCTGGAGCCCCGTCCTCTCCACCCCCTCCCTACCCGTCAGGGGCCCCACTGGCTCTGTAGAACCTATCTGGGGGGTTTGTTGTTGCTGGGTAGTCCCTCAGTCCTGTCTGACTCTTTGTCACCCCGTGGGCTGTGGCCCGCCAGGCTCCTCTGTCCATGGGATTCTCCAGGCAAGAATACTGGAGCGGGTAGCCATTCCCTTCTCCAGGGGATCTTCCCAACCCAGGGGTCGAACCTGTGTCTCCTGCATTGGCAGGTGGATTCTTTACCATCGCCACCAGGGAGGCCCCATCTGGGAGGTTTAGACCATCTCAATCTATTCTCTCTTTTTAAAAAAATGTTTGAAATTTGGATTTTATTTGGCTGCATGAGGTCTTAGGTGTAGGGCGTGGGCTTAGTTGCCCCAGGCCTGTGGGAATCTTTGTTCCCTGACCCAAATCCTCTGCATTAGAAGGTGGATTCTTAACCACTGGACCACCAGGTTAGTCCCTCATTTTTAAAAAACAGGTACACTTGGCGTATTTATTTTTTTTTTTGGCCGTGGGGCCTGTGGGATCTTAGTTCCCCGACCAGGGAGTGAACCCGCAGCCCCTGCATTGTGAGCGGGTGTCCTAACCACTGGATCACCAGGGAGTTCCCCCATTCTGCTCTTTCTCCGTGAGTGGTTTCCAAGGAGTGACAGCTCTGTTGGAAGTCTTTGCTTCCGGAACTCTTCAGGTCCCCGTTGCTAAGAGGTACAGGTACCTCAACGACGGGGGCAGGAGCACAGTGAGTTCTGTGCCCACGCCCTGTCCTGCGGTGCCCCGACTCTGAGTCCCTTTCCTGTTGAAAGTAACCTGGACGTCTATGTTACGACCAGCACAGTCCTGCACCCAGGGGCGAGGTACGCTACTAACAGAAAGCCTCCTGAGCGCCCGTCGGGGGGCCTCTGTGTCTTCCTGGGAACACTTTTCACACACAGGCCTCTGCTGGGCTCCATCAAGCCCCACGGGGGACAACACAGGGCAGATACAGAGCACGATCTTCTCCAAAATTATAATAATGACGATAACATCTTACAAATAAACTAGGAGCCCAGGACTTCATGTGCCAAGCCACTTCCTTTCCAGGAAATCCAGAGTGATGGATTTCATCACTATGATGCTGGCAAAAATGGTGACTTTCCCTGAGACAACGAGAGAGTCACGTTTCTAAGCTGGACTTGTTTTTAATATTCGCTGGAAGTACTTCAACGTCTTTGATATGGACTCTGTGATTGGGGCAATATTGCTTTATTAAAACCAAGAAGTGACTTCCAGGACTGAATGAATGTGGCCAATATTCTATAGTGCCAATGAAAGGGCAAAATAATAATAATAATAATCATTAAGTCATCTTTTGCTTCGACAATTATAAAAACTGTTGACCATGCATATAAGTATACGAAAAAGTGTCAACAATGCAGTTTCAAAGGCTTTCTTAGGTAAAAAGAAAAATGTTACCTAAGCTATAGTCAAATCTCACTAGTGCTTTATGGTGGTTTTTTTTTCCTAAGCAAGTGGAAGCAGTGATTTATCTTTAAACCTGAAAAAGTACTGACTCTGTAGGTGTGACAGCTCACGGGGTTGGAGGGGAATGGAAAGCTCAGGAGCCCGGCTGGGAGCCCGGCAGGAGGACGTGATGCTCCGACAGCCACACACACACTTACTGCTTCCGTGGACGTGGTCCAGCTGTTCCACGGAGCTCAGGGAAAACAGCTTGTAGCCGGCCTTGGTTCCGACAGCGAGGGACCTGTGAAGACACGGACGGCCCGCGAGTGATGCGGTGCTGGGTCCAACCCCGGATCTGCCTGCGGACAGACACAGCCGTCCCTCTGGGCTCCCAGGGGGACAGGGAAACATACAGCCTCATGTGTGTGTGTGTGGGGGTGTGTGTGCATATGTGTGTGCTTTGTCGCTAAGCTTCCCTTGTGGCTCAGCTGGTAAAGAGTCTGCGTGCGATGCAGGAGACCTGGGTTTGATCCCTGGGTTGTGAAGATGCCCTGGGAAAGGGAAAGGCTACCCATTCCATTATTCTGGCCTGGAGAATTCCATGGACTAGCCCATGGAGTCGCAAAGGGTCGGACACGACTGAGTGACTTTCACTTACTTACTTAGTCGCTAAGTTGTCTCCGACTCCTTATGACCCTATGGACTGTAGCCCGCCAGGCTCCTCTGTCCATGGGACTCTCCAGGCAAGAAGACTGGAGTGGGTGCCATGCCCTCCTCCAGGGGATCTTCCCGAACCAGGGATCGAACCCAGATCTCCCGCATTGAAGGTGGATTCTTGAGTGCTGAGCCAGTCCTACGTGGACCTAAAAATGAGTCCAACTCTCTCATTTAAAATAACTATATGAAAACGTGTGCTTCACTCTTCACAGGGAGGCACAAACTAAAATAAGCAGCTTACTGCTACAAGTCTGGATGCCCAAGGCTCTTGTTTCACTAGCCTGAAAAAAAGAAGGTCATATGATTTTCATGGGAAGTTTTTTTTTTTCCTTCCCAAACATTTGTTCTTCCCTGGGATGACAGTTGACTGTTAAGGTGGCTCCTTCTGCTGAGGGGCTAACCTGGGGGAGGAGGGAGGTCAGAGGTTTGCCCCTGGCAGCAGTGGGCTCAGACTGGAGCTTCGCTTCTAGAACCAGCGCTCTAACGACCACAAGCAGCACCGGGAAAGGCTGGCCAGCAGCATCTTAAACCTTCAAAACACACATACTCTGTAGCCAGTGCTGTTTTTAAAGCTTCTTCCTATAAAGATTTTTTAGGGAATGGCAACCCACCCCAGTATTCTTGCCTGGAATGTCCCATGGACAGAGCAGCCTGGCAGGCTACAGTCCATGGGGTGGCAAACAGTCTGACGTGACCCAGTGACTACACTTTCACTTTCTTTCATATGTGCATTTAGTTGCAAACCAACGTTTCTAAAGTTTTCAAGTAAGGGGGGGAAAGTCGTAATTAAGAGTCTTAAAATGTTAATCAAAAGATCTGGCAACTTAAAATCATTTTCAAACACATGCTCTGCTCCGGAAGAGTTTTAAAGCCTGGCAGTGGCACTGTGATTGCTGTTGTGGTTCTTCCCGCATGCCAGGTCTCTGGCTCTCGGATCTGTATTTGCAGCATGCAGGATCTAGTTTCCTGAGCAGGGATCGAACTGAGCCCCCTGCATTTCAGCACTGAGTCTTAGTTGCTGCACCACCAGGGAAGTCCCACTGCTGTATTTTAAATGGTTAATCAATGGTCACAGAAAACTCTGACTCAAGGAATTCAGACTAAAATTTTATTTCATTCATAAGGCCTTTTTGCAGGAAAAAAAAAATAATTTTCTCATCACCTCTCATGAAAACGGGATTTGGGACAAACACATATCATAAATGAAATGAGAAAAAATATACCCAAATTGTCTAGCACAGGGCCGAGCATGAACGTATGAGTGAAGTAGACTAGTAAAGCTTAGTTGTCATTACTCCTTTCTCTTGAAATACTGGATCCCAAATTCGGCCTATACTTACAGCTGATACTCCTAAATGTATTCGGTAAGGGGCGTGCTTATTTTAAAATCCAATGTCATACCCTCTAAGGCTCAAAGCAACTGACCGTGACAAAAAGTTTTATTTATAGGTGAGACAGAGCTGTCCAGCAGAGCCTTCATCCAAGAAAACAGAACTGACCGTAGAGACTAAGGAAATTAACTTCCCGAGCACCCTATGGTTTTGAAAATAACACGCTTCTCCAACTGCTATAGAAAGCTGGGACTCGCCTAGAGTAAAAATTAACACCCTTAAAAACATCTAATAAAGAGTGCTGCAAAGCAGAATTGAGAACACTTCCTGCTAAGAAGCAAACTAACTCTCCTCCTTAACCTGCTCTCCTCCTTAAGCTGAGTTCAATTGGGAAGGCAAACACCCAGGCATTTCAACAGCCACCCTCTCTTGCAAAATGTTTCTTACAAAACATCAGAATGGTATCTAGACCATCATTTTTGTAAACTGTTGGTCTCAAACCATGAGAAAACAATTCAGTGAGTCATAAGTGGCTTAAAAAATTAAAAAAAAAAACAAATTCCAGAAGGTAGTGCACATAGGAAGGGTAAACAGCTGTGAATTGCTTTTCAGTGATATTATATATATTATATTGGAGAAGGAGATGGCAACCCACTCCAGTATTCTTGACTGGGTGATTCCATGGAGTCTGGTGGGTCCATGGGGTCAAAAAGAGTCAGGGGACACCATTGAGCAACTAAACAACAATATATATTATATATGTGTCTGTGTGTGTGCATATAGGTAGATAGATATTGGGTAATGTTTTAACATGTATTTCTTATTGTGGGCTGTGGTCAAGGAAAGCTTGAAAGTCACTCATGGAACCAAATTGTCTGGCCACCAGCTTACACGATTACACATACAGTTTTTTTCGAACAAAGACATATTGTTTGGCATGGGGTGTTTTTAAAGAGAAGACAAAGGGCATGGAAGGCCCGGGGTGCTTATGGCACATGACGACCCTAATGACGCCGCTGACTGCTCAGTGTTAGCACAGTCCAGGCACAAGCGGCCAGCACATCTGCCTGAAGGCGACTCCACGAAGGAACCCGACAGAAACTGGTACAGCAGGAAGCGGGGGACTGGGGCCGGTCAGCGCTGCCTGATGCTGTGTGGCACATTCCAAAGAGGTTATTCCATATGGTCCCCGGGATGTCTAACAATCCCACTAAAGGAGGAGAGGGAGCAGCCTTCTGCTTCTAAGGGACCGACTCCTCCATATGTCTCAAACACAGTCCAGCAACCCCTAGCTCACTGGCCAAAGTCCGAATGTGAACATCAAGACGAGACATTCAAATCTACTCAAGAAGCAACAGAGGGGAGGTCACGCTCCCCTGGAGGGCAGCCTGGGCCGGGGACAGCTTGCCTGGACTCCCAGGAGGAGTTCCATCTGGCCGAGTGGGCTTCCTGAAGACACACTGGGGGCAATGGGAAGGTTCCTGACAACCCGGCCGCAGGCAGGCGCCCAGGCTGGGCTGGGCTGGGACCGGGCTGGACTGGCTTCCGGGATAGGCTGCCTCCTTGTCGTTGGCCCTGCCCAGATGCCACGTTGAGATGCTCAAGGACAAATGGGAAAGTTTTTCCTGAACTCCCATCTTCCTGAGCCCTAGCTATCTCACCCTGGGTCAGCTTGCAACTTCCCCGTCCGTTCCCATCTCCTTTGTCTTGACCACCGCCCCTCCTGCCCAGACCCCCGCTTTGGTCACTCCCCGGCCCCCCAAGTTCCCCAGCCTCCTTCCGCCCCCTCCCTGGGCTCTGTCCCCCCTTCTCCCGGCCGGCCCCTCCTGGCTCCCTGCCCGCAGGAGGACGGGGGCCGCGCGCCGGAGGAAGGGCGGCCCGAGGAACCGCACCGGCCCGGGCCGCGCCGACGGTCCCACCCAGGCCCCCGGGGCACAGGCCCGCGCCCGCTGTCCAAGTCGCCGACTGCACGACACCCCCGATCGCGACTTTTCTCTCCCAGCTCCCGACGGGGCAGGCGGCCCGGCTTACGTGCAATCCTGGTTGAAGGATAAGCAGCTGAGCGCCGCCTCCGCCCCGCCAGGGGCGCCGTCCGCGCCCTCGGCCTCCATCGGGGGCTCGACCCGGGAAGCCGCGGCTCCGAGCGGGCGACAGCCACCTCAGCAGCCCGCTGGCGCCGGCCCCGCGGGCCGGTCCCCGGCCCCGCCTCGCCCCGCCCCGGCCCACCAGGCCCCGCCCCTCCTCGCCAGGCTCCGCCTCGCCAGGCCCCCGCCGGGCCGCCTTATCCCCTCCCGGGTCTGTCAGGCTCCGCCCCGGCTGTTCAGGCCCCGCCCCCGCCCCGCGAGGCCCCGCCCCTTACCTGCCCACCCGGGCCACAGTACCCCAGCCCAGGCCCACCCAGGCCGGCCAGACCCCGCCTCGGCCCCGTCCCGGCCCGCTAGGCCCCGCCTCCACCCCGTCAGGCCCCATCTCCGTACCCCCCGGGCCGGGCCGCCTCTTTCCCGCCCGGGCCTGCCAGGCCCCGCCCCGTCCCTCCAGACCCCGCCCCGGCCGGCGTCGCCCCACCTCTCCTCGTCAGCCCCGCCCCTCCAGCGGGTCCGGCAGACTGAGCCACCGAGAGGGCGGGGTCCCGCCGGCGGCCTCCATTGGTGGAGAGCCCACAGCGCGGCGCACAATTAGCCAACGGGTGAGGGGGGTGGGCGGACGCGCCCTACTGGAGACCCGCCCCCAGCTCCGAGGCACGGCTTGCCATTGGGTGGAGGAGAGTGACGCAACGGCTGCAGGCCACGTGGTGGTGTTTTCATTGCGGGGGCGGCGGGGCGGAGCGCGGTGAGGGAGCGACCCGCAGCTGCGCCGGGCCTGCGGGCTGAGTCCAGTCCGGCGTCTGCGTCGCGGCCCCGGCGAAACAGACGGGCCGGCGCGCCGGTCTCACCCCACCCGACGCCCCGGCTATTAAACTGAGAGTCTAGGAGCGCGCGTTGGACGCTAAGGCCCCACCCTCTTCTGGAGTCTTCGCGCTGCTTGGAAGCTGTTTCTAGCAAGGGTGGTGAGGCCGGACAGATAGGGGCTGTCTCATCCCTTGTCCCGCCGTTACAGCTCTTAGCGCAGGTCCGGAGCTGTGTTAACAATGAGCTTTATCTCGTCGAATTCTTATAAAAGTTTGTGAAGGAAGTATGATTATGCCCAATTTAGAGAGGCCGTAACAGAAGCAGAGAACTGGTACACAATTCTGTCTGAAGTAACACAGTAAATGGTAAAATGTGGAGTTGCCTGATTGCAAGACCCATACACCAAACGACTCTGCCAGACACTATTTGGCAAAACCTGTCTGATCTGTAGCTGAAAAAACCCCGAAAGAAAATGTGTGTAACATACGGTGTTTAATGAAAGGGATGGAGTTTTGTAGACAGCACAGTAAAAATCAGGTAATTGGAGGTGAGTCCTGACAAGGTGTCTCTCTTCCCAACCTAAATACATGTTGCCATCGAACTACCAACACAGCTTATGAATCAGCAAGTCTGCTAGTTTTAGGTTTATATAATTACTGATGAATTTTTAATTCAGGCTTTTCCAGTTTTGAGACAAAATGGTATTTTATTGTCTTGCCACAGCATCCAAACTGGCGTAGTTCAATTTTTCTATTATGTGACAAAGCTATATATATATTGCTTTTGTAACAGTGAACAAAGTGGGCTGCTTCTCTTAAGCTTTTCTGGTTGACTTTTGGTTTTGTTTTTCTGAAATGCAAATATAACAGTTTCTTCTTTCAGTGCTATTATTCTTTCTCTCAGCTGATGTAAAAATAGCTTAGCTCATAGATGGGCAGATGTTGATTGCTCTTTAGTCGAATGTGAGGTGTTGTGTAAATTGTTGTGAGGGAAGCAGCTGCTGCTTGGATGGTTTAACTGAATCATCCTCTCAGCTCAGAGGTGATTTCCCGCTCACCTCCCAGCTCAGGCACATGCTGCAGCCCTTTTTGTTTTGTTTAGAAAACAAAAAAATATGGCATACTAGGTGTGAGGTTGTTGGGAGAATTACATAATGTGCCCAGTAGGTTTTTAAAGTCTTATTATTACCAAGAATTTGAACTTGATGGAGTAGAGATGGGAGCTGGTGTTGGTTTTTGAGCAGGAGTGTTTCATGATAAAAGCAGTGTTTTAGGCAGATAAACTGGACCAGGGTGTGCAAAATAGATTAGAAGGAGAAAAAGCCTAGACTAAGGTGAAATTTTAGGAGTGAAAGAAGTGAGAGAGTGGGCTCTAGGTTGGTGGCAAGGTCAGAAAGGATAGGACAAACCCAAAAGATTTTTTTCCTATAATATATTTGACGTAAAACATTGTGTAAATTTACACAGGTTTACAACGTGTTGTAAAGTTTACAACGTGTTGATTTCATCCATTTATGTATTGTAATATGACTGCCATTGTAGATATAATTAGCCACTCATCATGTGGCACTAAGGGCTATTTTGAAGCAGTGCTATCCAACAGAAAGAAATGAGAGCCACAGGTGTGAACCTCAAATGTAACTTAAAATTTTTGAGACATAACGCCATTTAAATTTTTTGAAACCCCACCTTGTTAAAAAAAGGTAAGGAAAAATGGGCAAGTTAGTTTTAATAATATTTAACCCTTTAAATTTTATTAAATTTAACCCAGTATGTCAAAAAGATTATTTTAGTAGGTAACCCATGTAAAATTATTGATCAATCAGTTAAATTATTGATCACTCAGTTTAGATTGTCATTGTTTTTTAGCATAAATATTTAAAATCCCATGTTTCTGGGACCTCCCAGGTGGTCTGGCGGCTAAGACTCTGAGATCCCAGGGCAGGGTGCCCAGGCTTGTTCCCTGGTTGGGGAACTAGATCCCAACTAAGATTCAGCACAGCCAAATATATAAATTAATAAATATTAAAAATAAACTAGCAATCTTTAAAAACAAATCCTGTGTGTCCTTTTCACTTCCTGCATATCTCAATTCACAGTAGCCACATTTTAGGTGCTGTCTCATTGTCCAGGGGACTTTTGAGAGCCTAAGCCTCAGGGCCCAATGGCTGATGGGGAGGTGGAGGTAGCTGCAAAGAAGAGGGAAGATTTAAAGCCAATTCCGTGGCAGCCCACTCCACTCTTGCCTGGAGAATCCCATGGGCAGAGGAGCCTGGCGGCTACAGTCCATGGGGTCGCAAGAGTCGGACACAACTGAGTGACGAAACCGCCACCCACCACCACTCTGCTGCCTGCAGCAGGTGTTCGGGAAGATGCTTTCAGTTTCAGACACGTTGGGGAGGTAGACTGGACGCTCGTCAGAATCAAGGTTCCGAGCTAGAGATGCGGATACAGGAGAAAACCGCTCCCCTTCCCGGCTCCACGTTTTCCTGCGTATGGTCTGCCTTGTCTATTTCCTACCAGGTTAATGGGTCACCAGCCACCAGTTACCACATGGGTATAAGTGGGTATATCCCAGGGCGGCCTTATCTGCCCTTATTTTCCCCAAGACACTACAGAAATCTGTATCTTATGTCAAGGTATATAGAAATATTTGTTTTATAGAAACCTATATTTTTATGTAAAAATTTTAAATGCTGACAACTAATTCTTCTTTTTAAAAAACAGTATGTGAGCCAAACTAAATGCATCAGCTGGCTGGATGTGGTTTGCGGACAGCCAGTTTGTGACTTCTGTTAGAGACACAAGGTGCCACTTTGAGAGGTTCCACCCTCAAATTAAAAAAAAAAAATCCCAGAAATCCATTTGGATAAAAAACCAAGGGAAAGATTATAAATAAATTCAGAGGTGCTGAATTCATTTACTGTCAGGCCGGTTTGTTGTTTTTTTTTCAAGTTCTAGTTCTTGTGTAGGTTCTATATGAGTGGAAACTCTTGATTTAGATATTGGCTTATGGCATCTTTTTTTTAGAAGAATTTTGCTTTGATGTGGACCATTTTTAAAGTCTTTACTGAATTTGTTTCAATATTGTTTCTGTTTTATGTTTTGGTTTTTTGGCCGTGAGGTGTGTGGGGTCTTAGCTCCTTGACCAGGGATGGAACCTGCATCCTTTGCATTGAAAGGCCAAGTCTTAACCACAGGACCACCAGGGAAGTCCTTGCTTATGGCATGTTAATCCTTCCATATTCTTGGAACAGAGTTTTCAAGGGCAAGTAACAGAAGCAAAGGAATATTGGAGGAGAGGGGAGCGAGAGACCACACAGTTTAGTGAAATGGGAACAGGAGTCTGACTTTTTCTCTTTTGTCTCCAATTAGAACTCCTATGGTCCATCTTTTCCCAAACAAAATATCCATTCTGTCTAGGGAAATGTACATCAGCAGAAGATTGGGAGGACCAAGCCAGGGTCTGAAAATCTAACATCCTCGGTAAGATAAAATTGCAGGCCACAGTTCAGCGAATGGGAAGACTTCCTATTTGTGTAACAATCAGATTGTAATTGAAAGATGCTGACCAGGGCGTGTGCAGGGCATTAACAGAGGAAACTGGAAATGAGACATCCTGTCTGATGCAACCTTCCGGACACCCAATATGGTTGCCCGTGACACCCAACTGTCTATAATTAGAGTGATTACTAGGTGAGTAAATACCACTCCTGGCTGCTGCTGCTTTTTATAAAATCTATTCTATTTTTATAAAATCATGTCACAGAAATGATCTCCCTTTTCTCTTCTGGTTGATATGTTTCGACACTCTGAATGAGAGCTGAGAAGGAATAGACCCGCAGTGGGTAAGTGTATGTGGTCGTTATCTGGTTAAACAGGAGAGGAGGAGCCGTCAGAGTAGGTACGCCTTAGGGGGTGATGAGAGGGCAGGGTGATGGCTCACAGTGTGGAAGCAGCTCAGGAAGTCACCCCACAGCTCTCAGTAGGGGAGGACGCACTGGAGTATAGGGTGACTTCTGGGAAAGGAGATGGTCCCATGGGCTTGGCCGTCAGGAAGTCCCCAGTCAGGGCAAAACTGGACTTTCTGTTACTCATCGTGGGTGCCATCTGTGCGAGAGCGTGGCTGCAGTGAGTGAGCAGACCCTGGGATGTGCCTTTGTTCCCCAAATGGAACCATTATTTCTGGTTTTATTGGTTACATAAGGGACGACAAGGAGCAAAATCTAACAACTGTTCTAATATGCCTTGATGTGTATATTTCCTCTTGAGGGAAAGAAACAACGATATGTCACTGAAGAAGGGGTATCTTTGTCTTCACCCCCCCCCGATCTGCCATATTTTGGCTTCCAGAAAAATCTTCCTAAAACACCAAAGCACATCACAGGTTCTCCATAAATAGTTGCTGATCAACTGACATTCATGAAGTCAGTAGCTTCCTATGCCTGTGTTTGCAGACAAGCCTTGAGCTAATGGTCTATCATTCAAGACAATGCAGGGAGGTTCAGTCACGGAGTTTCTGTTCACTGGGACCTCTGAAGACCAGCCAGGATTACAGACTTGGGTTCATCAGATCAGCCAGTCACCCGGACTTAAGTGTTAGCGTACAGATATAGGTGGTATCTGCAAATGGAAAACAAAGCTTTATGGAAAACTCGGCTCGAAGCATCTCATTAAATGCTCATGACATCCCTCCTGTCCAGTGTTTTGCTTGCGTTGTGGAGCTGTGTAAACCAAGTGGAGAGATGCTGGATGAACCTCTCGGGGTCCAGGGGCAGGTTGTCCTGGAGACGTTCACTCAGTCAGACTTGTTCACTCCGTTTTACCCCGCCTCTCACACAGTCATGACTTGAGGCCAGAAACAGAGTTGGAATCCTAACCTCTCAGCCATTCTCTAGGGAGGCAGGGTAAAGAGAGAAAGGCAGGGCTGTGCCCAGAAGGCCAGAGGTCAGGTTCACAGGGGAGGCATGGAGTCCTGCTGCCTTTTTAAAAGGCCCACAGCTTTGCTCGCCTTCGCTGGGTTACTACTCGAGGGACGTTGGCCCTCCGTGTCTGTGGATTCCACATTCATGAATTCAACAATACTTTGATCAAAAATCTCAAAATAAATAAGTGAATTCCACTTCTAAAAGGCAAACTTGGAATCTGCCATGCCAGTAAATATTTACATAGCACTTATACCGTATGGAGCTTCCCTGGGGGCTCAGATGGTGAAGAATTCTCCGTGGAGGAGCTGCAGGTTTGATCCCTGGGTCAGGAAGATCCCCTGGAGAAGGAAATGACAACCCACTCCAGTATTCTCACGGAAAATCCCATGGACAGAGGAGCCTAGTGGGCTACAGCCTATGGGGTTGCAAAGAGTCAGATATAACTGAGCATGTCTAACACTAACACTACATTGTATTAGGTATTACAAGTGATGCAGAGATGATTTAAAGTATGTGGGAGGTGTGCCTAGGTTGTGTGCAAATACCATGTTACTTTATGTAAGAGGTTTGATTTATTTTTTTCCTGCCTTGCACAGAATGTAGGATCTTAGTTCCCCAACCAGGAATGGAATCTGTGCCCTCAGCAGGGGAAGCGTGGAGTCTTACCCACTGGGCCACCAGTGAAGTCCCTAAGGAATTCGATTTTGATATGGGGAAGGTTCCTGGAACCAGTTCCTGAGGGTATCCGAGGTCGACTGCACTAAAAACATCTTTTGCTCCCATCAATGGGTTAATCTGCGCTCCGTGGTGGGGGTGGCTAGTTGATAAGTGATGCGGTGGGACTCTGGGTTTCTGCCTGGTCTAGACAGATGGCCTCGGGAATGGTCACCGTTCCTTGGAATTCATCCTCTCCAAGAAGGTGACTTCAGAAGTCTTAGGACTGCAGGGCGACAGATAAGAATCCAACAATGCCTGGTGAATGGCGCCATCTAGTGGCCCACAGTATTCCATTCCAGGCTGGTGGCTGGATTTTGAAGAAAAGACTGACTTGAGTGAGATCTGGAGATTTGATTCTTTTTTTTTTTTTTTGCAAGTTACAAAAGGAGTTTTTATTTATACTTCTGAAATTATTTATTTACTTTTGGTTGCGCTGGGTCTTCAATGTTCTCTGCGTCCTCGTTGCTGTGCATGGGTTTTTCTCTAGCTGCGGTGAGCGGGGGCTACTCTTGGTGGGGCACAGGCGTCCCACTGTGGCGGCTCTTGCTGTTGCTGAGCACGTGCTCCAGGCTCATGGTCTTCAGTAGAACCGGGGCCCAGCGGTTGGAGCATGTGGGCTCCAGGAGGCAAGGGCTTCAGCAGCTGAGGCACACAGACTCAGTGATTGTGGAGCAAGAGCTTAGCTGCCCCTTTGCTTGAGGAATCTTTCCAGACCAGGGATTGAAGCTATGTCTGCTGCATTGGCAGGTGGATTCTTTTTTTTTTTCTTTTTAAATTTATTTATTTAATGGAGGCTAATTACTTTCCAATATTGTATTGGTTTTGTCATATATTGACTTGAATCCTCCATGGGTGTACATGTGCCCCCATCCCGATCCCCCCTCCCACCTCCCTCCCCATCCCGTCCCTCTGGGTCATCCCAGCGCACCAGCCCCGAGCACCCTGTCTCATGCATCGAACCTGGGCTGGTGATCTGTTTCACATATGATAATATACATGTTTCAATGCCATTTTCCCATATCATCCCGCCCTTGCCCTCTCCCACAGAGTCCAAAAGACTGTTCTGTACATCTGTGTCTCTTTTGCTGTCTCGCATACAGGGTTATCATTACCATCTTTCTAAATTCCATATATATGTGTTAATATACTGTATTGGTGTTTTTCTTTCTGGCTTACTTCACTCTGTATAATAGGCACCAGTTTCATCCACCTCATTAGAACTGATTCAAATGAATTCTTTTTAATGGCTGAGTAATATTCCATGGTGTATATGTACCACAGCTTCCTTATCCATTCGTCTGCTGATGGGCATCTAGGTTGCTTCCATGTCCTGGCTATTATAAACAGTGCTGCGATGAACACTGGGGTGCACATGTCTCTTTCAGATCAGATCTGGTTTCCTCGGTGTGTATGCCCAGAAGTGGGATTGCTGGGTCATGTGGCAGTTCTATTTCCAGTTTTTAAAGAAATCTCCACACTGTTCTCCATAGCAGCTGTACTAGTTTGCATTCCCACCAACAGTGTAAGAGGGTTCCCTTTTCTCCACACCCTCTCCAGCATTTATTGCTTGTAGACAAGAACTAAACAGACATTTCTCCAAAGAAGACATACGGATGGCTAACAAACACATGAAAAGATGCTCAACATCACTCATTACCAGAGAAATGGACACTTGATTCTAAAACTTTGGGTGAAGAGTCCCCGAGTCGACCCCTGTGTTCTCCCCAAACCTCTTTACGGGGTATGCATTGAAAACCTGGGCTTCACTCCCTACTTCCTCTGTTGGAAGGGGTTTGCATAGTCACTCACTTCACACATTTGTATCATGCCTGTGACTCACTGGCCACAGTTCGGGCCCTGGGGATGCCCCACGGGACAAAGTGTTTAAAAGTCCCTGACCGAAGATCTAAACAGACCTTTCTCCAAGAAGGACTTACAGGTGGCCAACAGGAATGTGAAAAGACACTCCACGTTGCTAACTATTAATATTAGAGAAATGCAAATTGAAACTACAATGAAGTTTCGCCTCACACTGGTCAGAATGACCGTCATTAAAGAGTCCACAAACAATGAACACTGGAGAGGGTGGAGAGAAAAAGGAGCCCTCCTACACTGTTGGTGGGAATGTGAATCGGTACAGCCACTGTGGAAACGCTATGGAAGTTCCTTAAAAAACTAAAAACAGGACTACCATATGACCCAGCAATCTCACTTCTGGGCACATATTTGGAGAAAACTATACTTTGAAAAGATACCTGCACCCCAATGTTCATTGCAGAACTCTTTATAATAGCCAAGACATGGTAAATAAGTGAGTGAAGTTGCTCAGTCGTGTCTGACTCTTTGCAACCCCATGGACTGTAGCCCACCAGGCTTTTCTGTCCATGGGATTCTCCAGGCAAGAATACTGGAGTGGGCTGCCATTTCCATCTCCAAGACATGGAAGCAACCTAAATGACCATCAGCAGATGAATGGATAAAGATGTGGTACATACATGCAGTGGAATACTACTCAGCCATAGAGAGGATGGAACGATGGCACTTGCAGCGATATGGATGGACCTAGCGATGTTCACACTACATGAAGCACGTCAGGCGGAGAAAGATAAATATCATGGGATATCACTTAGATGTGGAATCTTAAAAAATGATGCAATGATCTTATTCACAAAGCAGCAACTGACTCACAGACATAGAAAACAAACATGGTTACCAAAGGAGAAGGGGAGTAGGGAGGGATAAAACAGGAGTTTGAGATGAGCAGATACACACTGCTACATGAAAAACATGATCGGCAAAGACCTACTGTGGGCCTCCCCGAGAGCTCAGGTGGTAGAGGATCCGCCTGCAACGCAGCAAACCCCGGTTCGACCCCTGGCTCAGGAAGATCCCCTGGAGAAGGGATAGGCTACCCACTCCAGTATTCTGGCCTGGAGAATTCCATGGACTGGATAGTCCTTGGGGTCACAAAGAGTTGGACACCACTGAGCAGCTTTCTCTTTCAGAGATCTACTGTATAGCACAGGAAACTCCACTCAATATTCTGTAATAACCTATATGGGAAAAGAATATGAAAAAGAATAGATACATGTACGTGTAGAACTGAATCACTTCAGTGTACACCTGAAACTGATACAATGTTGTAGATCGAGTATGCTCCAAGATAAGATAAAAATTAAATATAAAATAATTTTTAAAAAGTGCCTGCCCACATAGGCAGAAAGACTATAAAGAAAAAAATAAAGTGGAGAGTGACTTAGATGTAATGAGTGCTCAGAAGAAAAATTAAGCAATGACCAGGGCATCTGGAAGAGTCGGGGGAGGTGGGTTTCGTGGAGCGAAAACAGGGAGGCCGTCCTGGAAGGTTCCGATTGCAAAAGGCCTGAAGGAGGGGAGGGGATGGTTTTCTGCAGCCACATGGGGAAAAGCATTGTGGTAAGAAGGAACGGAAACAGGAGGAGGCCGGGTGGTGGGAGCAGAGGGGAGGGCGCAGAGTGAAGAGAAAGAGCGGTCAGAGGGGACAGGCCCGCAGTGGGGCGGGGAGAAGGCCCAGCGGCTGCGGCTTCTGCTCGGACAGAATCAGGTGGCCTCGCCAATCCCACGGGGGTGTCCTGGGAGACTCAGAAGGCACTTGAATGCTTAAAAAGCTCCTGGAAGCCCAGTATTGTGTTTATTCAACATTGTTTCACAGGCTAGTTCTCCAGGCTTATTTAGATTTCCTTCCTCCCCACCACCCAGAATACCCACTAACTTCTTGTGGGGCTTGAGAAAGTACAAGTCAGGCCCGATAAGACGCCCTGGTGTCCCCGACAGTCAGAGATGCGCGGCCACGGCGGCCTGACCCATGCCTCCTCATCGCCAGCTTTGCTCCCCAGGCTCCCTCTGTTCCTCCCGCCCCCAGGCAGAGATCCCTGGGACACCCAATGGTTAGACCAGCCCGCTTCAGGACCACCTCCATCCCTGCCTGATTCCAGTTGCCCTGCCCTCCCCGCCTTGGAATACATGGGCACACACCCGAGTCCTACAAACGCCCCCCACAGCCTCTTCCCGAGACGCCCGGGCCGTGTGCGCGCCCCCTCGTTGCCGCGAGTCAGCAAAGCCGACGCTGACTGTGAGCCTGGGGGTCTTTCCTGGAACCGCCGTCAGCCCTCAGTGTGGTGTGCACTCAAGCTGAAGAGAAGCCGGATGACACGACTATTTCCTGTTGCTGTTCAGTCGCTCAGTCGTGTCCAACTCTTCATGACCTCACAGACCGCGGCACGCCAGGCCTCCCTGTCCATCACCAACTCCCAGAGCTTGCTCAAACTCATGTCCATCGAGTCGGTGATGCCATCCAGCCATCTCATCCTCTGTTGTCCCCTTCTCCTCCTGCCCCCAATCCCTCCCAGCATCAAGGTCTTTTCCAGTGAGTCAGCTCTTCGCATCAGGCGGCCAAAGTATTGTAGCTTCAGCTTCAGCATCAATCCCTCCAATGAACACCCAGGACTGATCTCTTTTAGGATGGACTGGTTGGATCTCCTTGCAGTCCAAGGGACTCTCAAGAGTCTTCTCCAACACCACAGTTCAAAAGCATCAATTCTTCAGTGCTCAGCTTTCTTTATAGTCCAACTCTCACATCCATACATGACCACTGGAAAAACATAGCCTTGACCAGATGGACCTTTGTTGGCAAAGTAATGTCTCTGCTTTTCAACATGCTGTCTGGGTTGGTCATAGCTTTTCTTCCAAGGAGCAAGGGTCTTTTAATTTCATGGCTGTAGTCACCATCTGCAGTGGTTTTGGAGTTCCCAAAAATAAAGTCTGTCACTGTTTCCACTGTTTCCCCATCTATTTGCCATGAATACCATGATCTTCATTTTTTGAATGCTGAGTTTTAAGCCAACTTTTTCACTCTCCTTTTTCACTTTCATCAAGAGGCTCTTTACCGAGAAAATCAAGGCTCTTCTTTGCTTTCTGCCATAAGGGTGGTGTCATCTGCATGTCTGAGGTTATTGACATTTCTCCCGGCAATCTTGATTCCAGCTTGTGCTTCTTCCAGCCCAGCGTTTCTCATGATGTACTCTGCATATAAGTTAAATAAGCAGGGTGACAATATATAGCCTTAACGGATTCCTTTCCAATTTTGAATCAGTCGGTTGTTCAGTGTCCAGTTCTAACTGTTGCTTCTTGACCTGCATCCAGGTTTTGCAGGAGGTGGGTAAGGTGGTCTGGTGTTCCCACCTCAGTAAGAAGTTTCCATAGTTTGTTGTGACCCACACAGTCAAAGGCTTTAAGCGTAGTCAGTGAAGCAGAAGTAGATATTTTCCTGGAATTCTCTTGCTTTTTATGATCCAATAGATGTTGGCAATTTGATCTCTGGTTCCTACTGTACTTCCTATGTACAGTTCCTCAAGTCTAAAGCTGAGACATTGCACCCACTCAAGTGTCTGGTGTACCCATTGGAGAGGGCTTCCCAGTGGCTCAGATGGTAAAGAATAAGCTGCAATGTGGGAGACCTGGGTCTAATCCCTGGTTTGGGAAGATCCCCTGGAGGAGGGCATGGCTGCCCACGCCAGTATTCTTGCCTGGAGGAGCCTGACAGGCTACAGTGGAGGAGCAGAGGCTACACCGGAGTCCATGGGGTCACAAAGAGTGGGACACGACTGAAGTGACTTAGCGTGCCTGCGTGCAAACGTCAGGAACCTCTGGCCACCCGCACTGTACAAGACTGCAGTCTGAGTGGCTGTGTCTGGATCCGCCCCAGAGTGAGAGATCCTGCTAACCCCGAACAGGGAATAACTCTTCTACTTCCTCTGGTCACAATGGTCTGGGCCCCCAGGCTGCTCCGGCCCGACCACGTGGATGGTGGTAACTCATCAAGTGGCAGTTCCCACGGGTTTCCATTCCTCTCACTGATCAGATCTGCCGGCTGCAGAAACCTGTGGCCAAGATGGTCTGATAAAACTGTGCATCACAGCCCTCCACCCGTCAAATGCTGCCCGGCCCTTAGATAAGCTGCTGCTGAAAGGCCCTGCCGGCCGGAAGAGGCTGGCCTCGCTCATCACATCCGTTTTCCCCGGCTGGTCTGCAGGGACGTTCGGCATGGAATGGTTCTGGCATTGGGAGAACGGGAGAGGGCAGGCCCGTGAATCTGCCTGTGAACCTGCTCCCAAAGAGCGGGCAGGGGGCTGGGGGGTTCGGAGGGCTGTTCCTGGCTCCCCTGGGGCCCTCAGGCCAA
The DNA here is from genome assembly GCA_015832495.2 of Alces alces. NCBI lineage: Eukaryota > Metazoa > Chordata > Mammalia > Artiodactyla > Cervidae > Alces > Alces alces. The sequence goes on from JADEYB020000027.1 coordinate 1,524,995, forward strand.
TTCCTCTGGAGCTGATTTTCCACAACCAGAGACTGCTGCCATTCTAGCTCCTGCTGGTGTGTCTGAGCGGCTTGCTTCCTTTCCATCTCTGTCAGTCTCAGATGCTTCCAATTTGTGAAAATTTCAGCTGTGTGTGTGTTCTTGCTTTGCAGATATTCTTGGTATTCCATTTGATATTTCTGTAAAAGGCTCCTTTTCAATTCATCTTCCCTTGGGAACACAATCTCCTGTATTCTTATGTCTATTCCTTTCAAGGTCTTCACGTCTATTCTGGGCCATGCTCTGGGCTACAAAGCTTTGTGTCATAAAGAAATTCGTTCAGCTTCAGCACACAAGCTCAGAGGTGAATCCACGGTGCCACATCAAGAGATCAATATCTGAGATATTGATCTGAGCCTAGGCCAGAGCGTGCGTGCGTGCAAACGTCAGTAACCTTTGGCCACCCGTGCTGGACGTCTCTGGCCTGTTGGTTCCATTCTGGTCTTTTATTCTCTAGCTAAGTCCTCCTGATGCACCGCTGGTCTTCTAGATATGCTGGGACAGGATCTTCAGATAAGCCTGGTTGTGCGATTCCAGCTTTGGCTCAGCCTACGATCTCCAATCTGCAGGTTTCTTTGTTAGGGCGAAATGTGGTACCAATCACAGCTGATACAGGAAGAGAAATTGCATTGGGAACCAGAGCCTTCTGTTCCTTTGAACCAAAGATGCGGGTGACATCAAAGAGGGAACATCTCAGTGGCAACTGATACCTGTGTCCCGGGCGTGGAGTAGATTTATGGGATTAAGAGAGAAAGACAGACAGAGAGAGGGTTGGGGGAGAGAGGGAGAGAGAGAGCGAGAGCCAGATCAACAGTGGAGAGGACGTAGCTGAAGCCATGAGACCAGGTAACGTGTGATGGAAAACAGGCCAGGTGCCAGAGAACTGCAATGCAATGTCCTGTTTGATGTCTGGACTGTTCCTTTAATTTTAGTTACACTATCGGAAGGGAAGCTGGCTTGTGTGTTTAGCCGGCTGTGGCAGCTCTAAGTCACACATTGCTGAGGAGTGACAGCCTCCGTTATAAATGGAAACTTGAACTGCCCGATGCTCATCAGCTGAAACTAAGTGCCCAGGTTTATTCTGGTGCCTATTAATTACCCACAGATCACCTATTTTCCTTATTGCTTGCAAATATGTGCAGGGAATAAAAAGTTGGTGTGTTCTCCAAAAACACAGCTGTGAGTTTTTACGGCTGCATGCCTGGAGTGGGTGTGATTTAGATGTTTCATGATTCCTCTGAGGTTGGAAGCATCCTTCAGTGGGTCTCTAATTTCTTGTGGAAGTTTGGCTGCAGAGGTTATTGCAGACATTGAGTCGACAAGATGTATCTTAAAACAAGGACAGTGGCAGTTTCCTAGGCCGTCAGTTCTTCCCTTTTTTGCTCTCTCCCCAGGATCTCTCCCCACACTTGGTGCTTTAAGTCAGCCTCTATCTACAGTTGACCGTGGTCTGACCTCGCTCTCTGGAATGCCCTGCCCGCCTCTGACGTTTGTGGCACATCCACATGCCCTCCCAGCGGCATTCCTGATGGGATCACTTTTTTCCTGAGCTCTTGAAAGAATCCTGCTTCAGCAACTCCCAGGCCGAGGTGGGAGAGGTGCTTTTCAAAAAAGAGATTTGGCACACACCAAGAACAGGCATCACTGATTCTGTGCGCTTTCATGCGTGGACTGTCTGCGTGGTGGGCTGTTCACCCCCCTCTCCTGTTCTCCCAACCCATGAACATAGTATAGATCTTAAGGTCTTCTTGACCCAGATCTGTAATTTCCCATGGACACCTAGCCCAGTGCCTTCCACTCCCCGGGATTCTTCTCACATTAGCCTGTGTATTTCCTTCAAGGCAGTTATTGCAACCTGAAATTATCTTATTTGTTTATCTGTTTACCTATTTGCTGTCTATCTCCTCCATCCAGAAGGTAAGGTCCATGAGAGCATCGTCTTCTCCCAGCATCTGGAGTGATGCTTGACCATATAGTAGGGGCTCATGAAATATTTGCTGAATGACCTACTTACAGGATCAGTCATTTAAAAATAAAAAAAAATTATTAATTTTATAAAGTTAAGCTTTCCATGAACTCATCATGTGTGTCAGTTTCCTGTCTTTCTTAAACAAAGATATTTTCCAAATTTAATTGGTATTATGTTGTTTAGATGCTAAGTTGCAGCTGATTCTTTGCGACCCCATGGACAGTAGCCCACCAGGCTCCTCTGTCCATGGGATTATCCTGGCAAGAATACTGGAGTGGATTGCCATTTACTCCTCCAAGGGATCTTCCTGACCCAGGGATCAAACGTACGTCTGCTGCGATTCCTGCAGGAATTCTTAGCAGGCAGATTCTCTACCACTGAACCTCCTGGGAAGCCCTATATATTTATAGTACTCTTTTTTTCATATTGATACATGAAGGAATCTATTAATATGTCTAAGTCAATTCAGTACATGGTTGGCCACCTCATTCCTGCGATGTAATAATGTACCATTGATTTCATAATAAACATCAGTATTAAAATAGAACCTGCTACATGGATCATATAGTATCCTTTTTATATTAGACGTAGCTATCTATCATTCAGCATCTCAGTTCAGTTGAAAAATGGCAAGCCTGAAAAACGGCCAAATGTAGAGCATTAAGTCGGATCAACTGCCGTTTCCTGGGGCTAAGTTTTTGGAAAGGCAGGGAGTCAGCTGTCATTTGGTGACTGTTTTTAAAAAGACGAGGTGTGCTTGCTAATAATGAATGAAGAGGATGCTGACAGAGGTCACATCCTGTGTTGGCGTGCCGTGTGCGGGCGCCTGTGCCCGGGAGGGGTCAGGGGCTGCCCGCCTCCGACAGCGCTGCCCAAGGGGCCGCCCGTGCCCTGCCGCTGCCTGGTGTCAGGCGTAGCGAGAAGGCTGGCGGCTGGCAGACGGGCACCTCCGGTCGTGTGACGCGGGGTCAGCCCAGCAGGGTGTCCGGCGCGTCCGCTCCGGAAGATCCCCACGGAGTCCTCTCCAACAGCTCCTCCAGTGAAAACCAAAGAACACCAACGTTCCAAATCAAAACCCCAGGGCGCGCAAGGGGTGGGCTGAGCCGGGAGACTGGAATGGACGTACGTTCACTGCGCTCAGCCCCTCAGCCGTGTCCGACCCTGTGACCCCATGGACCGCAGCCCGCCAGGCTCCTAGGCCACGGGGACTCTCCAGGCAAGACCACTGGAGTGGGTTCCATTTCCTTCTCCAGGGCATCTTCCCGACTCGGGGATCGAACCCACGTCTCCTGCGTCTCCTGCGCCGACAGGCAGGTTCTTTGCCGCTGTGCCAAGGGGGAAGCCCCCAAATGTTCACGACAATATGTAAAATAGGCAACTAATGAGAACCCGCTGCAGTAGGGAACCCTACCCTGTGCTCTGTGGGGACCTAACCGGGAAGGAGATCCAGAAAAGAGGGGAGACGCGTGTATGTGCCGCTGATTCGCTTTGCTGTTCCGTAGAAACTAACCCGACACTGTAAACCAACTAAACTCAGTAAACATTAAGGAAAAAGCCAAAACCCCCGAGTTTCCCTATTTGTTTAAGTAAAACATTTAAAATGTCTTCTAAAAGTTATAAAAGCCAAATTGGATTTATCTTTGTTGATCTCCATTTGCATGGAGTACCTTTTTCCATCCCCTCACTTTCAGTCTTTTTGTGACCCAAGATCAGAAGTGGGTGCCCAGGTGCAAAGTGGGGGCAAAGCTCTACTTTTAAGGACATAGGTCCTGGTAGTGTGGTGACTGTCACGTGCTCCACTAGGGAGACACAGGCTGTCAGGGGAGCGGAGACAGCGCCTTCAATGAGTTTCTTGAGTTGAATTTTGAAAGATGGGTGATCAGTCACCAGATGAAGCCCTAAGGAAGGATGCTAACAGTTTTGATTGCATACAACTGAAAATTTACATGCGCAAACAACAGTGGTTGATATTTATTGAGCATTTAATATATACCTGCTATGGATTTTTCTTTCTTTTTTGCTATGGGTTTTTCATGGCTGTCCTTTATCGGATTAAGGATGCTCAACTTGGATCAGTTTTGAAAACCCACTGCTTCCCCTGTGGCTCAGCAGTAAAGAATCTGCCTGCCATGCAGGGGGCACAGGAGACTCGGGTCTGATCCCTGGGACGGGAAGATCCCCTGGAGGAGGAAATGGCAACCCACTCCAGTACTCTTGCCTGGGAGGTTCCATGGACAGAGGAGCCTGACGGGCATTCATAGGGTCACAGAGAGTTGGACACGACTGAGGGACTGAGCATGCAAACTAGCAAGAAAAGGCTGATCATCAGAACAGCGTCCTCCAACTGAGACCACACTTGTGGTTGCCAAGGGGAAAGGGGGAGCGGGAGGGACAGACGGGAGTTTAGCAGGAGCAGATGCAAACTATTTTATGTAAGATGGATAAGCAGCAAGGTCCTGCCATATGAAACAGGAAATGCACTCAGTATCCTGTGACAAGCCATAACGGAAGAGAATGTGAAAGGGAATATGCGTGTATTATAACCGAATCACTTTGATGTAAGCAGAAACTAACACGACATTGTAAATCAACTGTGAAAGTGAAGCTGTTAGTCGCTCAGTCCTGTCTGACTCTTTTTGACCCCATGGACTGTACTTCAATAAAATAAAATAAAGGGACAGTGTTCTCCATCACGATACAGCAAAACACTAACAAATTAGTGGTCTAGTTTGTAAGAAATTCCTGGAATACATGAAGACATCATGGGTGAATCTGTTTCTCCAAGGCCTCAAAGAACAGCCTGAACTTTTATGGTTTGCTTGCTCGATTTAAGGGTAGATGGTGGGCTGCCACTCTGCCAACTGGATTGTTTCACCGACCAAATCGTTGTGGAGAACAGCCATCACTTCTGCACCTGGCACTATGTCTGGAGTCGAAGGAAAGCTCAGCAGAGGAGGGGAGTGGGAGAGCGTGCCTGCCTTCCATTCCACAAAGGGTTGGGTGCCCGCTGACCTCTCAGACCAGCTTCAGCCGTCTGCACAAGGACATCACGGTAGACCTCGGCGGGACGGCATCGGCCTTGCGTGACGTTGTGTTAAGACAGCAGAGGGCCTGCGTTGTGGAGAGGGAGGGCAGGGCAGGAAGGAGGAGACATCTGTTACTTCTGTGAGTTAAGCCTCCTAAAAATACTTCTCGTTCAGTGACCACTGGTTCCTTTGACCTCGCTGATCTTTTACTCTGGAAATAAGACCTTCTAAGTGCCCTAGGCCCCTCTCGGTGTTTGTAAATGGCGGTAACAGAGCCTGAACCACAGAAGCAGAGACTTTACTTTGCATCCGCAGCTTTTGCAGATGAGAGGCTGTGGGGAGTAAGGGAGGAAATCCTCCTATGCTTGCAAGATCTGAAGAACTTCAGATACAAAAATTACGTTGGTTCCATTGATTCTCAAGAAACATTCCTGAAGCTCAGGGATCAGTCCGACACGTTCTGTGCTTCAGTGAACCATTGATTGGTCCACATGGCAGAATAGACCCTCTCAGCAAGCAGCCACCTCTGCAATCCACTTCACAGCTGATGCTGGGACCAGGCAGAAAGAGCCCACGAGGTTTAGAAATGTCTGTGTGGCTGTGGAGGCTTGAAAGCTTTAGGGCTTTCCAGGGGACTGTCCTGTGAAAGTAAACAGGCATTCAGAGTCCCTGGGACGGCGAGGAGATCGATGGGCCATGCTCTCGGGAGACATGGGCTCCTGATTCCAAGGAGATTCTTCCCCTCTCTCTTCCTCCCCGGCTTTCCCCCTCCCCTCTTCTCTCCTCTCCCTTTTTCTCTTTTTCTTCTTCTTTTAAATAAGTACTCGCCCTCTGTCTTCACACTCAAAGAATAAAGTATGCTCACTGAGGAAAGTGGCCGCACAGGATGGCCCTTGCCCCAGAATTAAGCTTGAGTTAGAAGTCTGGGGGAGCTCCCTGACAGTCCAGAGGTTAGGACTCTGTGCTCCCATTGCAGGGGCACAGGTTCGATCCCGGGTAAGATCCCACATGCCAGTTGTGCAGTGTGGCCCCCCAAATTGTTCTGTTTTTAAAAATTAAAAAAAGAAAGATAACTAAGACTATCTGGGCTCCAAAATCACTGCAGATGGTGACTGCAGACATGAAATTAAAAGATGCTTGCTCCTTGGAAGAAAAGCTGTGACCAACCTAGACAGCATGTTAAAAAGCAGAGACATTACTTTGCCAACAAAGATCCATCTAGTCAAAGCTGTGGTTTTCGCAGTAGTGATATATGGATGTGAGAGTTGGACTATAAGGAAAGATGAGCACCGAAGAATTGATGCTTTTGGACTGTGGTGTTGGAGAAGACTCTTGAGAGTCCCTTGGACTGCAAGGAGATAACAACCAGTCCACCCTAAAGGAGATCAGTCCTGACTAGTCATTGGAAGGACTGAGGCTGAAGCTGAAACTCCAATACTTTGGCCACCTGATGCAAAGAGCCCACTCACTGGAAAAGACCCTGACACTGGGAGGGATTGGGGGCAGGAGGAGAAGGGGATGACAGAGGATGAGATGGTTGGGTGGCATCATTGACTTGATGGACATGGGTTTGAGTAAACTCCAGGGGTTGGTGATGGACAGGGAAGCTTGGCATGCCGCAGTCCACGGGGTCACAAAGAGTCACAAAGACACGACTGAGTGACTGAACTGAAAACTACCTGTCATCCTGAAGGCTGGTAAATATATTGTATCTTCAGGTTCACTTTTACAATCTAGAGTTTTCAAATGAAGGCCAATCAAATGAATTAGTAGTGAAAGGTATATAGTTATAATTTAGTGAATATTTTAGGTCTTTCTCCTGTACTAATTCCCTTTCTAGTATTCATTCATCCATTACGGACTCGTTAAAAGATATTTTTGGCACTTTTATGTACCAGATGCTGTTCTAAGTATCGGAGGCACAACAGGGATCAAAGCAAAAACCTTGCCCTTGAGAAGCTTTCATCTCTGTCTCTCTGTGCGTGTGTGTCTGTCGGGGGCCGGGGGGAGAGGCAGCCAGAGACAAACAGTAAGAGAGAGGCCCGCAGAGAGATCAAACAAACTAGCAAAACACACACGTCCTACAGCGATGAGTCTGGAGTAAGTGGGGCTGTGACGGGGCTGGCACAGGAGAAGGAAGGCTGATGTGGAATAAGACAGTCAGGTGGCCTGCAGGGCTGGGGCCGGAGCCCCGAGGCTGGGGGTGGTCAGCGGACGGCCAGCCCTGCCGTGGGGAGGGGGGCCTGCCTCGTTTGAACAACAGCAAGGACGTCCGCGTGGCCCGAGGGCGTGTGGGCAGGAAGCGGAAGGGCTGAGATCTGGGTCTCCGTCGGCCCCAGATCACAGGGGCCCGCAGACGGCCTGAGTCTTCTTGGCTCCGTTTCCAGCCTCCCTGGTCCAAGATGTGCTTGCACCAGCGAACCGCCAGAGGAACCGCTCTGGGTGCCTCCTCTACGGAAGCTTTAAGAGCTGGTTGTTTCCCTCTACCATGATTTGCTAGACAGAGGCCACATTTAAAAACTGAGGTCTGATGTGGAGATAAGACGGAACGGAATTGCAGGCCATCTGGGGTAGACTTGTAGAGAGAGTGAGAAGTATATTTGCAGGGGGCTCCTTCTCCAGCCGATTTCTGGACTGGGCTTGTGCTCGTTGCATCTGCAAAGCACGCCGTGTGGTGCTGTTAAAGCCAGTTGTCCATTGTTGTTGGTTAGTTGCTAGCTCGTGTCTGACTCTTCGAGACCCCAGGGACTGTAGCCCAGACGGGTCCTCTGTCCGCGGGAGTCTCCAGGTAAAAACACCGAAGAGGGCAGTCATTTCCTCCTCCAGGGGATCTTCCCAGGGATCGAACCTGCTTCTCCTGCACTGGAGGTGGATTCTTTGCCGCCGAGCCACTCGGGAAGCCATGAATTGTCCACAGCTCTAAGTGGGGAGAGGCTCCCGGGCAGCCACGCGCCCCCCGGGCAGCGGAGCCTTCGCGGCTCGTTGCCACCGTTGCAGCCATACCGCCTGGTTTGCCGCCTGCCCAGCTGCTCCGGGCGCTGAAGCCGAAGTGACGTTTCAACATGCAAATTTAATAGTGCGTCTTTCCTATTTAAAGTGCTTCTGCGGAAAAGTGAGGAACTATATGGAGAGTCTGGGAAGGTGGAGCTTCAAGGATGTCGAAAGGGAATTCCTCACGATGCTATGGCGTCTTTTCTAGGCAGTGGACTTGGGGATGATTTCTAACGCCCTTGTTTGTATTCTTACACATTAAAAATGTTTTTAAGAAATCACATAGCCCGAAAAAGAAAAAAGAAGTGCTTCACCAGCTGCCTATTCTCAATGGGGCAGATTAAAGATGGTCCAGGATTTGGGGGGCTCTTCCCATTGAGAGATCAGGCTTCATCTTTAAAAAAAATAAAGTTTTGAAAATTTTATTTTAAAAATTCATTTGCTTATTCAGTAATTTTATTTTTAATAACTATTTTATTAAAATTTTTCTTATTAAACTTTTTATTTTAAAATTTATTTATTACTTTTCATTTTTATTTATTTTTTATTCTGGATCTTAGTTTCCTGATGAGGGATGGAAACTGCACTAAAGTGCTGTTAGCCCAGAGTCTTAACCACTGGGCCGGCAGGCAAGCCCCATCTTCCTTTCTGGGTTGACATGAAGATGGCATGTTAATGAATAAATCATTTCTTAATTTATCCAATAGGAGCCTGGAGATTTTTATATTGTTATTTTGTAGGACAAGATCAGAGACTTGTATCAGTCAGAGTTCTATTAGTAAGCAAAGGAACAATTCCTTGATGACATAAATAGAATAGGAATTTATTGAACGTATATCAGGTAACTCACAGAACTCCTGGGAAGACCTGAGAACCAGGCTTGAGAATGTGCCATCTGGGGGGCAACACCCAAAAGCACGGTGTGGAAGCGGCTGGGAGGGCACCACTCAGGGTTCGCTTCATGGAACACGAGCAGAAAAGCTGTTAACAGAAACAACGCGGCCTCGGTAGCCTGTGTCTTTTCTCTGTGCCTTTCGAGGGAGACAAGTTTCACACGACTTTTAATCAGCACAATAACCTCGTGATTATTTCACCTCTAATCTCTAGTCCCTTGGACTGCAAGGAGATCCAACCAGTCCATCCTAAAGGAGATCAGTCCTGGGTGTCATTGGAAGGACTGTTGCTGAAGCTGAAGTTCCAATACTTTGGCCACCTGATTCGAAGAGCCGACTCATCAGACAAGACCCTGATGCTGGGAGAGATTGAGGGCAGGAGGAGAAGGGGACGGGACCGAATGGGGCGGTTGGATGGCATCACCGACTCCATGGACATGAGTTTGCGTAAACTCCAGGAGTGGGTGGTGGACAGGGAGGCCTGGCGTGCTGCGGCCCCTGGGGCTGCAGAGAGTCGGACACGACTTAGTGACTGGACAGCAACAACGATCTGTTGCCGGCTGGTCATGCAAAGAGTCCGTGTGGAGACACTGTGAGCACCCTTCCCCTCTTTGGGTCCGAAGTGTCGTCTCGGTTCCCAGGCCCCCGCTTGAGCTCTGAGCGGCCCTGCCTCTCCGTTTCTTGCTCCGCTTCTCGGCAGCCTCTGTTTCCATCTCCGGATGCGTGCTCCCCGCGCTCCGGCGGCCTCCACCCTCGCCCACTGAGCTGCCTGCCCCCTGACGTCCCTCCTGGTCCCTTCTCTTTCCTTCTTGTTCTCCGTCTTCCTCGCGCCATCCTCCTGCCTCCCCTTTGCTTCTCTCTCAACGCCCACAGCCAGGAGGGCTTTCACTCCCTCCTATGGCTTTATAATTAATAAGCTGATGATTTCAAAACCCTTAGCTGTCTCTTGAGCTCTAAACCAGCAGACAGCTGACAGCCCCTCGTGGATGAGTCACGGCCCCTCATCCCACCCACCCGCACCGCTCCTCCCGCATCCTCTGACTCAGGGAAGGGCAGCAGCACTGATTCACTGGCTGAGGCAGACATCTCGGGATCATCTCTGAGTCTCCCCTCCTCTGGTCCTCCATGTCAGGCCCGAGGTTCTGTCTCTCCTATTTCTTAAATGTTCCTGAAATAACCCAGCTCTTTGTTGTTGTTCAGTCACTAAGTCACGTCCGACTCTGCGACCCCATGGACTGTAGTACGTCAAGCTCCCCTGTCCATCACTGTAGCCCAGAGCTTGCTCAAACTCATGTCCATCGAGTCGGTGATGCCATCCAACCATCTCATCCTCTGTTGTCCCCTTCTCCTCCTGCCCTCAATCTTTCCCACCATCAGGGTCTTTTCAAAAGAGTCAGCCGTTCGCATCAGGTGGCCAAAGTATTGGAATTTCAGCTTCAAGATCAGTCCTTCCAATGAACAGTCAGGACTGATCCCCTTTAGGATGGACTGGTTGGATCTCCTTGCAGTCCAAGAGACTCTCAAGAGTCTCCCCAACACCACAGTTCAAAAGCATCAATTTTTTGGTGCTCGGCCTTCTTTATGGTCCAACTCTCACATCCGTACATGACTGCTGGAAAAAACATAGCTTTGACTAGACGGACCTTTGTCAGCAAAGTGATGTCTCTGCTTTTTAATATGCTGTCTAGGTTTGTTATACCTTTTCTTCCAAGGAGCAAACATCTTTTAATTTCATGCAGTCATTCATGCAGTCACTGTCCACAGTGGATTTTAGAACTCAGCTCCACTCAGCTGCATCAAAACTTAACTAGTTTAAGCCAGCCCCACCCCTCACTTGGATCACCGCAACAAACTCTAATCAGTGTCTTTGCCCTGAGCTTCCTCATACACCTTGCTCCTGCCCTCACTTCAGCAGAGGCAGCGTGATAAAGCGTGCACAAGGCCACATCTCTTTGCTGCAGGTAACCATTGGCCGATTCCCCAATGGTTCTAAGAAGAAAGCCCAAACTTCTAAGACAAACTGTGACCTATGGGTTGACTCTGCTCCCTGACATGTCCTTGTATGGCTCACAAGCAACAAATGATTTTACATTTTAAAACTGGTGAGAGAAGCTGAAAGAATGTGACATGTGAAAATTATATGAACTTTATTCAGAATATACAAAGAACTCTTACCAACAGGAAAACAAAACAATCCAATTAAAAAATGGACAAAAGATCTTAACGGTCACCTCATCAAGGACACACAGATGGCAGATAAACATGCCAAGAGATGCTGAACCTCATAGATTACTAGGGAACTGCAAATGAAAAGAAGAATAATGTACCACTACCTACCCGATAGGATGCCTAAAATCCAAAACACTGATACCACCAAATGCTGGTGAGGATGTGGAGCAACGGGAACCGTCATTTTCTGTTGACGGGAACACAAAATTGGTACAGACACTTAGGAAGACAGTTTGGAGGTTTCTTAGGGGTTTCTTTCAAAAGTATACACACTTGTAACCATATGAATCAACCAGCCTGCTCCAAATGGGTTGAAAACGAATCCATCTGAATCCTGTGCCTGCCAAGGAATTCCCTGCCAGTCCAGTGGTTAGACTCGGTGCTTTCACTGCTGTGGGCCTGGGTTCATTTCTGGTCAGGAAAGTGGGATCCCACAGGCCACGTCACAGCCAAAAAAATAAAAAACAAACGTGCCTATGTATGCCTCTGGGGTTTTGTTTGTAACAAAAGTTGAAAGTAACTAAGATACCCTTTAATAAATGAATGGATAAATACATGGTGGTATATCTGGAAAATGAAACATTATTTGTCCTAAAAAGAGATGAACCATCAAGTCATGAAAAGGTATGGAAGGCACAGTAGGAAGCAAAAGAAGCCAGTCTGAAAAAGCTACATACCTTTTGATTACAACTATGTGACATTCTGGAAAAGACAAAATTATGGAGACAGTAAAATGGTCAGTGGTTGCCACCAGCTGAGAGAGGAAGGAATAAATAGGTGGAATATGCTGGATTTTTAGGGCAGTACTTGGATGCAACTCAATAACAACAGAATGATCTCTGTTCATTTCCAAGGCAAGCCATTCAACATCATGGTAATCCAAGTCTATGCCCCGACCTGTAATGCTGAAGAAGCTTGAAGTTGAAGGGTTCGATGAAAACCTACAAGACCTTTTAGAACAAACACCCAAAAAAGATGTCTTTTTCATTATAGGGGACTGGAATACAAAAGTAGGCAGTCAAGAAACACCTGGAGTAACAGGCAAATTTGGCCTTGCAGTACAGAATGAAGCAGGGCAAAGGCTAATAGAGTTTTGCCAAGAGAAAGCACTGGTCATAGCAAACACCCTCTTCCAACAACACAAGAGAAGACTCTACACATGGACATCATCAGATGGTCAACACCGAAATCAGACTGATTATATTCTTTGCAGCCAAAGACGGAGAAGCTCTATACAGTTAGCAAAAACAAGACCAGGAGCTGACTGTGGCTCAGATCGTGACTCTTTATTGCCAAATTCAGACTTAAACTGAAGAAAGTGGGGAAAACCACTAGACCATTCAGGTATGACCTAAATCAAATCCCTTGATATACAGTGGAAGTGAGAAATAGATTTAAGGGACTAGATCTGATAGACAGAGTGCCTGATGAACTATGGACGGAGGGGTCATGACATTGTATAGGAAACAGGGAGCAAGACCATCCCCAAGAAAAAGAAATGCAAAAAATCAAAATGGCTGTCTGAGGAGGCCTTACAAATAGCTGTGAAAAGAGGGGGAAAGAAAAGCAAAGGAGAAAAGGAAAGATAAACCCATTTGAATACAGAGTTCCAAAGAATAGCAAGGAGAGATAAGAAAGCCTTCCTCAGCAATCAATGCAAAGAAATAGAGGAAACAACAGAATGGGAAAGACTAGAGATCTCTTCAAGAAAATCAGAGATACCAAGGGAACATGCAAAGATGGGTTTGACAAAGGACAGAAATGGTATGGACCTAACAGAAGCAGAAGATATTAAGAAGAGGTGGCAAGCATACACAGAAGAACTGTACAAAAAAGATCTTCACGACCCAGATAATCACGATGGTGTGATCACTCACCTAGAGCCAGACATCCTGGAATGAGAAGTCAAGTGGGCCTTAGGAAGCATTGCTACAAAAAAGATAGTGCAGGTGATGGAATTCCAGTTGAGCAATTTCAAATCCTAAAAGATGATGCTGTGAAAGAGCTGCATTCAATATGCCAGCAAATTTAGGGAACTCAGGAGTGGCCACAGGACTGGAAAAGTTCAGTTTTCATTCCAATCCCAAAGAAAGGCAATGCCAAAGAATGCTCAAACTACCGCACAATTGCACTCATCTCACATGCTAGCAAAGTAATGCTCAAGATTCTCCAAGCCAGGCTTCAGCAATACGTGAACCGAGAACTTCCAGGTGTTCAAGCTGGTGTTAGAAAAGGCAGAGGAACCAGAGATCAAATTGCCAACATGCGTTGGATCATTGAAAAGACAAGAGAGTTCCCGAAAAACATCTATTTCTGCTTTATTGACTATACCAAAGCCTTTGACTGTGTGGATCACAATAAACTGTGGAAAATTCTTCAAGAGATGGAAATACCAGACCACTTGACCTGCCTCTTGAGAAATCTGTATGCAAGTCAGGAAGCAACAGTTAGAACTGAACATGGAAAAACAGACTGGTTCCAAATAGGAAAAGGAGTAGGTCAAGGCTGTATATTGTCACCCCGCTTATTTAACCTATATGCAGAGTACATCAGGAGAAACGCTGGGCTGGAAGAAGTACAAGCTGGAATCAAGATTGCCGGGAGAAATATCAATAATCTCAGATATGCAGATGACACCACCCTTATGGCAGAAAGTGAAGAAGAACTAAAGAGCCTCTTGATGGAAGTGAAATAGGAGAGTGAAAAGGTTGGCTTAAAGCTCAACATTCAGAAAACGAAGATCATGGGCTCTGGTCCCCTCACTTCATGGCAAATAGATGGGGAAACAGTGGAAACAGTGGCTAACTTTATTTTTTGGGGCTCCAAAATCACTTCAGATGGTGACTGCAGCCATGAAATTAAAAGACGCTTGCTCCTTGGAAGAAAAGCTATGACCAACCTAGACAGCATATTGAAAAGCAGAGACATTACTTTGCCAACAAAGGTCCAGCTAGTCAAGGCTATGGGTTTTCCAGTAGTCACATATGGATGTGAGAGCTGGACCATAAAGAAAGCTGAGTGCCAAAGAATTGATGCTTTTGAACTGTGGTGTTGGAGAAGACTCTTGAGAGTCCCTTGGACTGCAAGGAGATCCAACCAGTCCATCCTAAAGGAGATCAGTCCTGAGTGTTCATTGGAAGGATTGATGTTGAAGCTGAAACTCCAATACTTTGGCCACCTGATGCGAGGAACTGACTCATTGGAAAAGACCCTGATGCTGAGAAATATTGAGAGGAGGAAGAGAAAGGGGTGGCAGAGGATGAGATGGTTGGATGAGATGGTTGGATAGTCCATCACTGACTTGATGGACATGCGCTTGAGTAAGCTCCGGGAGTTGGTGATGGACAGGGAGGCCTGGCGTGCTACAGTCCATGGGGTCTCAAAGAGTCGGACACGACTGAGCCACTGAACTGAACTGAACTATGACAATTAATTTTACTAGTCAACTTGGCTAAGCCCTGGTACCCAGTTTTTGGTCAAATATTAGTCTGAATGTTGTTGAGAAGGTATTTTTTAGATGTGATTAACGTTTAAGTCAGTAGCCAGTAAGTAAAGCAGATTATCCTTGATAGTGTGGGTGGGTCTTACTCAGTCCTTTGAAGGCCTTACGAGGAAACACTGAGGTTCCCCGAGAAAGGAGTTCAGCTTCCAGGCTGTCTTCAGAGTGAAGGCTCCAACACCAACTCTTCCCCATTCCTAGCCTGCTGGCACGTCCTACAGGTTGGGACTCGCCAGGACCCACAACTGTGTGAGCCAATTTCTTCAAATAAATTCTTCTCTCTCTGTCTGTCTTTCTCTCTTCCTCTTATTGCTTCTATTTCTCAGGAGAATTTGGCTACTAATGTAACTTTCTCTCTCTTGTTGAACATTGTGGATTTAAATATGCTAGTCTGGGTGAAGATATGTTTGGGATGAAGATATTTTTACTTGGAAAATTCTCTTTAGTATTAGAGTGAAAAGTGCCATTCCTCTGGTTTTGGGGTTAATAGTTGCAGTGAATACTTCAGGTAAACACCAACCTTCAGGTTTTACTTTGTGTTGTTCTGGGGAGGCGGTGTGGCCTTGCTGCAAGGCATGCGGGTCTGAGTTCCTTCACCAGAGTTAGTTCCTGTGCTCCTGTCCTCTACGGTGGAAGCCCGGAGTCTTAAGCACAGGACCACCAACCCTCAGTTTAGATAAGCATTTGCCAGTGGGGAAAGTAGAAAGATTTCTGGCATTGGAAAGCTTGCTGGAACAAGGTTATCTTTGAAACCACAATCTTGGGTTCCACAGGAAGCATATACACTCAGCACAAGTAGGTGGTGATAGTCTGAAAAGTACTCCTTGGAAATCTGAAGTAGGTGCAGCTGTCTTTAGCCAGTGGAAACTTTAGACATAACGCCAAGAAATGGTCTACCAAAACCTCCCTTCCATCTATACACTGGCCTGCTTGGTTCCGCTTTGGCTAAATGCACAACCGATGTTTATTTTGCTTCTAAAATTGTTTGCTATTGTTTCACAAACATTGTAACAGCAATTAAGGAATTTTGTTTTAAACAGAAAAATTGACTTACAACCCCACTACTGTAGAAACTCATTTCGTTGAGCCTTTTCTTTTTCTTTTAACAAATATTTATTTAATTGGTGGCACTGGCTCTGAGGTGTGGCACGTGGGATCTTTAGTTGCAGCATATGGGATCTAGTTCCCTGGTCAGGGATCCAGGGAACCTCGGCCCCCTGGGTTGGGATGGCCAAGTTCTTTTTAGCCACTGGACCACCAGGGAAGTCCCTTATTGAGCCTTTATAAGGACACAGACAAAAAAAAAAAAAAAAGCTGGCAGACCTTGGAATCCAGGGCAGCAGGCCTCTGGAGAGGGGAAAAGCACAGAGAAACTAGGGTGGAACAAAGGTTGCCTCTGAAATGAAACTGAGGAGTTGAAATTCTCCCCAGGGCAGGGTGGGACTGAAAGAGCAGGCACCCCTCTTGGAAACCCCCAGGGCTGTTCAGTGTTTGGGTCCCAGGCTCAACAATCTGCGGCCGTTTCTGTTTTCTCTCAGAGCCCCAGCTCAGGACAGTTTGGCAACTACAAGGTTGAGCACGACAGACACAGGAGACGGCCGTGGCTAGGCTGGAGCCTGCGTGCAGGTGAGTGGGGCCACAGCAGGCCACCCAGCACTGCTCAGCCGCGCCTCAGAGCCGCCGGCCCCACGTCGGAGGCCTGCCGGTCTCCTTACTCTACGGGTCTCGGCTGTGGTGGGAAGGGAACACTGTCCGAGGCCGTCTTAACCTAGTGGTGCAGGGAGCTGATGAGAGGGGAGGACAAATGGCAAGCAAACTAATTTGTATTCATTGCATCCCGGCTGCAGAGGAGAGAGATGAAGCTCGCTACCTGGCTAGGAGCCATCCTGGCCATTTAACTGCTCCATGCCTGCTTTTCCTTTGGTTCCAATAACAATACTGATGCTAGAGCTATTATGAAGACTCAATTATGATGCACGAAGTACTTAGAACAGCCAGGAACATACTAAGCGCTACAGACATGTGTGCTGTTACTATCTTTACTTAAGTAATAATTTGAGCAATAAGATGAGCACCCTGCTCATCTTTTCCCACTGAGGAAACTGAGGCTCATCAGGATTAAGTCAATTACTGGAGATGGCAGAGCCTGAAACCAAACCCAGATTTATCTGACAGCAGTGTTTTCTTCTTGGAACATGACCGGGCCTGCTCACTGCTATTTAATTCCCTCTCCTACTTGCCAGCTTAAGGCTCAGTTTATTCTCTTTGTACCGACAAGGGTGAAATCCTATATGACGGAGGCTCTGCCTTTAATCCGTCATTCATGGGGGTGTGGGCACGTCCCCATACACCCTCCTCTTATAGACCTAATCTGGCCCTTCTGATAATTGTCTGTGCTTCCTCTGACTTTCAGAAAGCAGAGGATAAGAACTAAATAAAAGAAATACTCTCAGAAGCAGCAGCCCTATCAGACTGCTGGATCTAGGGGAGCAATTGGCCTGTCAGGACAGTGATGACCAACAGAAATAGTATAAACACGAACCTTAAAGGTATTTGAAATTTTTCTAATAGCTGTATCAAAAAAGTAAAAAACAAAGGCAAAATTAATCTTAATAATATTTAACCGAATATATCCAAAATATACTGTTTTGACCTGGAATCAATATAAAATTATTCATAAGATATATATATATCTTATAATATATACACATCTCATAATATGTATCTCATTTTATATATATATATATATACAGTTCAGTTGCTAAAGTGTGTCACTCTTTGTGACCCCATGGACTGTAGCCCGCCAGGCCTTCCTGCCCTCTACTGTCTCCCAGGAATTTGCTCAAGTTCATGTCCTTTAAGTCCAGGGATGCAAGTGTGAAATCCATTGTGTATCTCACACATGCAGCCCTAGGAGTCCAACAGGTACCAGCTAGACACAAGGATGCGCTTGTTCCAAGGGCCTTCATTTATTCTCTGTCTCTCTGCATCCCCTTTCTTCTTCCGGGGCAGAGTCTGGGATGAAAAAAAAATGGCTGAAGCGGTGAAGTACCCCCCTCATCCCCCGCCCCCGCATCGTCCCCGTTGAGGGCCGTTTTGCAGGCGGCTGAGATTTCTCCTGCGGTCAGACGGTCTGCGCCCATCTGCAAAGCTTGCACTTTTCACCCCACTGGGCCAGGGGTGAGGATGGGGGCGCTTCAAGTTTTAGGGGGATTCGGGCCTCTCCTGGACCCCCCAAAGTCCTTCCCAGCACTTGCTGCCCAAAGGGGCAGAGCGGCCTCCGCCGGCACAGCACCCCGGGCGGGGGGCGCGGGGCGGGCAGTTGGACCTGCCGAGCGGACTCTGGGCCGGGCTCGGGTTTCCTGGGCCGATTGGCCGGCCACAGCCCGGAGGCCGCGAGCTCGGGATGCCCGGCGGGCGTGCGCGGCTCGGACCCGCCCGCGCGCGGCCCCCGGCGCAGCTGCCGCCTCCCCCGGGCGGAAGGCGGTGGGAAGCCCCCTCCCCGGCTCCGCGCCCCCTTGGCGGGGCCCTGGGCGGAGCCGCCCACCTGTCCCCCGGGACGCCCCATGGGGGCCGAGCGGGGGCGGGCGCGGAGGGCCGGAGAACAGGCGCAGGCGGCGCGCGCGGCGGGAGTGAGGGCGCCCGGCGAGAGCGGGACGGGCACGCGAGCTGCCGCGCTGCGCGCACAGGGGCCGGGAGCCCGCGGAGCAGCCGGGTGCTCGCGGCGTCCGAACGGGGACAGGTGAGGGGCGGCAGGTGACGGGCGACGGGAGCCCCGAGCCGGAGGCCGCGGACCAGGGACGCGTTGGGACCGAAACAAAGGCAGAGGGAGGACCAGTCCCGGCGGCGAAGGGGCGAGGGGCCGCCTGAGGGGCCGCTGCCCCTTTAAGGTTGCCAGGGCGACGGCTCCGGCCAGAGCGAGGCGCATTGACGTCAGCAGCCGGGCGCTGATTGGCTGCGGTGCGGCCGTTTCCGGTGGCGCCGTTGCGGAGCGGCTCTCGCCGAGTGGAGCGGAGCCGGGAGGGCGTCGCTGAGGGAGTCCAGCCGGCCGTCTCCGAGCCCGCAGCCCAGCCCTCCGCCGCCCATCCGCAGGTGAGGGGGCTCGCGGGCCCCGGCGCTCCTCGCCTCGCCGCCCGCCGCCCGCCCCGGGGCGCCGGGCCGACCCAAGATGGCGTCGCGGGGAGAGCCCTGCGGGGGGATGGCCGCCCGCCCGCGCGGCTTCTCCTCACGGCTGCCGCGGGCCCCGGGCTGACCGGCGTCCGCGCCCCGGGCCGCCCCGGAGGCTCCCGGCTCCCAGCGCGGGCCTGCCCCCGCCGCCGCCGCGCTCGCCCTCCCCCCACAAGGGCGGCGGCGCGGGGCCTGCAGAGCCCCCAGACCTTGCGGCCGCCTCCGCGTCCGCCCGCTGCGATCCCCGACCGTCCCGGCCAGCCGCCCGCCCCGCCCCCGCGGCGGCGGCCGCCGGCCTCCCCCGCCAGTCTCCTCTCGTCAGGCCCCTCTCGCCAGCCTACCCCGTCATTCCCCTCTCGTCAGCCCCGTCTCGTCCCCCCCGCCCCCCCGGGTCTCCCCGCCGTTTTCCGACCGGAGTGAGATGGGGGCCTCCGTCCCGCGGCCCGGGCCCAACTGCCGCGAAGGGCATGTCCCTGCCCTCCTCCGACACGTCCGGGGTACCCGGGAGCCCCCCCCCGCCCCAGCCCGGGGCACGCGCGTCCGCGCCGGGAGGATCCCGCGGGAGTGGCCTTCTCCGTGGTCCCCGAGGATGACCTCCAGGAAGGACTGGCGGCGGCCTGAATGAGCGACCTTCTCAAAGGGTCTGACATACTTCCTCGCGTCTAACCCTTTGGATACGGCGTTGTGTTAATATCACAACTGATTTTCCAGAAGAACGAATCCCAGTGTTTTTTTAGGAGAGACAATGCGGTGTCCGTTTTTCAGCAGTTAAATAACTGGGGACGAGGGAGAGCTAAATTGTAGGCTGTTAGAACTGAATACAAGTGCAGAGTGAATCTTTTCCATTAAGAAATTAAGACCGTGAAATATGGATTTTCCGGGGTTCACACGATGAACGCATCAGTCCTGGGGCATTTCTATTAATATGCCCCCAAATTATCTGTCCTCTTTCTGGTCTTTTAAATACATTGTTGCAAACAAAAAGCCAGTTTCACCTCTTGGACCCAGTTCTCTCATTTCTACCACGGACCTGACCTTTGAATGGTTTTCTCTGGTCAGTTGAAAACATGTATTGACATTCCCGAAATGTATCTCAATGTTTCGAAACACAGAAAGATCTCATTGACCGTTTTTGGTGTCTTTCAGTACAATGTATTTTCTAAAGCAGAAAATCCTGAAGTGGATTTTAAGTTGGTATGGTTGTCTGACTTGCGAAAGAGGCGGGTGTAAATCTAAAAGTTAATCTTTGTGTGTGTGTCTGTGAGAGAGAGAGAGAGAGTGAGTTTATTTCTGAAGGAGCAGCAGGAATCTTTTTCTGTGGCCTCTTTATGTGCCTGTCAGGTGTCTACAAACTTTCTCATGGTCTGTTAATTAG
The DNA here is from genome assembly GCA_015832495.2 of Alces alces. Lineage (NCBI taxonomy): Eukaryota > Metazoa > Chordata > Mammalia > Artiodactyla > Cervidae > Alces > Alces alces. Next base: position 1,545,183 of record JADEYB020000027.1, read on the forward strand.
TCTACTGTTATTGACCTTTATCACCAAAGCTGTCAAAACAAAGTAACAGCATTTTGTGCTGTGGCTCTTCACTGTGCTGTTTCTTTGTCCTTTGAAATTTAGTTCGATCTCTGGTTTTGTGTGCACTGAATTTGGAAAACGTGGGTTAGTACTCAAATCTCTTGCAGAGTGGAGAGCGCCTCACCTTTATCTTCTGATCTTAATTACGTGATAATTAGGAGTTGGAAGGAAAACAGTTTGTGACCCTTGTTAAGTTAGTGAGCTTTGAATTCCAGGCTAAGATTAGCCGCCCATTATTGCATTTATTTTACTTCACATCGAAGTAGTTTAAACCCTCTAAAATTCACTAAATGTAGCTTATCTATTGAGTCTTCATGTGAGTTACAAACTTGATGTTTTAACATTTCCCTATTCAAATCTTTTATAGTTTACTTGTTAAGGTGTTTATGTGGTGTTTTTGTTTTTCTATTAGCGTTAAAGATTTTCCCTTTTACTAGTGGATAATTTTGTTATCATTTAAGACGAATCTGGTACAAAGAGTCTGGGATTAAAAATTGGTTTTATAACTCATCTGGGTTTTCTTTTGTGTTTTAAACCATTTTGGTTGTGTTGGCTGATGAGAGCCTGTGCTCCAGTGGTTTGCTGGGTGAGACCGGCCTGCTCCCCTGGGATCCAGGTTATGTGAAGGGGACGTCAGATGTTCCTCATGGTGCTTCCTTGCTTTCACCAAGTGCTGACTGGCATACCTTCTAATTCTCTGTCCTTTTTACCCTTTGCACACTTTTCCCGCGTCATCATGATTTCTTTTGCAGGAAGGAACTGAATGAAATTCCCTTGGGGCCTGCCTGACTCCTTGGCACTAGCCCCTGCCGGGGAGAGCCGCCCACACTTCCTCCCTCGGCCGGTGGCTGGCCGCGTGCGTGCCTCTCGGGCCCTGGGCCCTGAGCCCTGAGCAGCAGGACCTCGGTGCAGCACTGCCTTGCCCGAATGTGCCTTCTCCTCATACTTCACTCCCTGGCCCTCACCTCCCTGTTTTAAAATTAAAAAAACCTACCTAGTGAGAATGAAATCTTTGTGAATCAGTTGCCTGGTGAATTTGTTAAGGTGAAGGCCAGCTTGACGTTTGCTCTTTGTGAATAGTTTTCCCAAGCTTCTGTGTCTTCTCCGTAGTGAACCATGGCGTCCGGCACCACCGCCAGCGAGGAGGAGCGCAGCCTCCGGGAGTGTGAGCTCTATGTCCAGAAGCACAACATCCAAGCGCTGCTCAAGGACTCCATCGTGCAGCTGTGCACCGCCCGGCCCGAGAGGCCCATGGCCTTCCTCAGGGAATACTTCGAGAAGCTGGAGAAGGTAAAAATAAATGGGGAGCTCGAGAGCTGACCCTGATGGTTGTTAAATGCAAGGCTGGAGAATGTCACTGATCTCTATCTTTGGGAAGAAAAGGAATGCTGACCAAATAATAATTTATAATCATCATCATCATCATTTAAAATAGAATTTCAGAAAAGAATACATTTAATGCATTTGTAGTAATTTGTAACTTTGTAATCAGAATTTATCAGAACTACTCTGAATGCTCAGTTTACTTGGCTAACAGGTTTTCCAACCATAGTTCCTTGTAACTGTTTCAATTAATACATAAAATGGACCAAATGAAATAACTGAGTTGGTTCAGTTGATTGGAAGTAGTACAACTCTGGTCAGCAGAAACTATTGTAAGATTGTAAATTGATTATATTCCAGTAAAAATTAAAAAATTAAAATGGTACATTAGTGGTGTGAATTGAGAACTTTTGGAGTACTTGAAAGCATTTAATGCTGTTTTCTTCAGCAAAACAAGTAAACTTGTAGGCTTTATCCTACATTTGAAATCACTGTACTGGAGCATACAAGTCTGGCTTGTGACTAGTGTATCAGAAACTCTTGAGTTGTCCAAGTGTGTTTTACTATAGCATATGTCCCAACGTAAATTGACTCTGGAGCAGAGAGAGTAAGATTGATGGCTGTCAGAATTTTACTTTATTTACAATTCTGGTCAGGACTTGTTTCCTCTTGAAAAAAGAGATTCAGTTTTTACTCATTGTTCATCCTTATTGTGTGTGTGTCAGTCGGACGTAAGCATGGGATATGTGCTTTTCTAAGCAAAGTGGTCATTTTTCATCAAGGTCAGTGCTTTAGTTCAATCCCTTCAAAAAAATGATGAATGAGAAAGTTTGGATTGTTAAGAGTTTTGAGTAGTTTGTTTGATTTGCTCCTGAAGTGTCAGCAGGATAAAGTTACAGATTTTCTTAACTCATATTGAAGTTTTGATGTGGTTCATAATGACTGTGAATCACTTGGGAGGCATTTTCTTAGGTGTATGATTGTTAATTATCTAGTTGTATTGCAGAAAGGTTTGTACGTATCCCACTGGTTTGGACAACTTCTCAAACAACATAATTTATTAGTAAAAGAATCTGTTTTACTAATGTTCAAAAAATGTTTGGGTGGCTCAGTGATTGGATCCCCCTTCCCGTTTTCTTGGAAAGCTGTTGAAATTGGTTTTTAGTGTCATGGTTAGAATAATTAAAACCAACAGGAAAACCTAACCAGTCCCAGTGAATTGCGGTAGAAGGTCTGCTCTTGCTCTCACTGGAGCAGTTGCTGGTAGTGGAGCGTTATCGCACCAGGCTGCCGTGGGCCCTCCCTCCCCGTGTGGAAGTGCAGTGCGTTCCTGGAGGTCTGGTTCTGAAGTCGGTCACTGTAAGGTGATCCCTCTGCTCCCCGGACATCAATAGAGCCACCCGCTGAGCGGCCGAGGCGGGTGAGACGTGAAGTGTGTGTCTTTTTGTCGGGGAGGGGGGGGGTGGCGCTCATTCCAGGGCCTGTTTTTCACGGCCCCGTTGGAGCACTGACTGCAGGGAAAACGGGAGGGTCACGCAGGTAGTTTCTTTGCACAGGGGATTTTTAGATGTGCTGTGTGTCGGCCTCGCTACCTTTTAATAGAGTCACAGCTTACCACTTTTTCTTCATTTGCATTCATTTCTTTAGCCAAGGTTGAATACAGATAGCCGGACATTGGAGAAACTAGAGTTTCAGCTGTTCAACAGGTCATTTTTCTGTACGTTAGGTGTTGAGTTATATGTCTGAAACTACAGTCACACTCTTGTCACCCCTTCGCCGTGCTAACCAGGGCTCGTGTTTCTGGTTCCCTCAACTGCTCAGTAAGAAATGCCCTAGAAACCTATCTCAGTTGGTCCTTTGACAGTGTCTGCGTTTTACTTCAGACTGTTGTTTGTAATCCGAGTCCTCTCTTCTGTGTGTGTTCATTTGAACCTTGCCAGCTAGATGAGAGGATTTGTGATGGCTCTGACCATGGAGTGCCTCCCGTGTGCCAGGTGCTGTGCGAGCCCTTGACCTTTTAAAAATAGTCATTATTTCAAACGTGTGAGGTTGGTGATTGTCACCATTTTACAGAGGAAGCAGTAAAGCTAAGAGGGGTCAGGGAGCTTGGCCGTGGTCACACAGGGACCAGCTTTTGTTGCAGCACTTCGTGACCCCTGGGTCTCAGTGGTTACTCCACATGTCCTGACACTTGGCCACGTGCAGCCATCTGTGCTCAGCCCATCTTGTCTTGGCTGCACATGTCTTGGTCCGGGGTTCACTGGAAGGAGCAACCATATATAAGGCATGCTGTTCTCAAGGCAGAGCGGGTCAGACGCTCCAGGGGCCAGAGTACAATCCTATAAGAGAACGTGGTGTGGCAGAACAAGCCACGTACCAAACCCCGAGTCAGTGGGCTGGGACGTCAACTTCACCCTTTGGGAAGAATGGATGTCAGGGCAGGGAGGATGGTGCAAACACGTTGAGTTAGCCACGGGCATGGAATCAGAACTTAATGTGCTAGAATGCATTGACAGTAAGTGGACTGGGAGGGGTTCTTTTGAGGAGTGAGGAGATGGAAGCATGACAGCAGCAAGGAAACGCATAAGAACGTGTCATGACGCACAGTAGAGACGGGTGCCCGCAGCTGTGGTTCTGTCATCAGGATCAGGCTACATCCAAGTGCTGTTGACGATGGAACCCAGAGAGCGCTGTTACAACCGCAGTGCTCTTGGCACTTCAGAATTGTCTAAGACAATAAAAATTCACTTAGAAGGTATTTCCAAACGAGGGGTTGCTTGTGAGATTTTTCATGGATTTTTTGTGAAATATCAATGACAAATCTTGGGTAGAATCTGTTTTCATTTATGCTCTTGAACTTTAAACTTTGGGGAGACTTGAGTTTTAAAGTTCTCTGTTAATATGGAATGAGAAAAACCTTACCTGTTACTGTAATTACCAGAATGACAGTGAAGTGGGTTTTCTTTGAAAATTTTTTAAAAAACAGTTTGGTTACATATTTGCCCGTGGTTCAGCATGACAATAAAAAGTCTTTTTCCTACTCCTTTGTCTCCCTGGAATGCTGCCTGAGTTGCATCATATACGGGCATTTATTCGGGCATTTATACAGTTGTGTCCAGTGTGTGCATGGTATCCCATTGTACGGATGTACATTAATGCGTGGTACTTAATCACCACATTGATGACCATTTTGGTGGTTTCCGGTATTTTGCTGTTAAAAGCTTTGGTATAATGAATAACTCTGTGTATCTGTAATTCCACATACATGCATGTTTTAAAATAAATTCCTAACAGTAGGCACACTGGATTATTTGATCAACAGGTAAGCGCATTTGTAACTAAATATGCAAAAATACATTCACGTTAGTTTTGTTATAGGCCTTTGTTACTGTGCTTTTAATTGAAAAATCTAAAGAGATGAGAAAAATAAAGCTGGTTCCTCTCTCCAAAAAATAAAAAGATCGGGCACAAGTCTACTGATAGAAATAAGCACTGTTTTTTGCCTCAGTGGTTGTTGTTCTAGATTGTTCTTGCTGCACTTGTGTGTTCTTTGATTTGTCTTGATGCCAGATGCAGAGCTGAGTACCAGCCGCCTCTCCTTAAATTCTTTTTTATCAGAATTTTCCAGAAATAATTAGTAAATGCTGTCATTTAGAATTTGAAGGCTATTTTAGGAAAAGAATGGAGAATGAGTCATGAACGAGAAGGTGATAGCTCACCATTCTTGGCTTTTTTCATTTGGGTTTTACGTCAGTCATAACTCATTCTCTACTGCAGACCTGAGAAGGATTTCTTTTTAAGGCCCTAGATCTGAAAAATAAGATTGTTAAATAGTTGATCTTGGTTTCATATGGATTGGTTTAATAAGTTGTAAAAAAACCAGGTAAACCAAATATCAGCCCTGCCTGTAAAGAATGCTTCCAACTCTGTTAGGATAAGTATTGTTACGTATGATCTTAGTTGAGGTCCAGGCTCCCACCACATTTCACTCTTTGTGGACTATGGACCCTGCAGGCTCAGCACTCCCTCGTGTTGTTTTTTGTGTCTCCCCTGCCTAGTGTGGGTGTGGCTTGGCAGGTCCGCAGAGTGTGTATTGAGTTAATGGAGTAACCTGATGGTCTAGCCTTTCTTATGTCACTTTGCTGTGCCTGGGTGATACTCCTAGATGGCATGCGTGGGCAAGGCAGGGATCTCACGCTCATTTCCCAGAGTTTTGTTTTGCAGTTTATTACTGTTGAGTGTATTATAGATCATTGTCAATTAATTACTACAATGAGTATATAGTTTTTTATTTGCATGTTATGTGCCCTTGTACCAATGGCTTTTTGTTTGTTAGTATAGAGTCTATCACCATCTGAGGAGCAGTATAACCCTTTCAGGGTGTTTCTCTTCAAACTTGACTCTCCATTTTCTCCCATTCGTGATTGGCCTTTGCCTCTTAACTTTCACGTTGATAAGGAGAGATTTGCAGTGACTGAGAAGGACTGTCAATAGAATATGAGAATGCCAGTGAAGAGCACTGATGGAGGGTCTCATTTTATAAACTTGTAATTTTTCAGGAGGAGGCAAAGCAGATCCAGAACCTGCAGAAAGCAGGCAGCCGTGCAGACTCTCGGGAGGATGAAATCTCCCCCCCGCCCCCCAACCCCGTGGTGAAGGGCCGGCGGCGACGTGGGGCCATCAGCGCCGAGGTCTACACGGAGGAAGATGCTGCGTCCTATGTTCGGAAGGTACCTGCACGCGGGAATGTCTCCTCTGATGAACGCGAGCTGTTCCCACTAGTAAACACAGACAGGGTGGGCTGTACTCCGTCCTGCGCTGTTCCTGGGTACTGGGGAGCAGGTTTCTGCAATAATAGGCCATCAGAGGAAGTATCTATAGTGATTATAAAACAGTGAGTACTTGAGTTTGGGGGATTTTCTTTTCCGTGGTGGTGTTTTGTAGTGAAAGACCAGACAGTACTCCTTTTTGTCTTGAATTGTGGTGTCAGTTTTTTGACGTCTTCTCATTCATGTGGTGGGTTTAACATTTTGCACTATAAGCGTCATTCATCTCCATTGGCTCTTTCTCAGAGCCAGTCTGTCATTTCCAGTTAAGAGATTAGCCTGAAGGGGGAAGATAATTGGGCTGGCAAGAGGTTGTGAGACTAACAGTAAATGATCATACTTAAGAAGATGACCAGTTACCATAAAATGCTTAGGTGTGCCTCAGTAATGACCTTGGGTAAGGTGGTTGTTGACTAGGAACCAAATATCAGCCTTTCAGTACAGGCCTAGTTGTAGACAAAGGGGATTAATTAGTATTTGTTCACTCAAAGTCATCATTTGTGGGTCAAAGATAGTGTGAGAGTGTTGTGTTGAAAATACTTAACTCAAAGCAGCCTTGTTCAAATACCTAAGGTAGCTTGACATCTAATTGAAATGTTGGTTGCAGTCATGAAGTCGTTTTGGTTTATGGAATGTATGGAATGGTCATTGGACTTTCTGCTCTTTCTAGGTTATACCGAAAGATTATAAGACAATGGCTGCTTTAGCTAAAGCCATTGAAAAGAACGTACTGTTCTCACATCTTGATGATAACGAGAGAAGGTAGGTGATAGTATTTTTCTGGTACAGTTGGGATCCCAAACTAGCTGCCTCATTGTTGCAAGTTTTAAAGGGTCTTCATAATTGTTCACCTGGTGCCACTCCAGACTGAAAATCTGGAAGCTCTAAGGTTAATGTTTTGTAACACGAAGCCCTCTCTCTCTGCAGTGACATTTTTGATGCCATGTTCCCTGTTTCCTTCATTGCTGGAGAGACTGTTATTCAGCAGGGTAAGGGTGGCCGCTTTTATGGCAAAAGTGCTGTTATTAAAGCTGTGAAGTTTTTTCTCCCCTTTAAGCCTACCATCTTCCTTTTGGTATACTGTTGGATTTTCTTATTTCTTTAATTAAAATCTTCTGAACTAAAAGTAAAAGGCACACTTTGAGTAAGGGACTAATATTTCCCTAATGTCAGTATAGTTTTGTTTATAGTAACTGTTAAAGAAAATTTGTGCATTTTTACTTTATAAGGAATTCCAGAGCCACATATATTTTATATATCCTTTATATGGATTATTAACCAGTCAGAGGAAAATAAAGTAGGAATAAGCCACACATGCAGATTCTTCACCATCTAGCCTGTCTCTGTACAAGGCTCTGTACCTTCTGCTGACTCTTTACTTTGCCCACACACCCCGACATGGAGCTCATGTTTTGGGTGTTCCCTCTTTTTTCCTTTCTATTTACTCTCAGTATTTCCATGGGTTTTCATAATCCGTATATTTTCTTCTTTAGTGACAAGGTGATATGTTGTTACTATTGTATCTTGTTTTGTTGTTTTAGATGACATGGCAGTTAACATTTCTATACATATAAGTGGCTTGCTTAAGTTATTTTTCAGAGGCATCTTCACCATGAGATGACTGATGACCTGGTCAGTTTTATGACTTGTAAAATATATTGCTGGACTTTTTGGTTTGATGTGTTCTTTACTTTATAATTTGCTTCTGACTTTTTTACTCTTCACTTTTAGGTGATGAAGGGGATAACTTCTACGTGATTGACCAAGGAGAGATGGATGTGAGATTTAATAATAGCAAAAATATGTCGAGAATCTTAAAAGTCAGCTTGTTATTTACTGCTTTTTATTTATTTTTTATTTACTGCTTTTTAGAGTGTCTGAAGGACTGTTACATCCTTGTATGTTAGATTCCTTTTGCCAAATGTTTTACTGACACCAAGAAAGGCCATTTTTACTGACACTAAACCTTTTAAATATAATTTCTTTGGCTGAATGTACAGTTCAGAACTTCTGCTAAGTTAGCAGTTAAGGCATGTGTGCATGCTTTTGAGTAGGATAAGGTCAGGGGAGGCTCGGCAGGTCATCAGCTGGGAGACTTGGTACAGCCTTCTGTACTGTACATCTTGTCCCTCCCATAACAGTGTTAGAAAAGTCAGTGGCATGGCAAGTAAAATGCTAACCAGCACAGTGCCTGGCACAGGCTTCTATAAATACACTTGTTCAGTGGCTAAGTTGTATCCGACTCTTTGCAACCCCACGGACTGCAGCACGCCAGGCTCTTCTGTCCTCCACTCTCTCCTGGAGGTTGCTTATAGTCATGTCCATTGAGTCGGTGATGCTATCTAACCATCTCATCCTCTGCTGCCCCCTTCTCCTTCTGGCTGGTAAATACGTAACGAGTACTGTTAATGCCTAGTTCACTTTTTTGCTCTCATCATCCCTTCTGAGGGCCTTTTTCTTACCAGATAATTAAACCAGGTAAATTATAGACACTCTGAACATACTTGATTTGTCAGAAGTCAGGTGTCTTGCTCTGCTGTGTACCAGAAAGGTAACATTTAATTTTCTACAAAGTTCAGGATTCTGATCTCTTAAAAAAAAGTGTGCAGGTTTTTAATCCGTATGTGTTTGTGTCTGTAGAGATAACCAGTGCTTTTGTATTTTAGGTCTATGTCAACAATGAATGGGCAACCAGTGTCGGGGAAGGAGGGAGCTTCGGGGAGCTCGCTCTGATTTACGGGACTCCTCGAGCGGCCACCGTCAAGGCCAAGACGAACGTGAAACTGTGGGGCATTGACCGGGACAGCTACAGGAGGATCCTCATGGTGAGGCCCGTGGGGGTGGGTGCAGACTGTCGAGGCTGTGGGACTCGCGTTCGACAGTACCACCGCGGGAAGATGGGAATACTTTACTTGTAATGACTGAATGCTTGACCTTAGCATTACCCACTACACCGTTTGTGACAGAGATCTTTAGAACAGAACTTTGGCTGAAATAATACGGGAGACAAACACAGGGTGTGTATGCACTGGTCAGCTGATGTTTGGAACTGTCTCCATTGGTCAGCACATCTTCCTTTAGCCAGTCTTCACAGAGACAGACAGCTTGATGGATGCTGCTCTGACGTTTCTATGGTAGCTGTTTGAGTTCCTTCTTTCTGTGGAGGATTAGGGTTGTGGAGAAGGACCCTGAGCTGGAAGTATACTCAGCTTTACTTGGGGTTTTTTTTCTTTTTTGTTTTGGAGAACTGATTATTTGCTTTTTTGACATTTCAGTATTTGATGAATTCTTTATCTATATACTTGGTGTTCCTTTTAGGAGCAAGTTACTGAGAACTTTTTATTGAACACAGACCTTACCATCTTCAACGGGAGAAAACAAGCAAGCTCTGACTGACTGCTGTTAGTTTACCTGAAACATTTCTTACTCCACAGCATTGTGTGAATTACACATTTTAGAGATATGACTTTCTTTGTTTCATTTACAGGGAAGCACGCTGAGAAAGCGGAAGATGTATGAGAAGTTTCTTAGTAAAGTGTCCATTTTAGGTAAGTTGGAAAGTTGCATGGAAAATCGCTAAATTGAAGTGTTAGTAATGCTTAAGGAAATGGATTCTGTTTCATAAAGATTGCTTGAGTTATCAATATTTTTTCATAGTAACAAAAAACACAGGAATGTGGAGCTGAAGTTTGGCTACGAAGTAATTTCACTGTATCTTTAATTTGCTAGTGGGTGGCTGATCTCTTAGTTAGAAATAAATGCTACTGATTTCCTCCTGGAAGGATAGAAAGGCTGGATGTGTCCTCCAGACGGTGGATGGCTGGCTATCCCCGGGATGTGGTCTTCATTGCTCTGTGAGTTTTTTCAGTTCAGGAAAGTGAGTGTTGCCAAGAATGTGTGTCTTCTGTGGAAAGGTTTGGTGTCACTTGCTAGCTTTCTCTGAAAAAATGCTAGAAGTTTGAGGAAATGTAGAGCAGCGTAATCAGAGGTGCTTCTGTGTGATCTGTTTTGTGGACTTGGAGACATTATTACAAGCTGGTCTTCATTGGGAGGGAATGGTGAGTTTCATAAGGTCACACAGTCTTATTAATCATTGCTTTTTACAGTGACTTGACTTTTGTGCCCTTACTTTTCCTTTCTTGGAAATGATTACTTTCTAGTGTCTCAATGTCAGTTTGGCCTTTGGGAACATAAGTTATTTTTTAGTTATTCTTGTTGGTTTTGTAAATAAATCTGAGTTATTTCTCTGCTTTTCTGGAACAGATTCTTTTTGGGTTCTGTAATTGCAGGTTTGATTTGCATTGATGGCAGTCTTTGGCAATACTTAATGATCACATTCTTTTCGTTCCTTTCCCATTGGATGCAGTTGGTGTAGATTTACCTGGCTCCTGGGCCCCTGAGTTCAGGAGGGCACTTGGGCCACCTGTAAGTGACAGGGGGTTGTTGCTAAGAGAGAGGTAGTTGAAGACAGGTGCCAAGTTGAATCTGAGCCACACTATAGAGTGTTTTAGTTGACTTTTTTATACTTTTTGTTTTGAAATTTTTAGCAATACCAAGTAACATAGAGAAAACTCTTTTGATATCTGCCTTTTAGAATCTCTGGACAAGTGGGAGCGTCTCACGGTAGCTGATGCGTTGGAACCAGTCCAGTTTGAAGATGGGCAGAAGATTGTGGTACAGGGGGAGCCGGGTGATGAGTTCTTCATTATTTTAGAGGTAAAGACGGGGCAGCCTCGGAGGGAGATGGGGCACTGGTTCTCAGTCACAGCTTCTGTTTTGGGGTTACCTGACAGTTTTAGTTAAAGGTTGTCATTCCCTTTGAAATGCGGACGTTTGCTTTTCTGCTGCTGCTAAGTGGCTTCAGTCGTGTCCAACTCTGTTTGACCCCATAGACAGCAGCCCACCAAGCTCCCCGTCCCTGGGATTCTCGAGGCAAGAACACTGGAGTGGGTTGCCATTTCCTTCTCCATGCTTTTCTGCTAGGCCGCCACATTTTAAATGAGTTTAAGTCAGAATTGTGGGAAGTATTAGCCAGATTCTGATCTACTCAAATTACTTCTGCTTATATAGGCCAGACAGAGCTCAGCCACTCAACTCACAGACTGTGAGGTGATGTAGATTTCTGTTAAAATCATGCCTTTGGGCTGTTTGGCAATAAAGGGCCCAGCTCAGGTCTTTAAATTCTCTGTTTTCCTGTGTTGTATATGCTCATGACCGTCGACATGGAGATCTGCACAGCTGATGTGCTATGAGTGCGGTCAGGAGACGCTGCCGGTATTTCTCGAGCCAGGGGTTGAGGAAGTCTTCGTGAGAAGGGCCAGGCAGTAGCTAGTCCAGGCTTTTCTGAGTCCTGGTGTTTCTTTTGCAGACAGAACTCTTCTCACAGTGAGACAGCAGGCAGGGACAGCACCTCGAGGAGCTGGTGTGTCGCTCATGTATAGCTGTGTCTATAAAGAGGCAGTGCGCCTGGACCTGGCCCTCCTCCTGCAGTTTCTCACCTCAGTCCCAACCCTGGAAGCCCCTCGGCCTGACGCGAAGCCCCCCAGGAACTCCGGGGGGATGGAGGTCAAGCCTGTGCTGACTCTTCAGTCCTCTTCATTACATGAACACAGAGGATTTGAAATAGCTGCTGAGTTTTTTTCTTTGCAGAGCTCTGAAGTTGCACAGGGCGTCTAGCGTGCCCCCTAGGAGTCGGCCGTACTAACATGCCTGCTCTCTGGTGCTCCCATCACAGGGCTCGGCCGCTGTGTTGCAGCGGCGCTCCGAGGACGAAGAGTTTGTGGAAGTGGGAAGGTTGGGGCCTTCGGACTACTTCGGTGAGTGGGTCCCGCAGGGTGAGGCCCCTTCCCGGCAGGCATCAGTCCCTCCTGGCCTTGTTTTCCTTCTCCTGCATTTCAGTTTTTACTTTAGGTTTTTGGCTCTCGGAGAGTTTGACCTTCACTCAGTTAATAATTATGTTACTGTCTCACGTCTGGCATTGGATTGTTTTTTCTGAATTGCGGATGTCATGTGGCCTGTGCCCGTCTCCCTCTGCTCTGAGGGTGCCTCCAGGAAAGCGTTCCGGGAGTGCGCCCACTCTCAGCCCTCTCTCCCCTCCAGGCGAGATCGCTCTGCTGATGAACCGGCCCCGTGCAGCCACCGTGGTGGCCCGCGGCCCACTGAAGTGCGTCAAGCTGGACCGGCCGCGGTTCGAGCGCGTTCTCGGCCCCTGCTCCGACATCCTCAAGCGCAACATCCAGCAGTACAACAGCTTCGTGTCCCTGTCTGTCTGAGGCGTGCCCCGCGCCCCGGCCTCCACGCAGACGCTCTGCCCGCGCAGCGCCCCGGGGCCACGGGCACCGCAGCTTCTTGTTGGTTTCTGTTCCAGTTGCTTTTGTGGCGCCGTTCTTATTTTGGAGCGTTACTGAGTGCTCACACAGTTAAATAAATAGAAGGATTCTCTGGAGACTTTGCTGTCCCTGCTTCTCTGTGCGGTGTTAGTGTCCACACCCAGCCACCCCCCCCCACCCCGGCTCGCTGTCCGCCGAGGGCTGACCCCGCCCCGCTGAGTTACGTGGAGCCTGAGGGACAGCGCGAGGTTCCTCTAAGTGACACACGCCTCCTGTTACCGTGAGCGGTCTTCAGACTGTGGCTGTGTGTGCTGTCTGTCTGTATAGAATAAATGACTTCTCACGAAGCTCTGAGGATCAGGAACAGGTATAGCAGAATCTTCATGTAGTAGGACATCTGCCTGTAGTTAAAGTAGCTTGAGGGTCGAAATGCCCGTTGTTGCTATGATAGGACCAGTTGTTTTTTTTTAATGAGTTTGTATTTGTCAGGCAGACTCGCCTGGCTTTGTTTATCTCCAGTTGCTAAGGTTTCCTCTTGAGGTCTGCAGCATGCGGAGGTGTGGCTATCTGTTCCTGCTTTCTGCATTTCACACTGAAGCATAAGCTACACATACCGGTTCTGACTTAACGACATCTGCCTCAGCTCACAGATTCTGATTAGACCTTCCTCTTTCCAGCTGGTGCCAAATACTCATCAGCAGATGCTGAAATGACAATGAGAATTCGAGGTCTGCATTCTTGGTGGTTAACTGGGAGCTTCTGGTTAGTGTGTGTCCTTCAGGTGACTCCAGGATGGTCATCTCTTACGCTCTGCAAGCCCCGACTCCAGGACAGACACATCAGTGTCGATGTCGTGACAGAGAAAGGGACGAGGGGTTGCTAAAGGGGGCGATGGCAGGCAGACAGAGTTCAGTCTTGGGACTCTGCCCCCTAAGTTCACTGGGGCAGGGGACTTGGAAGACGTTCTTTACTCTGCTTCTGCACCCGCACCGCTCCTCGCCCCGCTTTAAGTCAACTAGACTTTATGGGGGGGTTGGGGGCGGGGTAGGATGTGTGTGTGTTTCACACCCGTCAGAAAGGCCATCCTGCTGAGAAGTTCTGCTTCCCTATCCACTGTTCTTTCCCTGGGAAACTTTTCTGTGTAAACTTGTGTTTTGAGTCTTAACTGTATTTCAGTGTTTTCCAGCTTTATCAACCCTGTGTTACACTATTCCATGTGCACCAATGATAACCCCACTGTTCATCTTTATTGTTTTTTTAAACAGCATCTCACAGTTCCGTAATGTAGGCACTTTTATTTGCATTGTGATCTTTATAACATAACATGTAGGGGTATATTTGGGAGTGACTGCAAGCGTTTCTTTTTCCATCTGTACAACTGACTCTGATTATTAATCCCTTCTCCTTACCCTTTCCTGGGTCATTAAATTGGTCATGGTACATGTTTTTCACAGATTTGAACAGTTTTTAGGTTGTTACTAGTTTGGAGTATAAATCTGGGAAACATTTTATTTACATTTTAGTGTGGAATAGAAAGCCACCTTATTACAAATTTTTTATTTTTCAAAATTAAATGAGGATTTTTGATCTGTATTTTGTGTTTAGCTGCCTTTTTATATTTAAAAGATTAAAACTTATGTTAATTAGCTTAAAGCTTAATTGGATCTTTGTTTAAATGCCAAAACTGTACTTAACTAAATTATTTAGAATGTCATATGTTTGCACAGTTTCCTATATGTATATGATCATGTTCCATGTATATTTAGATAACCTACAATGCTTCCTAAATGAATTTTGCTCTGAAGTCATTTGGCTTTGCTGTTTACCCCTTTTTGTAGTTTTTAACCTAAGAAAATTGAAGTCTGAATTTAAAAGTGATCACATTTTAAGCTTTATCTTTGTGCAGTCTGGGTATATATGAGAAACCGCAGTTGGCATCATTTGTCTCAGTGGATATCCTGAGCTTTAGCAGTCGTCATTTCTGGGCTTGGTAAGGGAGTTTATGAGATCTCCTGCTCTAGACAGTGTGGACCGCCAAAGGACCATTTTGTATTGTTTCTTGGTTACTAGTCCGATTATACTCTGTGTGCGAATATACTCTCTTCTTTTTGTTATAGATTGTCTCAACGGTAGGCCAAGTAATAAAAAGATGAAATAATTTAATTCTTTAATGGATCAGTTTTTCTTCCCTTTCTCCTTTTCTTCTCCTCCCCATCCCCACTTCCCAGAAACCCCGAATCCAAATCTGGCATGCAAGGATGAAAACTGATTTAAATTAGGAGATGAGGGATCATTGAAAGCGTACGTTTGTTTTCAGTGTTTTCCACCTCAGTTTGTCAGTGAATCTAAAATCCTTACTTTCAGGGTCATTGAGATGTACCGGATCTGTTTACTGAATGATGGAAGGAAAAGATTAAATCAAGGCAAAGAATTCCTTTTTGTTAAGGGTAGACTGGTTCTCTGGCCTTGAAACTTTCCCAGACTGAATGGAAAATACTCCTAGGTCAGCGTGCTCCTTGGTTTAAATTTAACAAGTGCATTTGTATATTTAGGTGTGTGTCTGTGTTTCGCACACATACAAAGTCACTTCTAATATTTATTCCTCACATTTCTGAGGCATGGGATGGTTGAGTCTGTTAGAATGGTGGCCTTCATTTCTTCACACCCTGCTGAAACTGTGTGCTGCTTCGTAGCACATGCGCTTTGTCCAGATGCAGTCACCTCCTCCCGCAGCCCACTAGAGTTGGAATATTAACAGAATATAATTGAAGAGCACTTTCCTGGGTTGACTAGACTGGTTGTAGATTAATATTCCCTCTCAAACACTGGCTCATATGAAACCCTTTTTTAATGATGTGAGTGTATTGACGTCATAAAATTGAAGTTGTATGATGTTAGTTTTCTTAACATTGCCTTCTTTCCAACCACAAATTGATAGCTGAACCCGTTCTGTATTTTTGTTAGGCCCTGGCAAGTGTATTTCTAGATGGGCTGAAACAGCATTGAGAAGCAGCGTCTAGGTCACCATTTAATGTGACCCCCCAAGTAGCTGTCCTAACAGTGAGTGCCGGGTAAGACTGGAGAGGAGAAGCTGAAATCTCTCCTCCTTACCCTGTGGAATTTTACACAGAAGCCAGTGTTGTTGAAGGACAAGTTTGTGAAGTGCAGACTCTTCACAGAGTCTGTGGTTCAGAGTCTGTGGCCCTAGGTGCAGAGCTGTGACTTCATCCTGACGCAGCCTAAAACCCAAACCCCAGATGAGGCGGGTTTCCTCCTTT
Source organism: Alces alces (assembly GCA_015832495.2). Lineage (NCBI taxonomy): Eukaryota > Metazoa > Chordata > Mammalia > Artiodactyla > Cervidae > Alces > Alces alces. The sequence goes on from JADEYB020000027.1 coordinate 1,560,999, forward strand.
TGTGGAAGCTCTGCCAGTGTAGAAAAGCAGCTCTGTGGTTTCCCCGTCACCACTAGATGGAGAGCTTGTCCTCGCCTTTGTTCACCAGTCATCACACAGCTGATCCTCGTTCTTCACGGGAGCTGTATTTGCGCATTTTGCAAACCCGTCTGCTCGCTGGGATGTGTGTACCCCCAGGTCAGCCCTTGCAGCGCCGTCATGGTCATGCCCAGGCCGGAGCGGGGCGGAGGAGATGCTCTCCTGCCCGACACGCGCGCCCGGCCCAGGTCAGACGAGGCGGTACCCTGCCTTCTTTCAGATTTAGGGCTGTGAGCCGGTTCCCTTTCTGTTGGTCTGTTTGATGCCACTTTTTTTCCCTGCATTTTTGAGCTTCTCTGTTGGTGATTTCGCTGTTTAAGACGGCTCCCAGAGGAGTTCTCAGCTCTGGCTAGTGTTCGCGAGTGTAACTCACTCCTCTCGGGCGTGAGCTGCGGTGCTGTCGGCCACGGGCTCGGCATTCACGCAGCAGCAGCAGCTGGGGTTATCTTCACACACCTAACAGGCAGCAGACGGTCACGGGCCGGTTGGCGGGCCAAAGTGTACCGAGAGGCTCCTGGGGGCCTACACGCCTGTTTCTAATAGGAGCAAACAGCTGTCTCCCCCCACTCAGTCTCTGGTGACTTTGTCTACCATTTCTTGGTGGTGGTTCTTCAGTTGCTAAGTCGTGTCTGACTCTCTGACCCCATGGACTGCAGCACGCCAGGCTTCCCTGTCCATCATCATCTCCCAGAGTTTGCTCAAACTCATGTCCATTGAGTTGGTGATGCCATCCAACCATCTCGTCCTCTGTCTAAACCACCATCAATAAGAGAGGCAACTACACTTCCTACAGTCTTCAAACCCAGATGCCCTCTAGGTTTGGGGGAGGCCGAGTTCCTCCAGACCTGTCCACCAGCTCACGATCCATCTGTTCCCTTTCATTTTTTTACTTTGCCATCAGTAACGACAGGAACACAAAAAATTCTTACACAGAAGACAAGAATTTTCAGTCTTGGACGTGTTGGAAGAAGCTGATAGTTCCAAGACTGGGGTCTTCTGTTTTATGGTGTTTTTGACAAATAGTGGAGACTTAATTTTGGTGTTAGTGAAAGAACAATGGTGTGTAAGACAGGTGAGTCAGGAGGTAGGCAGGTGCCGGATACACTGGTCACACTCAGTTCTGTTGCTCGGTTTGTGAAGGAGACCAACGTCTTTATTATTGCAGGCCACCTGAACACAAGAGGCTGGCTTGATGTGGAGCTGGGCTCAGCCTGCCTGGGGCTCTGCCGTTTGGATTTGGGGACCATTTGTTCTGTCCTTTGGCTGCTTCCGCCTGCCTGTTCCCCTGCTGTCCCTCCATTCCCCCCACTCCGGCTCGAAGCAGGATAAACAGTCCGTGACGGGGAGCCCCAGGGGCAGGGAGACTCCTCGGTGCTGCGGGCCTCTGGGGTTGAGGTCCCTCTACCAAAGACTGGTTTTTGTTGTAAAGTCAACAAACAGCTTCACAAGCCGGGTGTATTTCTGGGTTCAGTGGAAGGAACACTTTGGCATAGCTGTGACCCCCTAGGTTGTGTGGTTCTGGCTAACCTTCCTGAGCCCCTGTTTCCTTGGCAGTCCGGATGAGGTGGGGATTCTGTCTATGGGCGGGTCGGAGGCGGCATGCGGCAGGAGCTCGGGGGGTGGTCATGGTGTCCGCGCCTTGGGGTGTGGCTGGGGGCCCCGGGGGGCCGGAAGCCCGTCTAGAGTGTCCCCTGGTGCCGTCTGGGCGCACGGCCGAGGTCCTGGATGAAGGCCAGAGCTGTTGCCCTGGGACCCGCCTCAGTGTCTTCCCACCGCCGCGTCACCAGCATCTGAGCCTCTGGCCTTTACCTGAAAAGCCGACCTGACATCAGCCCTTGTCGCCTGCCTGCCGATTAACACGAGCACACCCGTCCCGTGTGCTGTCACGGGCTGTGGAGTGAGAAACAAAACCTCCTGTTCAGACGTGAGCAGGTCAGCAGAGACAGGGCTCGCGAGACAGGAAGTCCCCCAAACGCCCGGAGGCTTAGCAAGTACAGTGGACCGAGCCCTGTCTGAGCAGGCGGTGGAGGGGAGGGCAGCTAGAGCGTCAGCCTGCTCCGGGCGGCCTGCCGCCCTGGGGGACCGGCGGGGCCGCCGCTGGGTCTCACGGAGCCAGCCTGGCTGGCGGGCGGGCGCCCTGTCCCAGTCCAGGCTCGTCCCTGCCGGGCCCGTCTTGTCCTGCTGCAGGACCCCCCTTGCTTTGCCTTGTATAGTTACCGACACAGTTCAGTCGATGTTTACTGAGATGGAGACATCCTTTTCTGATACCCTGAGCAGATCCCTCTGTTACGTTTACCTCTCGTGGTAGCACGTCTGGGAAACCAGGACCAGTCAGCGCGGACGGCTGTGTTGAGACTGGGCCACAGAGACTGGAATGTGGATAGAGTGTAAAGTGTACTTCAAACCAGGTGGAGAGTCACCACGTGCGGTTTCTTTGTGTGGATCAGGAGTCATCCTTGTGGCTATAACAAACACCTGGAGGTGTCCATCTGCTGTCCTGTCATTTTATTTGTGACAGACAGCTGTTCCAGGCCAGACCCATGTCCAGGTTCCCAGTGGGCTCAGCAGGTGTCTGTGGCCTCGATGGAGCAGAGCTTCCCGGGGGAGGGGAGCCAGGCCAGTGCTCCAAGGAGGGAGGCTCACTGGGTCGCACTTCCGCTCTTTCAGAATCGTCCCCTTGCCCTGCCTGCCTCCTGAGCTCCTGACCCAGGCCTCAGCCTGGATGGGGACCCCGGGGAAGCGGTGGCCCACACTCGGAGTCCACCGCAGCTCCGGTCCAGCTTCCGGGTGTGCCTCCTCCGGCCCCTAGCTCGTCGCGTTAGCCCTGCTGGAGTCTGGGGCCCACTGTCCCACGGGGCCGTCGGCCACCACACTCTGCTCCCCGTGGGCCTCGATGCAGTCCTGTACGGTCCTGAGGACGGTCTGCAGCCTGCGGTCCAGGGCGAGGAGGTGGGGCTCCGTGAGCACGGGGCTGAGCTGGTCCTCCAGCAGCGACTCGCGCATCACGTCGCTGAGCCTGTACTCGGCCTGGGCCAGCAGCTGCAGGTGCAGGAGCGTCTTCCTCTTTATCCTGGAGGACAGAGTCAAAAACCCAGTTAGTCAAGGTGAAGGGAGAAGCTTCCTGAACTGCCTTCTCTCCCCACTGCCCTCTCTGGGGGGCTCATACTGCAGAGCCTCTGCTCCCCCAGCGCCTTCTCGGGCACTCTAATGACACGCCGGTAAGAAGGGACTGGATGGGGGTGGCGGCTAGCATTCTGCGGTCCTCGCCCAGCGGTCTGCCGAGCCGTCCGTGCTCTGAACTGTGGCGCCCCACACATCCGGCGCTTCTTGGGGAATCCAAACAAGTTCGGAGTGAGAGCTCTTCCAGGAAATTTAAAGCTAATGAGAGAAGCCCCCAGTAGGTGAGACGACGCAGGTGCCTGCCATCTCAAAGGCCGTGGGCGCTGTTGGCCCCACTGTTTCTGCTCAGCTCTGTGGTTCTGATTTCTCTGCATCAGATTCTGAAATGGGGTCGGGTCCACCTTTAGGGTTCCGATTTTTTTTATGTGGGACTGTGACTTGGACTCGTGTGTAACCAGCTTAAGTGTCCAGCCTCGATCACACACAACCCCTGCCTTTCCTGCTCAGGAGGAGGGGATGGCAGGTAGGGGGGCACGTGTAAGTTACCCCAGGAAGTGGAGGAAGAAAGTTCAGGCCCCGAACTTCCCAGCGGGGAATGGAGACAGTTTTGCTTCGCGTGAACCACACGTTTCTATCCAGCCTCGGACACCACCGCGAGCAGGTGCGCGGTCCTGGCCGGCCGGGCTGAGACGCCAGCCCGACTGGAGGCGGTCAGAGACGCTGCAGAGATGTGCTGGCCAGGCGGAGGCCCGGGGGCTTCCTCTTCTCCGACAAGAGGTTATGGGACTCGAGTCAGGATTCTGCTTAGATGGTGACGGGATAGCGGTGTTTACGAGCTACGTGAGGCCACCAGGCCCCGCAACAGTGAGCGCGCGCTTATCTGCGTGGCTTGAGGATGAAGGCAGGCGGCCGAGACGTCTGAAAGCTCAGGCCCTAAGTCCCCCTCTGCGGGGACAGTTCTGCCGTCACGGGACAGGAGGTCCGCCTGCCCACCGCCTGGAAGGGGACGCTCACCGGCAGCACTGGAAGAGCGGTGCCAGGATGGAGACCTCGTCATGGGAGTGCCGGCCGAACCTGCGGGAGAGACAGACAGACGGCGCTCGGGGGGCCGCCCCTGCCCCCTCTCCCGCGTCCCCCCCGCCCGCCCTCTGCTGCGCCCAAACACGGCTCCGCGTGCACGCCGGACCCGCGGCCGCTGCCCCTCCCGGCCCTCTCCTCCTCGGGACACACAAGCCTCCTCCAGAGAGGGCAAAAAAAGCGTCCGTTCGTCCCTGTATCCACCAGCCCGAGGGTGGAGGCTGAAAGGAGGAGGCGGGCGCTCTGCGTCCAGCGGTGACCGCGGAGGGAGACGGGGAGAGTGTGCGCACCCGCTGCACCAGGGCCCGCAGGCCGCCGCCTCGGCAAAGACCGAGCGAAGGGAAGGCATCCCTGCTGGTGCAGCGGGTAAGCCTCCGCCTGGCCAACGCACAGGGCGCGGGGCCCATGCCTGGTCTGGGAAGATCCACGAGCCGGGGAGCAACTAAGGCCAGGTGCCACGGCCACTGAGCGAAGCCCGGGCCCCGGAGCCGGGGAGCGCCGACCACTGAGCGGGGGCTCCATTAAAGAGGGCACCTCAGTGAGCAGCCCCGCTGTCCCCACTAGAGAAAAAAGCCCGGGCGGCAACAGAGACCCAGCAGCCAAAAAAAACAATAAAGAGCAAAGGCCACCGAGCCAGGAGTGGGGGGAGGCGGGGACGCGACCATGGAGCTCACCCCCGGGCGTTGTCCAGGTGGATCAGGAACCCGTCGTCCCCGAACCTGGTGAACATCTCGTAGTGGTGCCGGTCCATGTTCCCTGTGGAGGAGGCGAGGCGCTGCGGCGGGCCAGGGCCTGTGGACACGGCCCCCGCCTCCGAGCTCCCTCTGGGGCTGAGGCTGCAGCCCTCCAGAGGCGGCGGGAGTCTGCACCCACTCGAGCCTGTCTCCTGGGGCCCCTGGTGAGGTCGCAGGAGCAGGCAGGCCCCCCTCAAGCCTGAGACTTTTCCTGACCCCCCACCCCCAGCCCGCCGGCGTCCTAACACCCGCCTGGAAGGTTGGGCCTCCTTGCCCGGCGCCCGCATTGGGCCCGGCTCCCCGCCTTTCCAGAAGCTCACCGGCCCCCGGGGTGGTGGCCTCCACCCCTGCCCTTCTCCCGAGCCTGCCCGTCCCCGGGGGCCCCCACGGCAGATGAGGGTCCCGTCCCTGGCTCCTCCCACCCCTGCACTTCCTGCGCCCCACGCCCCCACCGTGAAGGGGGCAACTTCCATCCCTGCCCGGCCTCGGGGCTGGGGGCCTGCCCCTCCAGACAGCGCACTCCCGCGCCCGGGTCACGGGGCCCCCGGCGCCGCACCCACCGGTCAGGAAGTCGAAGATGGCCATGTCGATGATGTTGAGAAGGCGGTCGCTGCTGCCGTGCGGGTACAGCTGCTCCACCGTGGCGCAGTAGAGGGGGTTGACCTCCCACCTGGGGGTGGAAGAGTCCGCCCTCACCTCACCCGTATCCCTGCCTGGGCTGGGGGCCGTGCGGACCCCCAGGAGGACCCGGGCGGGGGCCCCCGGAAGCGGCAGACTCCCTGCGTGAAAAGGTTCGACCTTTCACAGTGACCCGCCCAGCGGGGTGCTACACTGATGTGCCGGACCCCAGCTCCCCGGCTTCCTCTGCAGCGCCCCCCCCCCAAAACGGCGTCTTGGGCGCTGCTCTCTCGTCTGCCGAGCCGTCTGCAGCCCCCTGCCAGCCACCCTCTGCCGCCTCTCTGCCCACCAGAAGCCCCCAGGTCCCTTTTCGCCTGGGGAGCTCCTCCTCAGCCTTCACGAGCCCCTAAGGACCTGCCACGTCCCCCAGAAGTCCCGCCTGTTCCCTCCTCTCCCCACCACGGCTGGGGGTCTGGAGGGATGAACCCGTTCATCCTGTTGGCTTGTTCACTGAGCATCTACCCTGAGCCCCGGCGTGTGCCAGGCCCGGGGAACGACCACCTCGGGGAGCCCGGGTCCCCCGCGGGCATCTCTGCCTTTTCACAGCCTGGCTGCTGTCTGCCCCCAGGCTGGACTGAGGGGCCTCTCGAAGGAAGAACCTGGGTCTGTCCTTTCTGTCTCCCCTGGCATCCAGTGCGGGGTAGACAGGGGGCCTTTTGTAACAACCCGTGAACTAAAGGGATGGCAGCAACACCCAGCATCCACATGGGGTGAGGCGGAGAGGCGCAGACAGCATCAGGCCTCCCAAGGCCGGGTGAGCCGCCCTCCGTCCCAGGGCCAACTCACTCCTCTCTGCCTGCCAGCGAGTAGGAGCGGATCCAGGGGCTGGGCACGGACAGCCGTGGGGCCAGGTTGAGGGACGGCAGGAAGGCGGACAGGGAGCCCTCCAGCAGGTGTGGGTTGCCGCACACGGCGTATTCCGTCTTGCACATGTACGGACACTTGGCGAAGAAGCACACGTTGCTGGCTGGAGGGCAGAGAAGGAGGGCGGTCAGAGGAGGAGGGGGCTCCCGTCCTCCCGCCCCAAGGGCTCCCGAACTGGTATCTCGGGAAACGGCGGGAGGAGAAAACGCGGCCTCTTCCGTCTGTGGAGGATACTACGGAATCGAGCATCCTGGGAACCACCTCTCAACTGTCTTGGAGTCGAGACTTGTGGGCTCGGCCCACTGCATCGTGCCCACACTAGCAGGGGGCTTCCCTGGTGGCTCAGTTGGTAGAGTCTACCGCCATGCGGGAGACCTGGGTTTGATCCCTGGGTCAGGAAGATCCCCTGGAGAAGGGCATGGCAACCCACTCCAGTGTTCTTGCCTGGAGAATCCCAGGGACAGAGGAGCCCGGTGGGCTACAGTGCATGGGGTTGCACAGAGTCAGACGCAACTGGAGCGACTGACACTTGCAGTCTCTTTGTGCTTTCTGTCTGGACGGGTGACATCTGCCTCCGGGGCTGCGGGCATCAGAGTTCAGGGCCCGCACGGGCCAGGGGGTGCCTGGCACCCAGCCGCCTCGGTCCACAGGTCACTGCGTGCGGCCATCAGGAGGCCCACGGGCAGCATCTGCAGGTGGCAGGCAGCCACCCAGGAACGGGGGACCGCCGGCAGGAGGTCAGCCCACCTGGAGAGACGAAGAACACGCTCTGCAGGATCTCGTTCCTGGTCACCTCCAGGATCTCCTTGGTGATGTTGACCAGCCTGCCCACGGTCGGCGGCACCCGCCGGAAGTCCAGAATCCTGGAAGAGACGGAGGCCTGCTGAGGTCCGAGGGATGACCGCCTGAAAGAAGTGGCCGCCACTAGGGACGGACCTGCTGAGGATTCCCCGGTGGAGCAGCGGTTAGGACTCTGTGCTTCCACTGCAGGGGGCACAGGTTCAATCCCTGGTCGGGGAACTAAGATCCCACCAGCTCCCAGGCACGGCAAGAAAAAAAAAGAGAGAGAAAGGAATGGACGGGTCTTCCTGACTGCCCTCAGTCAAGGGCGGGGATCTCAGTGTCCAGGACAAGCATGCGCCCCAGGGGCTGGGGAGGTGGGGAAGGACTCTATCCCATCAGCCCTTCCGGGCACACCCCCACCATGACCCAGTGCTCTGCTCAGAGCTCCTCACGCTCGTGTGCACATGAGTCACCCCGAATCTGTTCAGATGCGCCTCTGAGTCAGCGGAGCCAGGCTGAGGCTGGGATTCTGCGTTTCTGGCAAGTTCCAGGGAGGGGCGTGGGCTGCCAGTCCCCAGACCACACCTCGGCTAGGAATGACGGGCAGGCCGGGGGCTGGGATGTTCAGGAATGTGCGTTCACCTTTTCACACCCAGCAGCCGGGAGGCACTGTGGGGAAGTGGCGGGGGCGCATGCTCCCCACTCTCAGGTCCGGAGACTGAGCCACAGGCAGCCTGGCAGGGTTCCTCTCCTTACCAAGCACTCCTTGTCACATTAAAAGGCCTTGTGTTTTGCAATCCCTGGGGCTGATGGTTGTGTTGGGTTTGAAGGCATCAGTGGAATCCACCAAGAAAATCCAGCAGGAGGGACGGAGGGAGGAGGCGGGGGCGCCTCTCTGGGCTGGCCTCTGCAGCCAGCCCCGCCTCCATGGGGCCAGCACTACCTGTCCAGGTGGAAAGCGGCGATCTCCGCGTTGTGTCTCTGAAAGTCGATGAAATAGAAGAAGTCCTCGGGCGTCTCTTCGTCTCGTTGCTGTCTGGAAGGAAGAGAGGAGTCAGGCCCTGGACTCAGATCTCAGGTGGGAGCCTGGTAGCAGAGCTGATTCACGCGACCGGCGGGCAAGAAGACGCGAGTCTGTGCTCTCAGAGCTCGCACCGGGGAGGGACCACACGGGCAGCGGCCGGAGGCCCCTCTGCCGGTGGGACCTGCGGGTGGGAGGAGCTGGGCTGCTTACAGGACGCTGAGCATCCTGCTGCCCCCTGCGCCCTCCACACCAGGCCTCCCACTCAAGCCGCTTTGATGGCAGTGGCTGATTCTCTGAAAAGCCCAGTCGTCGAGAGTGAAGAAATGTACTTCTCTGCAGACACGCGGAGGACAGGGTGCTGGCTAACAGACCAGAGGTGGGGTAGACCCTGATGCTGAGGATTGAGAGAGGCCAGGTCCGAGACAGAACCTTATAAAAGGAAAAGTGCCCCAGAGATGTGATTCAGCAGCATGGACATCTGAAGAGCAGAAAAGTCCTGTGTGCGTGGACCCACCGTCCGCGCAGAGGCACCTCCGCTGGGTCATGAGAGCAGCCCTGCCAGAGACGGGAGGGAGGCTGGCGTCGAGGATATTTGTTTATAAACATTAAGAAATCTCTACTGCATCGCTGAAAAGCATCCCCTGCCTGGTCGTGAGGAGCCGGCTGCTGGGTGTGTATGTTCAGAAAGGCGTCTCCCACTAATGAAGGGCACCCTGCCTGCTGGCCCCGCGGTGACTGGCCTGGACGCTGATAATCATTTGAAGAAGGACGATCTTGGAATAATTTTATAGTCCACCACATGGGGCTGCACGGTGGCTGCAAGAGTGATGTCAATGTAAACAAATCTCATTCTGTGGAAAGCCGTTAAGTCAGCAGCACCTGCCAGGGGAACAATGACGTGAGCTTTGCTGAAAAACAGCAGCCTTGGAACTTCCCCCTGCGCCCCAGTGATTAAGACTTCGCCTTCCAAGGCAGGGGTGTGGGCTCGGTCCCTAGTCAGGAGCTAGGATCCCAGAGGCCTTGCGGCCAAAAAACCAAAACACTAAACAGAGGCAACATTGTAACAAATTCAATAACAACGTTAGAAATGGTCCAAATAAAAGAAAACCTTCAAAAAACAAAACAAAACATAAAAGAAAATCAACAGCCAGTCCTGGAAACCACAGCGAGGGGCTGCCCAAAGTGGGGACTCTCCTTTCAAAGGCCCAGCCACTTTTGAAGCACAGGCCCCGCGGCCAGGCCTGACCCCGGGCTACACGTTAGCATCTCCTGATGTCCAGGTCAGCGAGGACCATCCGTGTGTCCTGAGCTTGCTTTATTTCCTGAATTCTGTCTGTAGGAATACACACTCTGGGAGTTCCCTGATGGTCCAGTGGTTAGGACTGAACCCTTTCATTGCCATGACCTGCGGGTTCAGTCCCTGGTCAGGGAACTAAGATCCCACAGGCCGAGTGGGGCGGCTAAAAAAAAAAAAAAAACAGTAAAGAAAAAATAAAAATTGAAAAAAGAGAGAATATACAATCCTTTGGATGCCCTTCTGAATTTTCTGAATCATCATTTCATCTTTGCATGGCATATTTAGGCATGATTTTAAATCTGAAAATCATTTACTTCCCAAAGCCTGACTAGCATGGATGTATTTCTTACTGTTGTTCCATCGACGAGTCGTGTCTGACTCTGCGACCCCATGGATTGCAGCCCATCAGGCTTCCCTGTCCTTCACTATCTCCCTGAGTTTGCTCAAACTCATGTGCATTGAAGCAGTGATGCCATCCAACCATCTCATCCTCTGTCACCCCCTTCTCCTCTTGCCCTCAATCTTTCCCAGCATCAGGGTCTTTTCCAATGAGTTGTCTCTTCACATCAGGTGACCAAAGAACTGTAGCTTCAGCTGTAGCATCAGTCTTTCCAATGAATAGTCAGGTTTCTCATTGTATGTACTATATTATGGGCTTCCCAGGTGGCTCAGGTGGTAAAGAATCTGCCTGCAATGCAGGAGATGTGGGCTTGATCCTTGGGTTGGGAAGATCCCCTGGAGAAGGAAATGGCAACCCACTCCAGTATTCTTACCTGGAGAATCCCATGGACAGAGGAGTCTGGCGGGATACAGACCATGGGGTTGCAAAGAGTCTGACATGACTAAGCGAATAAGACTTTCACTTCTGTACTGTATTATATTACGTTAAAAATATAATCTCTGTGGTCATCATTTATATTACCCAAAGATAAATTTCTACTTTCCTTTTATAAAAAGGGACAAATTCTGTCTACATTACTTAATAGAAAAAAAATGCATGCTTGTTCCGGAAGTACATTTTAAAATGATACTCTGACTTGGGACTAAACTTTATACAATGAAGATTAAACTTCTATTATGGCTATCACAGCTGGGCGTGGGGGGTGGGGGAAGCAGTCATTTACCTCATCGGTTTGAACATGGCCTTCCCGAAGTCCGAGAACCTCAGAACCAGTTTGAGGTGGACGCCACTGGGTTTCACGACTGCATGGGAAGAATGGGGGGTTAACAGTGCTTCTGGGCCCAGGCCCGGGGCTGTGGCCTTTTATTCATTCCACAAACTCAGCCCCGTTTCTTCTCTTTGCTCTCACTTGAGACTCTAAAGACTAGAATTTGCTCTCAAAGCCTGCGGAGTAAAGTCCGGTCAGATTATGGAGAGTGTGTCCAGGGACTCAAGATAAGACTTCTGATGTTATTGGAAAGGGGCAAACAACGCAGGTTTCTCCAGAGGGACACTCTCTGAAAACCCCAAAAGGACATTTTCCTGAGAAGAGCTGACCTCTTCCTCTCTGCTTCAGCCTTGCCTTAGAGACTCTGAACCTGCCACCTGTCAGGTCGAATTGGACTTGTGACCAACATCTCTTCCTAGTAAGACTGGACACCAGGCGGCGACGGGGCCTCGTGACGCCCGAGGGGCCCCTGTGAGACCCTGCCGCGGAGCTGCCTCCGGACATGTGTCCTGGGCACCTGGCTCCCCGGCCCCGCGCTGCCCTGCTGTTAGCCCCTGGAGGGGCGGGCCAACGCCCCTCACCTTTGCCTTCCAGTGAGCGGCAAGTGGCAGGGGCGAAACGAAGGAAGAGGGAAGCCCCAGGCCGTACCGTCTTGTGTCTTTTAAGCCTTTGACAAGTCTGGACACACGGACGTTTCTGACGTGCGTTCAGGGCACCGAGGCCAACGGAGGAGGTTCCTGGCCTGGCAGTGACCTGCTGTGGGCTCAGTGTCCGTGAACGTCTGAACCCCAGTACAGAGGACCCCCTCCCAAGGACTGGGCTGCACCCAGGCCCCTCTTTCGCCTGCATGCATCCTCACCCCAGGAGTCAGCCTGGCTGCCTGAGACCCTGAAGGGTATCAGCCATGCTGACGCCTGGGCCCCCTCCCTCAGGCCACTGACCACCCGCCCCCGGGTCACTGACCCCTGCCGCCAGGTTAAGAGCCACTGCCCTGCCCCATGGCTTCCTAACTCTGAAAATGTACTCCAGTCCCTCGAGGATTTTGTGAGAACCCAGATTCTGATTCAGAAAATCGGAGTGGGGACCGAGACTCCGCTTTCCTAAGCAGCTCCTCGACCCCGCGACGACGCTGGGCAGGGGCCGCAGGCTGCCCGGCCGGGCCCACCTGCGAGCTCCTCTTGAAGGCCTTCCCTTCTGTGCGAGTGCGGAGAGGAGGCAGGGGGCTCGCGACCTGGTCCCCTGGGGAGGCCTGCGGGACCTCCAGGCTGCCGCCAGGTACCCGGTTCCCAGGGCAGGGCGGTGAGGGGGCGGGGCCACGGCTAGGGTGGAACCAGAGATGGAGCGGGGCGGGGCCAAGGTCGGGGCGGGGCCACGGCTAGGGTGGAACCAGAGATGAGGCGGGGCCAAGGCCAGAGGTGGGGCGGGGCCAAGGCTGGGGTGGAACCAGAGGTGGGGCGGGGGCGGGGCCAGGGCCAGGGGTGGGGCGGGGCCACGGCTAGGGTGGAACCAGAGATGAGGCGGGGCCAAGGCTGGGGTGGAACCAGAGGTGGGGCGGGGCCAGGCCGCTTACTCTGGGAGCAGTCGCAGGCTCCAAGCAGGGCTTTCTCGTCCTGACTGTAATCTGCAACGGATGAGCAGGCCAGTGAGGACATCATTTCTTGTTCAGGCATCAGAGGGGGAGAGTGGGAGGTGGCCTGGGGCCCTTGACTGCTCCATAGGGAGTCTCCCTGAGCCCCATTTGTGGCTGCAGTCTCCCACCCTGCTCGATCCTGACCTCATGCTCCCTGGCCCTCCAATGGACACTCCAGCCACGCCTGTTTGGGAAACCTTTGCTATTAATAGCCCTCTGTGTGTCCCTTAGACTGGCGTACTGCTTGTGACCTGAGACAGCAGGCCACCACTGGGTCCTCGGCCAGGTTGCTTAAGCTTTCTGAGTCTTAGTGTTCCCATCTGTAAAATGGCCAGGATGTTGTCTACACTCAGCGATCCCCAACTTTTTGGCACCAGGGACCAATTTCGTGGAAGACAATATTTCTACCCACCTGGGGGTGGAGGTGGGGGATGGTTTCAGGATGATTCAAGCATGTTACACTTATTGTGCACTTTATTTCTAATCGAATGCCGCTGCTGATTCGACAGGAGGTACTGATTAGCGGCCGGGAGGTTGGGGACCCCTGGTCTACATCAGAAGATCACTGTATAAGAGACAGTCGCCAGAGTGGAATGGCGAACAGGGTCAACAGTGACATCACCTTTCTGTATGGTACAGACACCTCCTATGCCCCCTTTATGAGATCATGGTCATAAGATCTCTTTCAAAGGGAAGAGGATCAATCTTCGTGTTTTCCTTCTTCTTACTCTGTTAAGTGGTAGAATCAGCCCTCTGCTATTTTACCCCGGAGCCCAGCCTGAGATGGTTTCCCAGCCTTTCCGGGAGAAAGTCTCCCTGCTGGTCTGTGACGCTTACCAGCGCTGATGGTGGGGAAGTCCCTCATGTCCTGGAGGAGTTTGCTGACGACGGGGCTGGAGCGGGGGTACAGGCCGCGGCGGTTGATCCCCAGGTGGAACTGGACCCAGCTGGCCTCCTGGTGGAGCTGCACTGGCGGTTCCGGGGACGTGAGGTTCAGCTGCTCTTGGTACATCCTTCGTCGTCTAAAAGCATGAAGAGTGTTTCTTCAGTTGGGGGAAGAGAACGCAAAGACCTGCAGGAGCACCGCATCTGGACGCTCCATCTGTTCTTTTGTTCCTTCATCCACACCATGAAGCACCTAATATTCACGAGGCTTGATGTGAGCTGAGGATACTGTGAGGGGCACAGCGACCACCGGACTCCCTGCCCTCAGAGCGCTTACCATCCAGGGCGTGAAACAGCCGGACAGGTCCACAGTGCCACACGCACACACACACACACACCTGGCCACAGACAGTGACAAACGCTGCGAGGGAAAGGGGCACGGCTGGGAGTAAACTCAGGGGCCTCATATAATCTGGTATCTCCAGGAGTGATCCTGGGCCTCTTCCTGGACTTCCCATGAAAAAGTCTATGTTTTATATTTCCCAGTAATTTCTTGACCTTAGGAGGCAGGAGATAGGAGAGAGAAGGTAATTGGTGACAACGAAAAGGATGAGGGTCAGGGTCAGTAAGGAGAGAGCTGGAAGCTGAGTTAGGTTGATTAGTATGTCCTATAAGATAAGAATTAATTAGCCATTTACCGATTGTTCTGCTCAGGAAACTTTTCTGCCAGGACAAAAAGCAAAGTGAAAAATACCACCACTGCAGTGCAGAGGCTCAGAGTCGAGTCTGGGAGAGAAGCTGCGTGTCTGTGAAATATTCAGAGCAAATGTGAGGCAGTTGTAGATCAACTGCTAGACACGTGTTCAGACTAAAACATCCTGACCTGCTGGGAAAGGGACGGACAGTTGTGGGGTCAAGTAGTCAGGGGAAGACTCAGATGGGAGAAAGTGGACTTCAGGGGGTTCACATGGGTGGTGTTTGGACTGAAGGGGAGACGTGCTCTGGGACTGGGGACAAGGTCCACACGACCTCAAGAGGCAGGCAAGGGACAGGTGTACCTGAGGATCAGAGAGGAAAGACGGACAAATAGATGGGTGAGTGAAAGATGGAGCCCTTCGGATTGGAAGGCAAGGCGAGGTGCACCGGTCATCTGGCGACTTAAGTGACGGTGAGGGTCATGTGGGTTGATGGGGCAGGATTCGGGTGTCCCTCTACATCTGTATTTCTCTTGGGAGTGATCTGAAAGACCCTTGAACCTAATGCCCTGTTCCCCTTACAACATTCCTTCCAAGGTGTTGTCTATTTTGTACTTGGTCAGCTCCTGTGAAGGGGTGTACCACACCCAAAGTTGTTGTTCAGCCGCTCCGTCGTGTCTCTTTGCGGCCCCATGGACTGCAGCCCCCCAGGTCTCCCTGTCCTTCACAGTCTCTCGGAGCTTGCTCAAATTCATGTCTATTGAATTAGTGATGCCATTCAACATCTCCTCCTCTGTCACCCCCTTCTCCTCCTGGGCTACACCCAGGAGTAGCCTGATCCATCGGGCCAGCCCTGTGAGAAAGCACTTTCCAAAACTGAGCCAAGATCTTTCCAGAGCTTCCACCGCGGAGTCTTGGCTCTACCCTGCGAGTTGGTGCAGAACAGCTTCCTTCCTTACGCTGTAGCCTTGTGAATGTTGGATGATGCACCGCACGTGCTGGCCTCCAGGTTGAGGTTCTGCTTCCGGTCACCTTCCCTCCAGGCCACAGTGTGCGTCTGACTGTGACCTGGTCCCGGGGGTCCCTGAGCTCCTCCTGCCACGGTCCGAGATGGGACCTGTTAAACTGAGGCAGCCCCAGAGGTTTACCTGCGGGCCACACCTGCCAGCTTCCCCTTACTTTATTCACATTCATCCGTATTTTATTCCAGTTCCCAAGGCTGCGCGGAGGCTACAACTCTGGGACTGCTCAGCTCTGCTGGGAGCCTGGTGGGAAGACTGCCCAGTCCTGAACTGCCTCAGGCTCCCTGAGGTCGGGCAGCGCAGAGAAGTTCAGAGAAAGAGAGACAAGGACCGCGGCCGGACTGGACTGGGCAGAGGGGCGGAGTCGAGTTTTCTTAAGTGGAGCTGAGAGCTGACGGGTTCTGCTTATAACAACAGTCAGGGTTCCAGCCTCCAAAGAGAAAAACAAACATGGCAAATTGAGTGTAACTTCTGACAGCGGACAAGCTGCTCTTTAAATCTCCATGTTTACCTTTGGGTGGGGCCTCATGGCTCTCTGGGTAGCTGTTCAGCCCCTGAGAGAGCCCGAGTCACAACCTGGGCAGAGCAGGGGGAGAGGGAGAGAGGGTGTCGGGATCCTTCTCACTGGGCCTTTTGTTTGTTTTTTAATGGTTACAGTAGAGCTGCTGAGAGTCATCTTTTTCTTTTTCTTTTAGAAATGTTTGTGCCCTTTGTTCCCTGAGGACAACCAGCAGAGGAGTGCCTGAGCTGACTTGGACAGGGAGCTTGACAGATGCCATCGTGGGGGAATGTACACCACGGAAATTGGCAAATGGTACACATCGGGGCTTTTTTCCCCTAAAGGAGAGCCTGTTTTGCAGCCCACTGACCTGTGGTCTGATTAGGGTTGTGTGCTTGCAAAGATAAAAGTGATAAAATAGGTGAGCAACTAGGCCCTACTATAGAGCACAGGGAATTCTGCTCAGTAGTCTGTAATAACCTAAACGGGGAAAGAACTTGGAAAAGAGCAGATGCATGTGTATGTACACCGGAATCGCTTTGCTGAACACTTGAAATGAACACAACGTTGTTAATCGACTATGTTGTTGTTGTTAGTCGCTCAGTTGGGTCTGACTCTGCGACCCCATGGTCTGTAGCCCACTAGGCTCTTCTGTCCGTGGGATTTCCCAGACAAGAATATGGGAGTGGGTTGCCATTTCCTTCTCCAGGGGGATCTTCCCCACTCAGGGATCGAACCCATATCTCCTGCATTGGCAAGTAGATTCTTTACCACTGAGCCACCAGGGACACCCTAATCAACTGAACTTCAATATAAAATAAGGACTTTTAAAAAATGGTGAACACAGAAGTTACCTGCTTTTTACCCCTGTTTGCTATACCCAATGAAAAAAAATATTTCTAAAAATGCAACTTAATGTGGCAACAGTAAATGTCACTATATGAAAAAATATTATATATATGGAGGATTGCTATGTATAATATCAGCCAAGATATTCCTGGTCTCTAAGCTAGCCTTACCTTTAAAGGAAGAGCTAAAGTAGATACCAAAAAACAAATCATGAAGTACTGACAGATGTTGCTTTCATTGATAAAAAGAAAAAACCTGGGTTACAAGTCCTGTGACCTTGAGGGAAGGAGGAAACACCAGTCCGCTCCTTCTTCTATGCAGAACTGGAATTTTCCATGAAAACTGCTTCCTGGAAGGAGCAGCACCTCTTTTAGATTTTAAATATATATATATATACATATAAAACATTCTTTAGTTTTGAATAGGAAATATTTGCATGGTTCAACATCTTTAATTTCGGAAACCTCTCTTTCATTCATGTCTGCTCATTCACCAACCTCCCCTCCCCAGAGGTAACCGATGTGGCCAGTGTTTTTTCCCTTGTCTTTCTCCACTTTTATTCTTATGGATTTGATAACATAACATCCACACAGTCCTGAAACTTGCTTTACTCTCTTGTCGATAGTTTTCCTATACAGCCCCAACTTGTGTGGTTATCTACGCAGATTTTACAATTACAAAACCCTTTTAAAATGGAACCTGAACAGGGTTTAAACGGGCGTATTGAATAGCATTATTATAGGGCTGTCTTGCATTATTGATGAAAGTGTAATTGGCACATCTTTGCAGAGGGCAATTTTCCATTTCAGAATTTATATTGAGTGGGGCTTCCTAGGTAGCTCACTGGTAAAGAATCTGCCTGTCAATGTAGGAGACTCACAAGAGACCCAGGGTTCAGTCCCTGGATCGGGAAGATCCATGGGAGTGGGAAATGGCAACCCTCCAGTATTCTTACTTGAGAAATTCCTTAGGCAGAGGAGCCCGGCAAGCTAAGAGCCAGACACAACTGAACGACTGAGCACACACCCATACACACCCTTTGACTCAGCAGTTTCATTTCTGCCGCTTATCCAACTTGCACAAGCATGCAAGAAAATATGTTCAAAGATCTTCGCTACAGTGTTGTTTGGGCGTCCCTGGCGGCTCAGACAGTAAAGAATCCACCTGCAATGCGGGGGACTTGGGTTCGAGCCCAGAGTTGGGAAGATCCCCTGGAGGAGAGCATGGCAACCCACTCCAGTTTTCTTGCCTGGGAAATCCTATGGACAGAGGAGCCTGGCGGGCTACAGTCCGTGTCATCGCAGACAGCTGGACATGACTGAGTGACAAGCACACAGTGTTGTTTATAACTATACAAACGGAGAAAACATGAGCGTCTACGAGAGGGTATTACAGGGATGGCTCTGTATTTAGTGACATAGAAGAATTTCTAATTTCAGCACAGTTTGTGGAGTGGATCTCATGTTTTTGTTGTTGTTAAAAATATCATTTACATACACATATAAACACAAACAATTTGCTGTGCATGAAAAGTACACAAACCATTAAGGATAGTGTGCTTTAGGGGTGATGATGAGTGACTTTCACTTTTTACTTTATCTATTTCTGTAATTTTGCAATTAAACAACTGACACACACAGACACTGCCTTTGCAATGGTTCCTCCCCGCCTCATGCTGTTTCTCCCGTGGGAATGCCCTCCTCCACATTTTCTTCTCCAGCTTCCAGGGCCAAACTCCCTAGGAACGTCCTCTTTGAAGCGTTTCCAATTCTACAGCTGAATGTGAGCTTTCTCTCTGGAGCCTGCAAATCTGTACACACTGCCCATCTCTTCTGTTGTCCTTGCCTTATGTAACAGGTCCTTGATAAATCCCCGGGGAATGAAGGAATGTGCTCCTTCTCTCACCCACAGTGGCTGAGATAAGCTCTGTGAGAACTACCCTCTGTATTTTTCTGGAAAGACAGTTAACGGGAATCACAGGCTTACTCAGGAGAAGCTGACCTGCATGCTTTTCGGATAGCGTATGTTTGCTCTGATGCTAAAGTTCCCTGAAATCCTGTCACTCTTCCCTCTTTCTAACTGTATCATCTCATAAATTTCTTGGTTCTCCTGAGTCAGGACAGCCTGAACTGATCTTGAGGATTAATTTTTGTCCTTTCCTCTGAAATAACCAGTCTCTCTTTGGCATCTGAGCACATGTTCCCTGCCAAAAGCAAGGGTGCCAAGCCCTCTCAGGCAGAGCTATTTCAACTGCATGCCTTAGAATTTATGTTTTGCTACATTCACTGGTTACGAAGCAGTGATGAAAAGTGACATCCTCCCTGCTTTACGGGCTCACACTGAGGTCCCCTGGGGAGGAATCTGGTGATTATCCATGAATTACTTTCTAATTACTTGACCCCCCTCCCCGCTCTGTTCCTTCCCCAGCATGTCTGGGAGACCCTGAGCCAGGTGCAGAAGTATGATGGGGCTCCTGAACCCCAGCACCTGGCTCGGGACAGATGGCCTGTGGAGGTTCACAGAGCCCAGACCATCCGCACGTAGGATCCTCAACAGCAGGAGGGAGGCAGGAACGGCTGGCAGGCGCTCAGGCAGAATTCCCTCTGCTGGAAACTCAGTTCTGTGGTCCTTGTGCAGCCGCATGGGGAGGGAGATGGGGGCACCAGGGAAAGGTGTCAGGGCCACGGCGTGTGCTTTCTTCCCAACTAAACTCTACGTCTCTTGAGGGCAGGAACCTGCCCAAGATTTTTGCATCTTCCTTAGTATTGGACGAAGGGCTCTGCATGCAGGAAATGCTCTATAAATAACTCATCCTTGGATGCGCAAACAATTTTCCTGCTGCAAAAACTACATCAGACTCCAAAACACTAGCATCAAAACTCAAGGGGAAAAATGTTTGGAATACAGGGGTCACACTAGAGTTCTATCTCTGCTGGATGGGAATGCATAAGGCCACTTTCTGACTTATTTATTATCTTACTCATTTCCTGAATTTCCAAAAGCACTCTGCCATAAAGAAAATTATAAAAGCATTACGGTGAGCCTCTGAGAGACTTGGCTTTCTATCTAAATCTGTGCATCTGTTTGATCCATATGTCTGTTTCAATATTCTTATCCTTGACAATGGACATAGGAAGAACATTTTTCCCAGAGTTACTTTGTTTGGGTGGTGACAAGTTTGGAAATACCTTCTTCTTTCTTATTCTATTTCTCTTGTGAATAAGAATGATCCAGGTTTAATGGGACCTGATGCTTATATATTTTGAAGACAATTTCTAAGAAAAAGAGTACAAAACTGTGATCACAAAATCAGGCATGAGAGTGACTATTTCTTTGGAATGAGAAAAGATGTCAACAAATTACTAGAACCTTGTTTTCATACACACCTAAGGTTTCATACATAATGTAGAAATACACCTTGATTGCAACCTGCCTCAGAAATGCACTTTATTTCTGAGACCACTGGACCCATGCAGGCTGCATGTCCCCATGACAGAATTATCTGGAACAGAGGATTCTCTCCAAATGCCCCTCAGCAGTCTGGTGGGCTCACCACTGAAATCCCTGATGTCAGAGAAGTATAGTCAATATCCTGGGATAAACCATCATGGAAGAGAATATGAAAAAGAATATGTATCTATGGGCTTCCCTGGTAGCTCAGTTGGTAAAGAATCCGCCTGCAATGTGAAAGACCTGGGTTTGATCCCTGGGTTGGGAAGATACCCTAGAGGAGGGCATGGCAACCCACTCCAGTATTCTGGTCTGGAGAATCCCATGGACAG
Organism: Alces alces; assembly: GCA_015832495.2. NCBI lineage: Eukaryota > Metazoa > Chordata > Mammalia > Artiodactyla > Cervidae > Alces > Alces alces. The sequence continues at coordinate 1,581,185 of JADEYB020000027.1, forward strand.
AGAAGCCTGGCGGGCTACAGTCCACGGGGTCACAAAGAGTCAGACACGACTGAGCAACTAAGCACAGTGTGTGTATATATATATATATATATATATATATAAAAACAGAGTCACTTAGATCCAACCAGTCCATCCTAAAGGAAACCAGTCCTGAATATTCATTGGAAAGACTGATGCTGAAGCTGAAACTCCAGTATTTTGGCCACCTAATGCAAATAACTGACTCACTGGAAAAGACCCTGATGCTAGAAAAGCTTGAAGGCGGGAGGAGAAGGGGACGACAGAGGATGAGATGGTTGGATGGCATCACCAACTCGATAGACATGAGTTTGAGCAAACTCCGAAAATTGGTGGTGGACAGGGAAGCCTGGCATGCTGCAGTCCACGGGGTCACAAAGAGTTGGACACGAATGAGTGACTGAACTGAACTGAACTGATATGTGTATATATATACTGAGTCACTTTGCTGTAGAGCAGAAATTAACCCAACGTCGTAAACCAACTGTACTCCAATACAATTTAAGTAAAATGACTCCTGTGACTTTTCACAAACAGGCCGGGACGTCTCCCTGCTGCTCCATCCTGACTCCAACAAGCAGCACAGCCCCACTTCATCCCTTTCTGTTCCCCTGCCTCCCGCTGTGTTCATCCCAGTGTCTTTGAGGCCAAGGCAAGTCCACGGAAGCCTTGCGCTTCCTTGAGCCCATCTTACACTCAATAGCTGCTACCTCCCACCCTACCGCCTTATATTCCTGCCTCAACTGACAACCCTAGTCCATTCTGTACATCTGAGAGTCTATTTGCTCTAACACTGTAGGCTGCGCTTCTTTAATGTTATAGTCACTAGTCTTGTATTTTTTAAGATCCCACATATAAATGACACACAGTATTTCTACTTCTTGGTCTGACTTATTTCACTTCGTGTGAGACCTTCCAAGTCTACCCGTGTTGCTGCAAATGGCAAAACCTCGTTCTTTTTAAAGGCTAACATCCCACTGTACAAACCACAGTGGGTTCTTCTCTATCCATTCATCCATGGATGGACACCTAGGTTGTTACCACATCCTGGCTGTTGTCAACAGACCTTGCTGACCTTGGATGGCCCATCACAATGAGCTGGATGCCCCTGGCAAACCCGGAGGGACATTCTTGGAGCTGGGATTCTGGCCTCAGTGAGAAACCTGTATCTCTACCTTAGCAACAACTTCCAGACCTGTTGCCAAAGGTGACAGTAGATCGGACACCCTGGAGAAGGTGGAAGGATGATCTCTGGTCTGAGGGATCCCCCGGAGTCGAGGCAGGGAACTAGCAGGTAACTTCCAGCTGGGCCAAGCTTCCCAGATTCTGGTCCTGGGCCCAGAGCTAAGCACCGAAGTGACCAGGAAACATCACTCTCTCTATACAAATAAAACTGGAAAGAGTTGCAAAGTGTAACCTCTCAGGGAGAGTCTCAGTCACACAAAGACAGTCAAGGCTCTGAGAAGGCCTGCGGTCAGGGGGCAGGGGGCATGTCCTAAACCCTTCCGTTGCCTAGCACAGGAGGGCATGCCCTGGACTCTGTGGGGGCACGATGGACTTTGAGAAACATCAGACCCTAACTCTGAGCCCTCACTCTCACCCCAGTGTGACCGTTTACAGAGCGGAAGGCCCACGGCGGAGAACGACACGCTCCTGTAGGATCGTGCCTCCGTGGGGTAGACCGCGGTTCTCGACTAGAGCCAACCGTCCCCCGCGTGGGTGGCACCATTGAGAGACATCTTGGCATCACAGCTGGTGGGGGCACTGCTAACGGACGCTACCAAACATCCTGCAATGCATTCTCCTATTTTATTTAATTTTCTCTTGAGCCCAGCAAGAGAGAAAATCATCTTCCCCAAATGTCAGCGGTGCTGAGGTTGAGAAGCCCTGGCCTCGAGCCACAGAATCATGAGCAAATGAAGCTCTTAATCCTCTGATAACGACCTGAGAATTGCTATGATGGGTTCTGGACTCTGAGAAACTCAAGATTTTCCATACACAGCCTAAAAGCCTTCCTCAGGCTCTGCCACCCTCCCCCTGCACATGCTGCATGGCAAAAATTTAACTATTATTTAATTGTTTAAAAAAAGACAAATGTGAGTCAGCAGTTGTTTAGCTGTCAGGCTTGTACCAACCCAACAAGCATGTGGATAAAATAGCAGCACACGTGGTGCTTGCAAAAGATGCAATGTTGAATTTTGGCTTTTTTCATCCTCTGACTGTGAGACCTAAAATAAACAAATAAATGTTTCTCTCTCTCTCTCTCTCTCACAGAGTAAACAAACAATACTGACATTGGATGGCTAGTTCACCGTCTCCCCAAGGGCAGAAAACAGAACTTTAAGTCTACAGGCAGTGCTAAGAGTGAATTAAGGAAAAAGAAGAGCCTTAAAAACCCAAACGCTGGATCCTTCAATAAACAAACGGTGACCCAAATATACTTGTTTTTGAAAGTGTTTGAACTTGGCCTTAACTGCCTGTCACCAGGCCTGGGCTGCCCCAGTAGAGAAGGATCTGAGTGAGGGGTTCCGGCAGGGGGTCGCACATTTCCATGGCCGGCAGGTTTCCCTGCGGCTTCCCTGCAGGTTAAATTCTCCCCAGCCCTTGGCCTGCGCACTGTGCGGATTTGCATGTATTATTTTTCCGTCTGATTTCCCCACGGAGAGGATAATTGGTCTCTTTTCCTCCTCAGCACAAGAAGTGACCTGTGCGGGAGGATGACCCGCTGAGAAACGAATGTGATTTCTGTTCTGGTGGGATTTCCCCGCCCCTGTTCTAAGACGGTGGCGGACTCTGTGTTTCCTCGTCTCCTTGTTGCTCAGGCCCAAGTGGGGTCCCATTCTTTGCGACCTTAGCCCGCCGGCTCTGTCCGTGGGGTTCTCCAGGCGAGGATACTGGAGTGGGTTGCCGTACCTTTCTCCAGGGGATCTTCCCGCCCCAGGGATCGAACCTCAGTCTCTTATGTCTCCTGCATTGGCAGGCGGGTTCCTTACCACTAGGGCTGCCTGGGAAGCCCCGGCTTTTAAAGGCTCTGGCCAGGAAGTGACATAGCTCATTTCTGCCCACAGGCTGGGCTGGAAGTTGGCCCACGGCCCTCTCTGCTCCCAGCCACGAGGAGGCTGGGACCCACTCGGGGGCGCGTGGATTCTGGTGCTTCTGCCCCCAGCCTCGGGTGCTTGTTTAGCATCGGAGGCACCACTTTATTTAACACTCCTATACCTGCATTTGTGAAGAGCTTATTACAAATGGATTTTGGGTTTTCCCCCTGCATTGTCTTACTCTAGCTCCCCGAAGTCCTGGGACCAAACGGCATTTCTCCAAACTGCAGAGGAGGAGATGAAGGTCCGCGTGGGTGAGCGGACGAGTCAGTGAAAAGGGAGAGGCTGACAGTTCTGAGCCGAGACCTCTCTGCTCTTCCCCGGAGGCCGCGCAGACGGGAGGCTGTGCACCGAGCTCTGAGACCGTTAGGCTTCCGGGTGGCGCGCTGGTAAGGAACCCGCCTGCCAGTGCCGGACAGATAAGAGTTCTGGGTTCGATCCCTGGGTCGGGAAGATCCCCTGGAGGAGGAAATGGCAGCCCGCTCCAGTATTCTTACCTGGGAAATGCCGTGGACAGAGGAGCCTGGTGGGCCACAGTCCACGGGGTCGCAAAGAGCTGGACACGACTGAGCGCACGCACGCGCGCACACACACACACACGTTGAGACTGTTGATGGAAACTTCTTAAACATCAGGATGGTGGTGGAAACACTGAATCGGCTGATCTGTTTTCTGTTGAGAAAGTAATAACTGTACCAAGATTTCAGTGAGATTTTGCGAACTGGGCTGATTTCCCGACACAAACCCCTTCCTTCCTGGTTGAAATAGGATCACTTCCTCCCTCGAAGCGGTGTCGCAATAGACCCTGTGTTTCCACTCGGGCTTCACTGGCCCGGCCTGGCCTGACCTCCCGGAGTCACGGCTCAGGCTTGGGGCACAGTGACAGGTCAGGGCTGGAGCCGGAGGGAACGGGGTGCAGGGGACCAGCGCGGGAAGGGGCGCACAGAGGCCGGCCCAGGCAGGGGGACCACGAGAACAGAAATCAGAAGGAAGAGGAGCAGCGAGCCCGACGGGGCTGGGAGGCCTGAGTAAAAGAAAGGAGATCGCTCACCCTCACTTCACTCTTAGATAGCGCCCAGCGCTGCCTGAAGCACTTTGTAGGTCACGTCCGACTCTTTGCGACCCCATGGACTGCATGCAGCACACCAGGCCCCCCTGTCCTTCACCAGCTCCCAGAGTTTGCTCAAACTCATGTCCATTGAGCCAATGATGCCATCCCACCATCTCATCCTCTCGTCCCCTTCTCCTCCTGCCCTCAATCTTTCCCAGCATCAGGGTCTTGTCCAGTGAGTCGGCTCTTCGCATCAGATGGCCAAAGTATTGGAGTTTCAGCTTCAGCATCAGTCCTTTTGTCAAGCACTTCCTGAAGCACTTTGCAACTTTTACTCATGGACTCCTCCCAGGAACTCCTCATAAGGTCGGTGTGACTGTTACCACATCCACCCTAAAGACATGGGACCCGGATGAAGGCAGCACAGGCGAACTCTCCAAGGTCGCCCTGCTGAGAAGCAGCTGACCTGTGTGATCAAACTCAAGCCTGGAATCGGAATGTGGGTGAGAGATTCTACCAGTAACGCTTTCACCCTCGATTATAAAGACAAAGAAATTACAGTATAAATATACGAAGCAGATCTACGGTGTATAAGGACGGATGAGTTCGGCTCTTTACAAAACTTTTGCTGCTTACTGACAGCCTCCTCTCTGGAAGGACCGCAGAGGCTCTCTGCATCCAGAGCAGAGAGCTGGACGCGGAGATGCCCTTCCTGCCTCTGGGACCCTGATCGCTGCCCACCAGTGCGCTCCGGTGGCATCTCAGCTTTGTCTCCAGGACCCGACCTGAGACGCGAGGCAAAGTTAGCATCACTGTTGGTGTCCTGGGTTTGCCTCTGCCTTAGACGTCTGGGTTCCGGTGAGACTCAGCTTGTCTGAGCGGCCATCCTCGTGTGAAGACAGGGATACCAGTGCCTCTCGTAGCGAGCGGTTCTGAGAGTTAAAGAACCCCAACCGTGGGGCGGGGCCAGCCCCGCACCCACGAAGAATGGCTGTCACCCACTGTCAGTGCCACCAGCTCAAGGTCGGAGGGAAAGATCCCCAGTGAGGCAAGAGCAGCCTGTGAACTGGCTTGATAAACGCTTTGTGAAAAAAGAAGAAGAGGAAAGAATAGGAAAAGGAGGACTCCTGCCAAGTCAGTGAGAAACATCAGCTGATGGCTTTCCCCCAGGTGTGTGTGTGCACGTGTGTGTGTGTGTATGTGGGGCATATGATTTCTGGAGTTGTTTTAGTCACTCAGTCATGTCAGACTCTTGCAACCCTATAGACTGTAGCCCACCAGGCTCCTCTGTCTATGGCACTCTCCAGGCAAGAACACTGGAGTGGGTTGCCATTTCCTTCTCCAGGTGATCTTCCTGACCCAGGGATCGAACCCGCGTGTCCCGCACTGCAGGAGGTTCTTCACCGCTGAGCACCAGGGAAGCCCTGTAATTTCTGGGGTAGGCAGACTAATTGCAGATGCCCCGGGTCTGTCAGCAGCGGAGGCTGAGGCAGGCCAGGGCCAGGCTGGAAGCTCCGGGGTTTTCCCCTGGCATCTGGGGAACGCAGATCCTGCTTCCTGCGTCTCGTGCACCCAAGCAGGCATTAAACATTAATCAATATGGTTGGCTGCTGATGGATATCAAATCACCCACACGGAACGCAGAGGGATAGCCAACTAGTGCTGCTTTACCTGCTGCTGACTCAGGGCGGCGGGAGCCAGGCGCTCTGCCCCGTGCGTTACCCTGGAGACCTCACTCTGCCCCCAGCACCCACTGGGGTAGGTCTGCGGCCCAGGTTATGGAGCAGGAAACTGAGAAAATGAGCCTCGGGTCTCCCAGTGTTTATGTAGCAGAGTCAGGATTTAACCCAGAGCTGCCCAACCACAAAGCCTCTGGAGATCTCATGTATTCACTCATTTTTTGTTGTTCAGTCGCTAAGTTGTGACAGACTCTTTGTGACCCCATGGACTGCAGCACGCCAGGCTTCCCTGTCCCTCACCATCCTCCAGAGTTTGCCCAAGTTTATGCCCACTGAGTCGGTGATGCCATTCAACCATCTCATCCTCTGTGGCCCCCTTCTCTGCCTGCCCTCAAGTTTTCCCAGCATCAGGGTCTTTTCCAGTGAGTCAGCTCTTCCCATCAGGAGGCCAAAATACTGGAATTTCAGATTCAGCATCAGTCCTTTCAATGAATATTCAGGGTTGATTTCCTTTAGGATGGACTGGTTGGATCTCCTTGCAGTCCAAGGGACTCTCAAGAGTCTTCTCCAGCACCACAGTTCGAAAGCATCAATTCTTCAGGGTTCCGCCTTCTTCACTCATTTGCAAACACTTATTAGGCACCTGCTGTACACAAACAGCATTTTAGACAGCGGGGTCACATGGCCAAGAAGCAAGCAAGCATCCAGCCTTCTGCCTGTTTCCCGCGGCAGCCCTAACAAACAACTCAGACTTGGGGGCTTTACAGAAATATATTCTCGGAGGTCTGCAGCCAAGAGTTTGACCTTGCGGTGTTGGCAGGTCTGCGTTCCTTCCGGGAGAACCCACTCTTTGCTTCTTCTGGCTCCGGTGGCTGCTGATGTCCCTTGGCTTGTGGCCACGTCCCTCCAGCCTGTGCCTTCTTGGTCACATCTCCTCCTTTCCTGTCTGTGTCTAAGCTCGCTCTGCTTTTCTCTTGCAAGGACACATGCCATGGGATTCAGGGCCCACCTACTCTAGCCAGGTCTCCTCCTGTCAAGATGCTTAAGCACATCTGCAAAGATTTTTTCCAAAGAAGATAACGGTGTTCTGGGGATCAGGATGTGGCTACATCCACTCGGTTCAACACATCCTTGAAAAGCTGACAATCCCGTGAGGGTGTACCCGAAGCATGCCAGTAAACAGGAAGGCAGTAAGTTGTGACAAAACCCCTGATGAAAGTCAAGCAGGAGTTGGTGAAGGAGGCCGGGCCTCTCTCTGGGTTGGAGAGACAGGACAGATTCTCCGAGTGGGCAGCTTTGCAGGCTTTCCGGAAGGACAGGAGTTAGCGGACCATCTCCAGTGGTACCCAGGGTTCCAGCCTTGTTCACCTGCTTGTTTATTTACACCTTACAGAGTAAATAACAGCATGGGGTGTGTTAGGCACAGCACCCGCCCCTGCCCAGAGACTGAGGACGAAGCATTGTACAGATGCAGATAAAGTGATTTTAAACATCACAAATCACAAGTGGCCTAAACAGAGCGCTAGATCGGTTCCTGTGAAAAAGAAGGTCTGCAGGTCAATTCTATCAATCCAAGCCCATCGTTTTTGGCCGACCTCCCCTGACCTTTCGACGGATTTACAGCCCATGGCAGAACAGAATGCCACCTCATCCCGTTACCTGGGGTGCACATTTTGCAGAGTTTAACCTGGAGGGGCCCCTGGTAAGTTACACTGCTCAAATTCAGCATCTGATGGTCGCTTTATTGATGGCTTTTTAATACCTAAGGTGAGCACTGGCTTATCATCTATTTTGTATTTTTCTAGCCAAACATTGTGCAGTCCCATTCTGCATCACACAGGTTTCACGTGTGGACCTTCCATTGGCTCGCCCGTCACCGCAGATCCAGAGAACTAGCCGAGGAGGCTCCGGGAGGCCCTGGTCCTCGGGTCCCTGACTGGACTCCGTGTCTGGCCCCTGTCTGGTATCCGTGGCTTGAGGCTGTGGCTTGAGTTCCCTTGTCAGTCCCGTTTGACCTCGAGACCTTCATAAAGAGCCTGCGTTCCCACATCCACGTTCGGTTGATTAGCAGATCTATTTCCCTGTCCCGAATGAGAACCCTGACGACCACACCCCAGACACCGCCAGGAGTCTCACTCTAAATGCGCTGCTGCTCAACGCCCATCAGAAGCTCTGGCAGAGAGAGCAAGGTCCACTGTGTAACCCGTAAAGTACTCCTCTGTGTGAACAGAAAAACAATCCTTTTTAAAAATGAAAGTAAAATGGCAACGGCACGGCTTTGCTAGGCATTGATGAGACGTGACCTCAGCAGGCTGCATGGGGCTTTCCCTAAACACATGTCCGTGACCTAACCTCCAGGTGGGGCTAGTGGTAAAGAGTCTGCCTGCCAATGCAGGACCCACAGGAGACAGAGGTTTGATTCTTGGGTCAGGAAGATCTCCTGGAGAAGGAAATGGCAACCCCCTCCAGTATTCTTGCCTGGAGAATCCCAAGGACAGAGGAGCTTGCAGGCTACAGTCTACGGGGTCACAAAGAGTCAGACACAACTGAACACTCTTACCTATCCTCTCCCTAACCTCTGAAACCTGTGACAGTGACCTCATTTGGAAAATAAGGGCTGGGAGCAGCGTGGACTCTCCCCAGCCAATTCTTTTGGATCTGCTCTGACAGAGGTTGTCGGGAGCTGCAGGGATCTGCTGGGGCTGGACTCCGGCAAGAGGCAAGTAAAGTTCTTGAGATGAGACTGTCTTGGATTATCCAAGTGAGTCCTGTGTCCATGACCTGGGTCCTTGTAGAAGAGAAACACAGATAGAATGGAGAGTCATTTGGACTGCAAGGAGGTCAAACCAGTCAACCCCAAAGGAAATCGACCCAGAATATTCGTCAGAAGGACTGATTCTGAAGCTGAAGCTCCAATACTTTGGCCACCTGATGTGAAGAGATGACTCACTGGAAAAGACTTTGATGCTGGGAAAGATTGAGGGCAGGAGGGAAAAGGGATGACAGAGGGTGAGATGGTTGGATGGCATCACCGATTCGGTGGACATGAGTTTGACCAAACTCTGGGAGATGGTGAAGGACAGGGAAGCCTGGCATGCTGCAGTCCATGGAGTCACTGGGGGGATATGACTGGGTGACTAAACCACAGCAGCCCGAGTTCACAGTCTGTGTCCTTAGGAGAGTGACATAGAAGCAGAGACAGACACAGAGGTGGAAGAGGAGGCGAGGTGATCAGGGACGCAGGGGCTGGAGATGCTGGCAGCCACTGAGGCTGGAAGAAGTGCAGAATGGATTCTCCCACAGACCCTCCGGGGAGCCTGCTACCCTGCCCACACCTTGGTTCCAGAACACAGACTCCAGAATTGTGAAAGAATAAGCTTACATTATTCCAAGCAACCAACAGTGACTTAAACAGGGGCAATTTGCCATGGTAGCCCTGGAAGACAAACGCAGTGACTGAATTCCCTTTTTAGACCTTTCGCAGGAAATGCCAAGAGATCCGATGGCTCGGTGGGCGTAACACAACTGGGTGTTGCGCTTCCTCATATTCTGTCAAAATTACCTTGAGGCACAGGTTTCCAAAATGCAAATTGAAGCAATCATTCTCAGAACCCGAGAAGCACCTCCAGAAACCCTGGAAGTTCATGAAACACACTTGGAAAGTGCTTGTCCAGTGTTTTCACTCAGAAGAAACCCTGGTTGAAGGTGTGCAGAGCTTGGAAAATAGGGCTGCTGGAGCTTCAAGAAGAACCACAGACTCACCCTCTTTATGTCAAAAAGACATAAGTGCTTCCCTAGGACTGACAGAAGGCATCATGGGTCCTAGTGGAGTTTTGGGAGAAAGAGACATGAGTTCACATCTGTTCCTTCTCTGAGCTCCTATAAAGAGAGCACGGTTGATTTAAGGGAAAGCCCAAATTAATAAAGATTCCTATCCTCTTGCAGGAATTCTAATGGTTGGTGTAAAAGATCTGCACAATAGGAACTTGTTCACAAATGAATTTGCTTTAAAAATGTCTTATGAGGCTTCCCTAACGGCTCAGTGGTAAAGAATCTGCCTGCGAACGCAGGAGACCTGGGCTCTATCTCTGATCAGGGAAGATCCCACATGCTGCGGAACAGCTAAGCCTGTGCTCTGGGGCGCAACTAGGAAAGCCCTCGCACCTCCGCGCCCCTGCTCCGCGGCAAGGAGAGAGGCCTCCGCAACAAAAGCCACCGCGAGGAGAAGCCCGCACGCTGCAACTAGGGAGTAGCTCCCATTCGCCACAGCTAGAGAAAAGCCAGCAGCAACAGACACGCAGCATGGCCAAAAATAAACAAAAATTTAAAAGGTCTTACTGAAACCCCAGAACAGTGGCTATCAGAGTCAGAAACTGCAGCAGGCACAAGTTGAGAAAATTTCTAGCATCACGCTGGCCACAGAAGTTCTTCCAGGTCACTTGAGGTCTGGGCAGCCAGCCTGGTTTGGGGGAACTGTTCTTCCCACACTGAGCCACGTGGCTCGAATGGAGCATCAATAGTTTCCAGTGGCTCCGCCTCCCCAGAGCCAGTGATTGGTTGAAGTGCCTGCATCCTCCTCAGAACTGGACCAATCATAACCCTCTAGAGCCTGGCTGTATACCCGGCCTGGCCAATCAGCGACTTTGCCCAGGATCTTTCTTTTTGGAAATCTCAGAAGCCCTTTTCTCTCTCTGGCCGCAGGGCTCTTGGGGCCCGGAACCTGCAGAGGGGACTACGGCAGGCAGAAGGACTAACCGACAGAGAGTAGAGAGAGCTGAGGTCCCTGAGCTGTGGTTACTTGATTCTCCACGTTTCCTTTAACTGGGTTTCTGTCGCTTAACATCAAAGTATCCTAAAGAGAGTAGGCAGCACTTTGCAAATATCATGTACTATTTTCTAAGAAAATAAACGTAACCACAGAATGCAAAGTATGTGTAAAATGTAAGGGAAATGTAGACCTCATCAGTTGAGCTGGGTAGGATCCAATGATCCCGGTTTAAAAAAACAACGCTGCAATGAAATGGTGGTGAGTCGGGGCTTGACTTGATGATTGCAGCTGGTCAGTCTGACTTCCTCCAGAATCTCTCTGAGTGCCCAGAGGAGCACAGGAGGCAGAAATAAGCAGCTGCTGATGGTGCAGGATTCCTAACTCTGCATTAAAACACAGGCCGGGCCGTGAGTGCAGATAAATACGCTTTCCCCACAAAGTCACTCTCAGCCACTGAGGAAGATGAACCAGAACTAGAGGGATTCCAGTCATCCTCCTGTAGAGCGCAGGGCGCTCTGCTCGGGTTCTGGGCAGCCTGGACGCGAGGGGAGTTTGGGGGAGGGTGGGTACATGTGTTTGTGTGGCTGAGTCCCTTTGCTCCACCTGAAACCGTCACAACACTGTCCATCGGCACACTCCAGTATAAAATAGAAACCCCACTTACATGGATGAAGCTCGGATGACACTCTGTCCCCCCACACAGACTCTGCATCACAAAAATGAGCTTGCCCACGACCCATGCGCTTGGCCCAGGTAGAGACAGCTGAAGGCCAGGGTGCCACCTGAGAGCTGGACTCGGCTTCCCGGGGCGGAGCACCTTTGCTTTTTCTTCTGCCAGCAGAACGCTTTTCTCACCCACCCACCTCTCCCAAGTTTCCTAAAACCCCGTCTCCTCCCAGGCCGCCTCATTTCTGTCGCCCATTTCGTTCACCTGCCCCCGTGCCAGCAGCTCCTTCAGTTTCTCTCTGCTCTCCACATTTCGCTGAATTTTCTTACAGGCTCTTGGCTTCTTAGTGATCACAGTCCTCCACCATTTTCTATTCCCTGTGGCTGTCCAAATCTATCGGGTTTGTTACGAGAGAATCCAATAAAATAAGCCCTTCTCTGGGTCTTAGCTTCGCCTCTTGCTCAAGACAAAAGACGCTGGCAGGATCCAGGCCTTGATTTCCGAGGTCGGCCTCCAGGGACCCGCACTCCCGGACCCTGGCATCGCCAAGGTGCTCAGACTCAGGGTTGTGTTGATTTCGCATTTCCACCGTAGGGCATCCTGCCAAGTGACAGGCCATAAAAAGAACTAGGCCTTTTTTTCCATACTGTGGTTTTCATTAGGCCTGTGTGTGTGTGCCTGCCTATAATAACAGGTACTCAGATGCTCTCACTCCTAGAACTTCTGCTCTGTCCAGGCTGCAGCTGTTTGGAACGGCATCCCCCCTCGGCTTTGAGCCACGCGAAAGCCGACTTCAGCAGAACCCTCTGGTCCTCAGCAGTGTCTGCTTTAACAGATGATCACCGGGAAGACACAGGTCAGCGCCTACGGAGGGGTGAGCAGGGAGTGCTTTTGGCTAAGTCAGGGTCTCTCTGTGGCTCCCGCTTTTTTAAATGCATGACTTCTTGGCTGCTCTTTCCTCAGAAAATGCAGGAAGCTGAGGAAATTCTCTCTTCTTGGCAAACGGCACCTTCTCAACTTTCTTCCAGGGCTTTTTTAAAAAAAAAGTTGGAAGTTGATTTTATTTACGCTACTGCAATAGAGAGAGCACCCCAGGTCTAAATGCCAGGATGTCTCAGTAGGAGGGTTTCGCCTCAGACTTTCAAAGGAGGAGGAGGAGGCAGGTTATAGGTGGGATGACTTGTTTTTGTTCAAGATTATTTTTGTTCAAGGCTTTCATCCCCCACAGGGGCTAAGAGGATGTTGAGTAACAGCCCCCAAGCCCTGAGGTCCTCTGTTCCCAATTATTTGTTCCACAGATATTCACTCTGGCTCTCCTGTAGGGGAAACCACGGAACAGATGTATTCGTGCGACCACGTGCAGGCTGGGGGCTTCTCATGCCAGGAGCGAGTGGCCACTCACGCTCACGTGACAGCTCCCGTGAAGCTGCAGAGTCATGACCGTTCCCGTGATGCTGTAGGGGAGGATGCGTCCCGTCGGGGAGGGACCAGCGTGGGGGAGGTGGTCGGAAAAGCCTTTCCCAGGGAGGAGAGGAGGACCTGGAGGCTTCCCAGGATGCAGAGGGCTAGAGCTGACGGTGAGACCATGTGGATCCTGGCCCATCGGAAGTTTGCCAGCCGCCTGACATAAGAAGGCGACCGGCAACCACCTTGCCTTCCCCAGTTTCCTCCAGAAAACAAAGTCAGCAGCAGCGCCACCTTTGTTTTCTATGCCGAGGAGCAAATTACCACCACCCTGGTGGCCTTAAGCAACACCCACTGATCCGCTCTGCGAGCTGCGGGTCAGGGTTCCAGCTCAGCGTGACCGAGTTCCCAGTGCAGGCTTCACAAGGCTGAGGTCAAGTCGTCTGCCAGGCTGAGGGCTCATCCGGAGATCCTGCAGAAGGCTCTGCTGCCATGTTTGTTCCTGTTGTTGGAAGACTTCATCTCCTTGTGGTTGTGCAACCGAGGGCCTTGTTTCCTGGCTGGCTGTCAGCTGGGGCCCAGCTCAGGTCCTGAAGGCTACTGTCTCTCTTGCCACAGCCACCCCGCCCCATCTGCAAGTCAGCAGAGGCACTTCCAGCACTTATTCGACTTTCTCTTCTTTGACTAGCTGGAGAAAACTCTCTTCCTTCAAAGGGCTCACGTGATCAGGTCCAACATAGCCAGGTCAACATTGTCAGCATTCACTGGATTAAAGAGAAAGCAAGGGCGTTCCAGAAAAACATCTACTGCTGCTTCACTGACGACGTTAAAGCCTTTGTGTGGATCCCAACAAACTGTGGGAAATTCTTCAAGAGATGGGAATGCCAGACCACCTGACCTGCCTCCTGAGAAATCTGTATGTGGGTCAAGAAGCAACAGTTAGAGCCAGACATGGAACAACAGACTGGTTCCAAATCGGGAAAAGAGTACGTCAAGGCTACATATTGTCACCCTACTTATTTAACTTATATGCAGAGTACACCATGCGAAATGCCAGGCTGGATGAAGCAGAAGCTGGAATCAAGATTGCTGGGAGAAATATCAATAACCTCAGATATGCAGATGACACCACCCTTATGGCAGAAAGCAAAGAGGAACTAAAGAGCCTCTTGATGAGGGTGAAAGAAGAGAGTGAAAAAGCTGACTTAAAACTCAAGATTCAAAACACCAAGGTCAAGGCATCCAGTCCCATCACTTCATGGCAAATAGACGGGGGAAAAGTGGAAACAGTGACAGGTTTTATTTTCTTGGGCTCCAAAATCACTGTGGACGGTGACTGCAGCCACGAAATTAAAAGGTGCTTGCTCCTTGGAAGGCAAATTGTGACAAACCTAGACAGTGTATTAAAAAGCAAAGATATCACTTTGCCTACAAAAGTCTGTATAGTCAAAGCATAGTCGTGCATGGATGTGAGAGTTGGACCATAAAGAAAGACGAGAGCTGAAGAACTGATGCTTCTGAACTGCGGTGCTGGAGAAGACTCTTGAGAGCCCCTTGGACTGCAAGGAGATCCAACCAGTCCATCCTAAAGGAGATCAGTCCTGAATATTCACTGGAAGGACTGATGCTGAAGCTGAAACTCTAATACTTTGGCCACCTGATGCGAACAGCTGTCTCATGAAAAAGACCCGAAGCTGGGAAAGATTAAAGGCAGGAGGAGAAGGGGATGACAGAGGATGAGATGGTTGGATGGCATCACTGACTCAGTGGACCCGAATTTGAGCAAACTCTGGAAATGGTGAAGGACAGGGGAGCCTGGCATGCAGTCGTCCACGGGGTCTTGAAGAGACAGATATGATGTAGCAACTGAACAATAACAACAACAAATACCTGGGTAATCTCCCTATCCCAAGGTCACCCTTTCTGGGAGAGAGGGTTAGTTACCCCTGTAAACTCCCTTTCCGGCAGGGCCTGGTTGCACTGGATTGAATGAGGAGGCATGCGGACAGCAGGGCCCGGCCTCCAGGGACACGTCTGGGAATCATGCACCTTCTTTCTGAGAAATTGTGAGGCCTGAGTTAGCAGGTGTATGTCAAGTACCATGCCTGTCTCGGGCGGGATTTGCATGCAGAGAACCGGCCAGCCCATCTCGCAGATGGTTGAGGACTTGCCTGGGGTAAAGGAGGTCAGGTGGCAGGTGTTGGGACCAATGGAGCAGTTCATGAGCACCTCCCGGTTCTCGGCCAAAAGGCTTCATTCTGATGTCACCGGAGGCAGGAGGTGCGGGTCTTCCTTGCGTGGTACCCTCCCCAGTTTGGGTCTTTGCTGCCCTGATCGCAGTGAGGACTGGGCTTTGGGATGAGGGAACAGGAAGCTGGCCTAGCCCTCTATGAAACCATCTGCTTGGAGCTCTAGGCTCTGCAAGAGTGGGGAGGTGTCCTCTGGCTGCAAGTCCAGAAACTCAGAAACCACTGAAGTCATAGCTTTTCCCCAACCAGCCCAGCAAGGCTTTAATTGGGAGATTAGAGAAATGGACGTCCAGACTCCCACCCACTCTGCTAACCACATGCGGGTTGGGGCCGAGGGCCCTTTTCAGGCCCGTTCTCAGCCTGGCATCACTGGCAGAAGAACCAGCAGGGGGCCCTGGCCTCGCTGACTCTGGGCGAAAGGCGGTCCGCAGCGTCTCTGAGCTGGGCCCTGGGCTTCTAGCCAAAGCTCCGTAGGGGAGCTGCCCGTTCCCAATAATCCTGCTCTCCAAGTGATCTGGGTGAGTATGAGATCAGTAGGAAAGAAGCAAAAAGGAAGAGGTGAGGAGAGACTTTACTTTTCCTTTCCCAGATGCCACGGTGGGAAGCAGCTTTCCCTCTGCCGATTCCGAGACCAGACCGTTCTTGTGCCTGGCTGAATTCTTTCTCATCTCGTCCGGCTCTCTGCCTGCTCTCCTATCACTGCTTTGGCTTCTGGAGTTTCTCAAAGCTTCTCCCAGAAACACTGGAGCCAGTTTACTCCCCTTGAACACCTGTCATTTTCGCAGAGCTGCAGCATCTCTTTGCTGTGATTTTCAAAGAGGGTCTTGGGCCAGACTTTCTTCCGTGAGAGCAAGTACTCGGGAGGAGGGAGACGGGGCATCTGATGGGGGGAGAGCACAGATACACACACAAGGCTTGAGAAACACTGAATCGGGAATTATAGGAAAACAGAACCTTCTTGATCCTGGAGGAGGAGGTCCAGAGAGAAAAGCAGAGAGAAGAGAATTTGCGTCTGTGTCTAGCTGCTGGAGTTTTTACACCAGGGAGGCATGACCCCGCTTGACCTTGACTGAAAGAACCAGAGGGTTTCAGAGGAACCGACCAAAGATATGTGGGCACAGGGCCAAGCCGAGCTGACCGGCTATGACAAGTCAAAGGACAGCTGTGGTCTGGCTCGGGCAGCTTCTGGGAGGGGATGAAACCCGGAGCTTAGCCTCTAAGCTGTGAGGCTAGTGGCAGCGTGACCCTGGGCTCCAGGTATGCGCTGCCCTCCATCACCGCTTTGACAGGAAAAGGCCTCAGCTAGCTTGTTGGTTTAAGGCCTGAAATAGTGACGACCCCATTTCCCTGGCTCCCTGTGCCCCCGCCCCGGCTCCTGGTGCCCCCTGCGTCCTCATGCCCGTCGAAGGCTGGTGCTGGACCACTTGTAGGGATCAGCGGCCGACGATGCAACAGGAACATTTTCCCCAATTACTTTATTAACTTGGATTGTGCCTCACTGTGGTGGTGGAGAAGACTCTTGAGAGTCCCTTGGACTGCAAGGAGATCCAACCAGTCCATCCTAAAGGAGATCAGTCCTGGGTGTTCATTGGAAGGACTGATGCTGAAGCTGAAACTCCAATACTTTGGCCACCTCATGAGAAGAGTTGACTCATTTGAAAAGACCCTGATGCTGGGAAAGATTGAGGTCAGGAGAAGGGGACACCAGAGGATGAGATGGTTGGATGGCATCACCAACTCAATGGACATGAGTGTGGGTAAACTCCGGGAGTTGGTGATGGACAGGGAGGCCTGGTGTGCTGTGGTTCATGGGGTTGCAAAGAGTCAGACACGGCTGAGCGACTGAACTGAACTGAACTGTGCGTCACTTAGCTACATTTTGAGGGGGAAAAAGAGGAAGGGAAGGGAGGACGGCAGTTAAGGAGGTCTGCAGGAGGCTTCGGGTCAGCACGGGGATCGCCCACTTGGCCCACGAGGTACCTTTTGTATCGTTTCAACTTAACTAGATACTGACATCCCATGAACGAATATTGACCGAGGACCTGAAATATGCAAAACAGTGTGTAAGCTCCATCTTCCACTGAAATCAAAAAGGGATGTGCTGGGAGGCGGTGGGTAAGATGGGCCATGTCCTAACTCTGGTCACAAGCCCAAGTTATAGGAATGTACTTCTGACGTCATGCATTACTTGCTGGGGTGGTGGTTAGGAAGGATCAGCCAGGCAGACCAGCGGGCTCATCTGAGCACGTGGGAGGGAGGCTGATTTGGCTGCTGTGTTACCTGCACTTCTCCAGGTGAGGCAGGTGGTTTGCTGCTAAAGTTAGTTTGGAAAGCAGTTAACGTTAAGTAATGATTGGCATGATGGCATCCACATATGTGTGCAAAGCCCTGGGTTTTTAATACTGGCTGGATAGCGGCTGCAGACAAGGGTGGGGGCGCAGGCTTGTATGTGCAAGCGAGAAGCAATCGGCATGGTCCCTCCCTGCTTGTCTCCTCTGCTGTTTGTTCTCGCCGGCAGCACTGAAGCCTGCGGCTCTCGCTGGCCCTGAGCATCGTGGCAGATGCTTTCACGTGTGCTCACGTCTATGGGGCCCCGACTCACTTAAGGTGACGGGTGACTGTCTCTCAGAACAGAGCCCTGAGTGCGATGCGGATGCACCCTGGCTAGGGAGTCTTCCACGTTCCATTTATGATTACCATTTTTTGTTAAAAATTCTTCTATACCATGGTTTTATTTTATTTTATTTATTTATTTTTTGGCCACGCTGTGCGGCATGTGGGATCTTAGCTCCCTCATCAAGGATTGAACTTGGGCCCCCTGCATTGGAAGCTCCACTGGACCACCAGGGAAGTCCCCCGCATTCCATTTCTAGCCTGATGAAGTGCTAGTTATTCAGTCGTGTCTGACTCTTTGCGACCCCATGGACTGTAGCCTGCCAGGCTCCTCTGTCCATGGGATTCTCCAGACCAGTATACTGGAGTGGGTTGCTGTTCCCTTCTCCAGGGGATCTTCCTGACGCAGGGATCGAACGAGGGTCTCTGCAACGCAGGTGGATTCATTACCAGCTGAGCCACCAGGGAAGCCCTGACACACACCCCAGAAGCCGGAATCTGCTTATTAACATCCTTGCCTGGACGCTTACCATGCCCTCTGGGTGAAGCTTCTCTGCCTTTAGGGTCCAGTTTCAGCACTTGTAGGAACAGCTCCCCCTCCTGTTACAGCCCACAAACCTCATCTGAGAGCTCATCGATTAACAGGAAGTAATGGGCTTCCCTGGTAGCTCAGCTGGTAAAGAATCTGCCTGCAATGCAGGAGATCCCAGTTCGATTCCTGGGTTGGGAAGATCCCTTGGAGAAGGGATAGGCTACCCCCCTGCAGTATTCTGGCCTGGAGAATTCCATGGACTCTACAGGCACAAAGAGTCGGACACGACTGAGTGACTTTCACTTCACTAATGAGTCAGTATCACAACTGTCACATCCAACCGACCACACAAAACCATCCTGTTACCTGCGCGTACACTAAGGGCCCAGCCCCCACCCATCCACGGTCAAACGGCCAAGATCATTCCTTAGCAGTAAACGAGGTTTTCTGACACGTAATGGCACAGAAGTCAAGCTCAAAATCGTCTGTAGGACAGATTGGTGAGAAAGAGTCTTGCTTTTCTGCCAAAATGCCCCTCCCCCTCTCCTTAAGGACCAGAGTAACACACAGAGTTTAAGGCCACAGCCGTGTGAGCAAGTGGATACTGATCGACAATGACACAGCGATGTCTCCCGCGTATCCCCTCAAATCCTCAACTGACGTGTCGATCATTTTCCAAGGGCGTAATTTCCTCCTTCACCGATCCTCACAGGTTGATGAAATAAAGGTAATCTTGAAATAAAGGTAATATTGAAAATGACAGTGTCTGAGAAGCAATCTCAAACTGCCTTTTTATTGCATTCAATTAGCAAGAGACTTGGGAACTACTTTCTAATATAAAAGTATCAGCCATTGAGTTGCAATTGAAACGCATTGTAGCGACTTCAGCCAATAACTCTCATTTTTTCCTCTTTTTACTTTCCAAAGGCCCCCTGCACCCCAGGCCACTCTCAGCGCTATAGAACGATGAGCAAACAGTTTTAACTTGGACAAGCACTGACTTTCCAGAGACTTATGTTTGCCCATCCTCTGGGGGGAACCATAAAACCAGCGAGGAGGGCTCGTTTGGAAATCTCTTGTATTGAGAAAAGTGATGAATGTGTCCAAAAGTGAGCTGAGTTATCCTCAGACCAGTTCGTATTCAACCAGAGTCCTAACTCCTCTGAGGCCTCTGTCATCAGCTGGGGGTCTCAGAACTGACCACCCCAGCTTCTCCAACATCCTTCCCCACCCCTTCACACACACACACAAATCCTTCTTGATATTATCCTACATATGTTTGGCATTTCCCCCTCTATATTTGGCCTTGAATGTAAAAAATTCCCAGGTAGTCTATGAAAGCATGGAGCCTCAGCTCTAAGTTAGCCAAACCCCCACAAAAATAAAACTGCTTGCAGGTTATAACACTGAGGAGAAAGGGGCAGGGCACGCTTTAAACTAAACAGAGTGGCGACTACTTGGGGAAACTGACTTTCTGGCCTACTGACCTCTCCTGATCTCTGACCCTGGGCAGGGGGATAAACAAGAGGGGAGAGTGGGGTTTCAGGGAGAAGCCCTGGTTTCTGGAAGGCGCCCAAGTCTAGAGCTAAGTGCTGGGTGCGGAGAATCGCTCGAGTTGCTCTGTTTGGAAACCTCATTCTGGAAAACCGAGATCCCACAGCGGCTTTCCACATCAGGAGCGGGAGAAAGAGCGAGGAGATGGCCCAGGAACGGAAGGGGCCCGGGGTGAACCCCGCGGACTCAGGGGGCGGGTCTGGGAGCATCTCCGGGCGCGCTACTGCCTGCAAACTTCTCCTCGCCCCGGGATGGGCGCGGGCGCAGCGCCGGGCGCGCGGCGCGGCCGGGGGCCGGGTGGGGCTCACCTGTTCCAGCGGGCCACCTTCCTCCGGTAATAGCGCAGCGCCTCCGGGCCGGCCAGCAGCGAGTCTTCGGGTCCCAGGAACGGCGGCTCCTCCGGCTGGTTGTACAGCGGATGCGCGAAGAGGGCCTGCAGCTTGGAGCCGGGGTCGCCGCCGCCGCCCAGCTCGACCCGCCGCGGGGCCGAGGAGTCCGGGGAGGGGGCCGGGGAGGCGGCGCGGCGGGCGCACGGGCAGCCGAGCGGGCGCTCCCGGGGCTGCAGGCGGCGCCGCACGCGGGGCCCGAGGTGGAAGTAGAGGTCGGCGGCCAGCAGCGCGCCCAGCAGCAGCAGGGTCAGCAGGCGGTCCCGGCGCAGCCCGGGCATGGCCCCGCCGGGTGCGCGCGGAGGCGCCCGAGTCCCGGGGTCGGACGCGCCGCGCGCGCGGAGCCCCCTCCGAGGGGGTCGCCCTTGAACTCGCGGCCGGGGCGCAGAGCGCGCGGCCGGGGGCGGCGGTCCCTTTCCGCGCCCAGTCGTCCCCGGGGGCCGGTGTCCCCGGGCCCCGGCTTCTCACACCCTCTGCGCCCCGGGAGCCGCGGCAGGTGGAGGATTGGGGCTCCGGGGCGCGGGGACCGGCGGTGCTCGCCTCCCGGCGGCGGCGGCGGCGACAGAGGGCGGCTGCGGAGCGCGGGGCGTCTCTCCGGAGGATGCGGTCGCTCTGGCTCCTCCGGCGGGCGGCGGGGACGCCCGTGCCCCCGGCTCCTTGGGCCGAGCTGGTGTGCGCGCCCGGCCCCCGGGGGAGGGGTGACGCCGCCGCCCCCGCCCACTGCCGCTGGCACCTGCCCCCGGCGCCGCCCGCCCGCCGACTCCGGGCCCTCTTCCGGCCCTGCCCGGCCACCTGGTCGCCCGGCCGCCGCGCGCCGGCCTCTCGCCCGGGACGCGCGCGGGTCCCGCCCGGGACTCAGCCAGGCGCTCGAGGGGGCTCCGAAGTTGCGCGCGAGACCTTCGATTTTCGTATTTATTTCCTAGAAAGAAGACAGCTCCCTGAAAGCCTTTCCCCTTAAGATCTGCCAGGTGTGTGCATGTGTGTGTGTGTGCGTGTGTGCGCGTGTGTGGCCCTTTCGCTCTCTGCGTCTTCCCGCAGAGCCCCGTCCAGATCCGGAAGGACCGCGTGTCCGGCGCTTGGCGCGTAGTAGGCGCTCAGGGAACAGCCGCGCTCAGCTAGGGAAAAAGTTTGACCTTTGAAAAGAAGGCGCCGGTTCTACCTAGAATCTTGCCGACTTCCTGTCTGGATGGAGCGCGGTTCCAAGTGTGCCCGCGTCTACCGAGCGGGAATGTGCCCTCCCGCGAAGGAGCGGGCCCTGCCGCTCACCCCACTCCGAACTTCGTGCTCAGCTGGGTGCGAATGCGGGTCCGCCCAAATGAATCACTGAAGGACTGTGTTAGGCTTTCCCCTGGTATCCTGTGAGGTCATTCACACCCCTTCCCACCCCGTTTTTCCTTTGAGGAAGAAGGAGGGCGAGGTGGCTGCCCGGCCCTGAACTCCTGGCTCCTCCGTTTAACGAGCTGGTGGGATGGAGACGGGCTGGTCTGACGGCGGAGGCAGCATCCCCCACCTCAACCCCTTCCTAGGTATGAAGAGGCATCTTTGCCAGGAGCTGCCCGCCCAGGCACAGAATGTCCCCCTTCTGTGAACTTGGCTCTTTAACCCCCTCCTGCCCTCCTGGAGTCAGAACTCTCAGCCGCACTTGGGCTTGTGGGTTCAGACTCGATTTCCTCCCCTGTGGCTTGGTGGGAGATCCCTAAGGCCTCTGCCAGCCCCAGCATCTGTAAATGAACCTAATAACAGAGCTTACCCCATAGGGTTGGACTTCCCTGGTGGCTCAGGCCGTAAAAAATCAGCCTGCAATGCAGGAGACCGGGGTAAGATCCCTGGGTCGGGAAGATCCCCTGGGGAAGGAACTGGCAACCCACTCCAGTATTCTTGCCTGGAGGGTCCCATGAACAGAGGAGCCTGGCAGGATGTAGTCCAGGGGGTCACAAAGACCCCCTTAGTTGGACACAACTAAGTGACGAACACACAGACACACACCCCATAGGGTTACTGTGTGGCTTAAGGTGGCTCAGCTGGTAAAGAATCTGCCTGCAATGCGAGAGACCTAGGTTCGATCCCTGGTTTGGGAAGATCCCCTGGAGAAGGGAAAGGCTACCCACTCCAGTGTTCTGGCCTGGAGAATCCCATGGACTGTATACCCCACGGGATCGCAAAGAGTCGGACACGACTGAGCGGCTTTCACTTTCACTAAGGGACTTTAAGTATATAACCTGCTTTGAACAGCCCCCAGCACGTGGTGAGTGTGAGAGATGTGTTTGCCAGAAATACAATTGCTTCTTGGTTCCTATCATACACTGGGGAAGGTTGGAGACTGTTCATGAGAGGCACGATGACAGGAAAGTACTGAGAAGGAAGACGCCAGAAAAGGACCGTCCGCAGCAATGCCACGTGGTGGCCTACAGCGCCGCGTCCACGCGAGGGGTGCCCGGATGATCCCATCGCCAGCTGCTCTGCTCAGCTGAGGATGCTGGCGGGATTTTGGGGTTTTTGGAACCACCTTCTTTTTTGCAATCAAATTTGAGCAGGTCTCCAGTTTATAAGATGCTTTGGATGTGCCTAACTGGGCCTCCCGGCGAGGGATGAAGGAGTCGGGCACCCGTGGGCGTTGCGTCGGTAACAACGAGGAGGAAGCACGGTTTGCGTTTCCCGGCCGGCAAAGGGTGTGGGCGCAGAGCCACCACCAGCCTTAGGACTTCCCTTCTTCCACACCCGTTGTGTCTGAGCTCCAGTCAGGAAGCAATATTCCTAACTCAAGTAGAAACTGTCCAAACAGGTTTTCCTCTGCTGCATAAAGGTCAAGGGCAAACTGCCTCTGGAGGTCACATATTAAGTGTGGCAGAGGCTGTGGGCAGAGAGAAGTCCCGGGGCGGGATGGGGCAGTGGGTCTCACCATCCTCAGGCTCTGCCCAAGTCGCTCCTTCTCCCTCCTGGAAGTACGCGTTCCCTTCTGCTCCTGCTCCGGCTCTCCCCGTCTGGCCGGGCTTCCCCGCCAGCCTCACCTGTGGCCCCTCACTTCACACCCGTGTTGTCTCCAGCCGCTGCGCAGGGACCCGTGGTCTTCCTACCACCACTGCCTGGCGGGGTTTCTCCAACAGCCTCTGCTGATAAAGCCCCACATGCTGCCAACTGGTGGGGGAGAAACGTGTACAGGGTCCCCCTCTGGCTTCACAAAGCAGGCGGAAGAGGAATAGCTTTGGAACGGAGACAAGAAACTGACAATCGGCACAGACTTTGGCCTCTACATTCCATTTTTTAAAATTTAAGGAAGTCATCAAAGGTGTACAAGAGTATTTAGATAGAGAATGGTCATTGCTATATAGGGAAGAAGAAAGGAAATAAACTCAGTGTTCCAAAATTGAGAACTGGTTAAGCAAAATGAAGGTTCATCTATAAGATAAAGCTCTGATTTTATTTATTTTTTAATAATTTTATTTATTTCTGGCTGTGCTGGGCCTTTGCTGCCATGCAGGCTTTTCTCTGGTTGCAGCCCTCGGGGGCTGCCCCTCCTGCGGCGCCCGGGCTTCTCACCGTGTGGACGTCTCCTGTTGAGGAGCTCCGGCTCCAGGGCTTCAGCAGCTGAGGCTCCCAAGCTCTAGGGCACGGGCTCAAGTAGCTGTGGAGCTCAGACTTAGTTGCTCCGCAGTATGTGGGATCTTCCAGGATCAGGAGTTGAGCCCGTGTCTCCTGCATTGCCAGGCAGAGTCGTTACCACTGAGCCGTCAGGGAAGCTCCTCTATTTATTTATTTTCATGAAAATGTGTCTATATTATTAGGTAAAAAGATGTAATAATTGCAACTTATACATTATTATCCACTAAAATATATTTCTGCATATATTCGTGTGTAGAAGTAGAAAAAGACTGAAAGGCTTGGTGTCTTGAAGACAATTCCTTGGTATAAGATCCAGCTCACAGTTCTTGTTCTGTAAGTCTTTACTGAACAGACTTGTGGCTTGCACAGCCCTCACTGCCCAGAGCCCGGAATCAAGGCTGGAACCTCCCTGTATCTCTTTCTTTCAGGGCAGACCTCCTCCTTTTCCTCTTCATTCTCAGGCTATGATTCATTGATAAGTTCCTAGGAAGATGTTGCTCCATTAAAATAAGAAGGTCTGTGACGTCAAAAAATCCAGGGATGAAAGGCATTTTAAAAGGCTGGCATCTTTTATTTAGAGAGGCGATCTTTCCAAAAGGAAAGAAAGGAAAACATGGTAGCTAGGGGATAATTATCTTTTAATTTTTCTTAAGGCCATGGTTATATTTCCAGCCTCATTTGGAGATTAATCTTTTTTTGTTTTAAAGCTTAAAGTTTAAAGCTAGACTAAAACATTGAATAAATATTGAGTGCAATACTCAAAATTCTAAATGGCTTCTGGGTGGTAGATTTTTTAAAAATTAGGTTCATTGAAAAATAATAATCGCCTATTAATCAAAAGTAAAGGAGAGCATTCATTGTGATCTTCAAAAATCATTGCTAATTTCAGGTTGATACATTAGCAGTGATGTTAAGATGTCAGTTAAAATGTTATGAATGAAAGATGATGAGTGAACAAATACCCAATATGTGAGAAAATACCATGCTTTTCTAACTAGGGCAATTTTTATTGTTGTTGTTAAGGGCCAGATAATAACTATTTTAGGCTTTGTGGCTTGATGGTCTTCGTTGCAGTGATTCAACACTGTCATTGAAGTAGGAAAGCAACCAGGGACAATACATAAACTAACTACATCTCTGTGTTTCAATAAAACTTTATTTATAAAAGCAAGTGGTGGGCCAGATTAGGTCCATGGTTGGTAGGGTTGCTGACCCCTGAAAGTTGAATAGGATACCAGTAATATAGTACTGGCTCTCTAGAATCTGAGAAAGCAGATTTTTATCTACTTTGTTGTTTTTCTTGCAAGAAGGAAATGCCAACATATTTGTAGTTCTATGTGCTTTTCTTGGAAGATTAATCTGGGATCAATGATGACTGGCATAAAAGGAAGAAAGAGAAAATGAATCTCTGTCTTTGTTAACTAAATGGTTTGATTCTCAGAAACAAGAATCTTTTCAATTACTTCTATTGGCAATGCTTCTGACCATGATGTCCTGGAAACAGACATAATACAAGCCTTTTATGTTCATCTCACTACACAGAGCTTTTGCCATGTGGAGTTATGTGTTGAATGATTGTGGTTTATGTCAAATATAGTTGAATCTGGAAAATAATCAGTAATGACATACACAGAGGGGCTTGAATGAATTCTTTTCACCATGATTTGTTCATTCATCCCTGTTTATTTCTCCTGTGTAATATTGCAAGGTAAATTTTAAGAACAAAGTAGAACAACAGAAATGGATGATATTTGGGAGGGAATATTGATGGAATATGCTTATATTCTAAGTTAAGAGAAGTAAAAACCCAGGGAGGGCTGAACACATTAATTAATAGAAAGTGAACTGTTTTGAGTAAGAATCGCTGTATTAGGTAGTTTTGGTTCGTTGAGGAAATTACCAGCCTCTCACCTCTTTGATGCTTATTAAATGCTTATTTAACCAAATCAAATACTAGGTGTTAACTCATGTGCGTGTGTCAGCTGGGTTCTCTGGGACACAGAGGCTAAGTGCAGAAGGTTTCCTGGGCAGAGGGGGCCATCTGACCGCAAGGCAGCTCTGATAGTCCGAGCCCATCGGAGCGCTCCAGGGCCAGGAGTGCCTGATGGAGGCGTCCCGTGTCGGGGGGATTCTCACCATGCTTTGCTCCGCCGTTGGCAGGGCTACCTTAGCTAAGAAGGGATCTTGGCAACTGCGGCTTGGCTCGCTTAACCACCCTGAGAGCTCCAGTATCTCAGGCTTTCATCTTCTGATCCATTCTTCATGCTGTCGCTGAAGCTATTTCTGCAAAATGTAAATCTGATCATGCTGTTCCACAGCTTAAAATCAGACACAATCTACGCTACTGAAGCCTAGCTCTTTAGGAAGGCATCTCTCGTGGTCTCCTGCTGGTCTTCATTTCAGCTTTATGTTTGGCCACTTCCTGCTGGGTATCCTGTGCGTCATCCATGCCTTTATACCCTTATCCATCATGAAATTCCCAGCGCACCCAGACAGAGATAAGCCTCATTAAGACAGGAACAGTAAATTCTGTCTGTCGTGTCTGCACGTTGACTCTGTCCCCCACCGCAACTAGCTAGTTTGAACTGCACATTCTTCTATTAAAGCTCAAGGGGCTTCTTAGCCTTTATGAAGGTGACTAAAGATTGGCTGACTTTAGGGGAAAACTGACCAGTCTGGATTTGAACATGCCGCTTTAAGCTGATGGTGTGAGAATCCGAGGGGAAACATCTAGGACCTGGGGAGCCAGGGGTGGGAGAGACATTTGGAAATAAGGATTTTGATGATGTCAGCATAGACACCACAATGTGTTCTCTGAGAATGGATGAGGCAGAGAGTTTGAACATTGAAACATGTTCAAATGTATTTGGCTGCAAGTAATAGATATACAGCCAATGCTTATTACTTACATCGAGACCTATTTTTACTCAAACATGTCAGAAGTTGCAGCGTTGACTTGGAAGTTTTCCTTGAGGTCAGACACAGTCTTGGCTTGACCTTCCTTCTTGGTGACAAGGTGGCACAGCTCAGGATTTCATGTTCTTCTGTGACAACATCCCAAGAAAAAAGGGACGGGCAGGAAAAAGTGCTTTTCTCCTTGGGCCTCTCTCTAACAGGAAGGAAAATGTTTCCCTGAGCTCCTGAGAGGTCTTCCCTTTATCATGGGTCAAAAGTGGCCCACCTGCTCATCCCTCCACCTCCCACTGTCAGATGGGAAGAGTTCTCCGTGACTGGGTTGAACAGCTTGTTCTGTTAGGTCAAGTGATGATGCTGCCAGGAATGCTTGCTGTCAAGTTTATCAGGACTCAGGACTGGATCACCGTTTTGAGAGAACATGAGACTAAGACGAAAAGACAGGTAAATAAGCTGGTGGTGTTGGTAGGGTAGAAAGTGGCCATCAGTGCTGAAAGGAGCAAAGAAATCAAGAAGAATAAGGACAGAGTGAAGACCGAAGAATGTGTCAATAAAGAAACTGTTGGTGAACTTTAAAAGTAATTCTTTCCATTGAACGCTTGGGTTGGAAGCAAAAGGTCATGGAATCGTGGAGCATTACAGTGATGTGGAAATACAGGTAGAACCTGTGTGATGATGTTTTTAGAGCCTCGATAATGAATAGAACAGAGGGAAGCAGCTAGAGGTGGGCAAGGAACAAAGTGAAAAATGAGAGGTTTTTCCAAATGAGGGGATCTGGGTATGTTTAAAGGCTGGTGGGAAGGAGCCAGGGGAGAGAAAGAAACAGAAAGGATGTAACAGGAATGGAGGAAAGGGGGTCTCCTGGGGTCAACGGAAGGTAGAAGTCAAAAGCTCACTTTGGAGAGAGACATGCATGTGTGTAATCAGACGCTGGAGAGAAGGATGAAAAATGTTGACAGATGTTTTGAGATGTTAAATCCAAAGGCTCAACATGGATCTTAGAGAAGCAGGAGGTCTGGTCATCTCTAGAATTTATAGAGGAATAAAAGAGGAGAGTGGAGGTGGAAGGAAGGAATAAGCTAGAAGATATGGAACATCAAGAATCAGGAAAATTTTACAAGTTTCCAGTAGAAACTAAAAAGAGAGAGAAAAAAAACAAAACTCCTGGGAAATTAAATTTGATGGCCAAAGGGAAAAGGAAGCCAGAAACCTATAAATTTCTCCAGGAAGGGAAGGATTTATAGATGAAGAGAAATTTGACATGGAAAATCCATTTTTGGCTTTTCCCAACCGCCTGCTATTTGTGAAGTGACAAATGATGTTTCTCAAACCCCAAATGTTTCAGTTTCCTCAGCTGAAAGATGCCATGTCGCTGTTGTACTATTTAAAGTAAGGCTTTGTTTGCTCAATCTCACTCAGGATAAGAAAGCTGAAAATAAGTCTTTGGGATAGAATTCAAGTCAGTTAAATCAAGGGCACATATGAGATACACATTGTCTGTACGAGAGACTAGGTCTTAAGACAACCTAAAATATAACATCCCTCTAACCTGCCTTAATTGAAAAGAGTTGAAAAATTGATGTAAGAGGCAGACAGATGGAGATAAAAATATCACCTTTCTTACTCACAGAGCCCTCTGTCAGAGGGCAGGAGTTAATCTGGCCGGTAGGTTTGTTTACACACCCCTGGTTCACACTTACATCCTTCCCCCAAAGTGGAAGTCTTCTCTGCTGGGATGATCCTGCCTGAATAAACTTTCTGGATGGCCAAGAAGAAAAGAGAATTCAGTTTGAATACAGGTTACGTATAAGCGGCTGGTTCCTCAAAGGGAGGATGGAGGAAGGGATGTGAGCCGAGCAAATTCAGGTCCTTTTGCCAAACTCATGAATCAGCCAGGTCATCTTCTCCTTCCCTGGGGCGGAGTCACGAGGTGGGGGGAGAGAGCCCTGAGTATGAATCTAGTAAATGTCCTTCCTGTGGGCTCTGCGTTAAGTACCCTCCCCAAACCAGGCACTCGTATTGCGGGCGGCGGCCCAGGCAGGTATAAAGATAAATAACACGTATGCTGGGGTTTGAGCGCTTTGTGACCTCGCATGAGACAGAAGCAGCGTGGGGCGTGGACAGACCCACGGACGCAAGAGTGCAGGACAGGTGCTATTCGGTATCCGGTGACAGACGGGAGAACCTGAGGTTGGAAGGGGCTGGAAGGGGCCTTCACAAGCTTCGTTAAGGCATTTGGTCTTTATTAGACGGGATGTAAGGAGCCATGGCGAGTTTTTAAGCAGCGGAGTGAATAGTTGGGTTTTGTTACTGAACACAAATTCATGTGCCCGACACAAGAGGTCAAACCAGACGGAACATCAGAGCTGGAAGCAGAGAAAGGTTTATAGCAGGGCCATGCAAGGAGACAGGCTCCTGCCCCCAAGCCCAGACTCCCCACAGGGTCTCAGGAAGGCATTTTTAAAGGCCGGGTGAGCAGGGGCGTGGGGTTGGTTGGGGCAGACTTCTTGGCGCTGGAGTTCTTTGTTCTTCGAGCTGTCCACCTAGGTCAGGTCTAGATCTTCCCCTCAACCTCCAGCGAGACAAATGTTATTTTCTGTTCTGCGACTCTTTATCTCTGTATGAATGGAAAAGTGTTACGCCCTTAAAGGTCAGAGCCTTGGGAACGGGCTGTCCTATATATCTCAGGCCACGGGCAGCATCCTGGTACAGAAGGTGCCAGGTCAGCGTGACTCAGCCCAGGCAACGGAGCACAAAGGCGAAAGTAAGAGAAACAGATCCATACGTAGTCAGCCTTTTCCAACTCTGCACATTTCCGGGAAGCAGTGTGTAGGATGGGCCAGGATGAAGGCAGGCCTGGGGAAGAGGCTGACTCGGGCAGAATTCAGGAGAGTGGTCAGAGCTGGAAACCACAGTGGAGGGTGCCCCTGGGCTACTGAAGAACACGAGGCAGTTAAAGGGCCTTCTAAGGAAAAGGAGGAGCAAGTGAGGAGAAGACATTGAGTTTGGGTGTGTTTATGTCGAGTTTGATAGGTGGCAAAGGTGGTGCTTTTGTAACAGGGAGTTAGAAGTGAGCAAAGAATCACACGTAGGGGAAAACAATGCTATGGGGTGAGTCCCGCCCTGGGGACGAGGGACACATGGCAAGGACGTTAGACATTACTCTTGTCTTCATCCTGCTTACGGCTGACCCCAAATCTCGCCATCTGGGGTGGCAGGCTCTCGGTGTTAGTTCCTCGGTCGTGTCCACCTCTGTGTGACCCCGTGGACTAGCCCGCCAGGCTCCGTGGGGTTTTCCAGGCAGGAACACTGGAGTGGGTTGCCATGCCCTCCTCCAGGGGATCTTCCCAGCCCAGGGATTGAGGCCGGGTCTCCTGCACTGCAGGCGAATTCTTTACCACTGGGCCACCAGGAAAGCCCCTACTGTTGTTATAATTGCTTATTTTCCACATACCAGTCACTGGGCTGGGCACAAATGTATGTATCACTTGTTGAGTGCCTACAGTTTGCTGTGCCGTTTACTTAATCCTTAGTGGTTATGAGTGTGGTATCTACAGTCAGAGGGCCAGGCTGTGAATTTGGGCCTCAGATGAATAATGTTAAACAAGTTACTTGATCCTGTTGAGTCTTACTATCAGTGCTTGTAGAATGAGGTTATAACACACATATCTATAGGGTAGTTATAAACCATGCTAACTTTAGCATAGAACCTAGCACCTGGTAAATAGGTGCTCAGTAAATATTAGCTACGATGATGACGACATTGCTGCTGATTACTGTCACTACCGACTGGGGCTCTTGGCCTCCTTAATCAACAGGAACTGATAAGAGGCTGGACAGGAGATTCAGGCAAGGCTCTACGGGGCCCTTGTTGCAGCGGGAAGGAGCGAGAACAAGTAACAGCTTCCCTTGCCCACCCAGGCGGGCTGAGCTGGTTCTCACCTGGGGAGAGGGTAGAGGGGTGTCCAGGAATCAGGACGGAGGGGAGGCTTAGGGGGTTGCCCACCCCTGACGTGGTGTTGTGTGCAGGGGGCACTCCGCTTCCACTCCTGGCTCTTTAGAAGCGGCAGCTGGACTTCTTGGTCTCTTTGTATCACATTGTCCAGCATTTGCCCCAACTACACATGCATGCACGCATGAATATTTTCAGTCCCTTGGTGGCTCAGATGGTAAAGAATCTGCCTGCAGTGCAGACCAGGGTTTGATCCCTGGGTCAGGAAGATCCCCCGGAGAAGGCAATGACAACACACTCCAAGTTCTTGCCTGGAGAACTCCATGGACAGAGGAGCCTGGTGGGCCACAATCCACGGGGTCACAAAGAGTTGGACATGACTGAGCCAAGTAACGCTTCCACGTTACTCTGCGTCTTGCTGCTGAGGGAGACGCTCATCCAGGTACCAGGGGTGCAACAAAGAGGCCCAGGTCCCGCCTGCCTCGCCGTGGCGCTGATGGAGAGGACCAGCCTGAGACGACTGACGGGGTGACAGTGGCCGCCGTGTTGATCATGGTGCCAGGGATGACCGTGACTCTACTGACTTGAGAAGCCAGAGTGTGGAGGTCATGTGCTCTGGGTATAGCGTCAGAAGATTCTGGAGTTGAGTGTCTGTGTTAGCTCAGTGGCCCTGTGACCTTGGGAGAGTTCTTTTCACTAGTTACATTTCAGCTCTTCATGTGTAAACACAGGAATTGCTTCACAGGGCTGCTGGGAAGCTCGAATAGGACGCTTAGCGTATCCAGGCTCCTCTGTCCATGGAATTCTCCAGGTGAGAATACCGGAGTGGGTTGCCATTTCCTACTCCAAGGGATACTCCTGACTCAGGAATCGAACCCGAGTCTCTTGTGTCTTCTGCATTGGCAGGTAGATTCTTTACAAATGCGCCACCTAGGAAGCCCCAAATAGGGCACTTTATGTCATCAATTCTAGTATGTATATTGTCCATATTTTAACATCTCTGAAATCAAGGATGCATCTTGCAATTATTGCCAGTTTGTGCATAAATTGGATATTTGTGAAGCAAGTTTTAATCATGAGAGAAATGATCACAGTTCCATGTTTTTTTTTTTTTCTTGCCAGATGATGACTGCTTCATGAGACCTAAGGAAGGGATTCCTAAGTCGATAAAGCTGTTATTTATTTATTTATTTTGGAAATGCACACAAGGGGGCTTTTTTTTCTTTTTTTATCCCATGCTAAGCTATGTGATTGAAGGCAGGAGAAATTGTGAAGTTCCACAGACTGGATTAAGAAAATTCCAAAGCCATGAAAGGTTGTTGTGATGGATTGTTGCTGATCAAGAAAGCGCCAATGTCAAAAGCTGCAGAACGGGTTTCAGCATTAAAAGAAAATCCTGGAGGAAAATCGTTGGTTGCTTGAAGGGTGATTTTGGAGAAATGTGATGGTTGCTGACTTGAATTGAAAAATGATTTAGATCATTCAGACTCTGAACATTTTATATCCCTTATATTTTCTTTCTCATTAAGACACATGAGGAATCTGTGATAAATAATTGCTGATGTCTAAAGTAGCTTTTTCAATAAGTAGACAAAAAATTCAAAGTGATAAGTAAACTTTGTGCCATAATTTTATTGGGAGCGTTTTATTTACTTTTAGGAGGAACAGAAAATGCCAGTATGTCCTTTGTTGTTGTTCAGTCGCTAAGTTGTGTCCGACTTTTTGTGAGCCCAGGAACTGGAAGCACACCAAGATTCCCTGTCCTTCACTGCCTCCAGGAGTCTACTCAAATTCATGTCCTTTGAGTCGGTGACACCATCCAACCATCTCATCCTCTATCGTCCCCTTCTCCTCCCGCCTTCAATCTTTCCCAGCATCAGGGTCTTTTCCAATGAGTCAGTTCTTTGCATCAGGTGGCCAAAGTACTGGAGCTTCAGCTTCAGCATCAGTCCTTCCAATGAATATTTAGAATTGATCTCCTTTAGGATGGACTGGTTTGATATCCTTGCAGTCCAAAGGACTCTCAAGACTCTTCTCCAACACCAGAGTTCAAAAGCATCAATTCTTTAGTGCTTGGCCTTCTTTAGGGTCCAACTCTCACATCCGTACATGACCACTGGAAAAACCATAGCTTTGACTAGACGGACCTTTGTTGGCAAAGTGATGTCTCTGCTTTTTAATCCTCTGTGTAGGTTTGTCCTAGCTTTCCTTCCAAGGAGCACTTGTACATAGTATCTCAAAATACAGATGTACTTCTTTTTTTTTTTTTTAACCATTTTCAACTGATGGACATTCAGGTTTATCCACTATTAAAAAAGATGGTGCTGTCAGCAATTCCGTGTAAATGCTTCTTTTGGGACACTTTTCTCTAGGAGGGAAACAGAAGAATTTCTAGGTCAGAGGAGAAGTACAATTGAAATACAATTTCATTGCATTTTCAGTGTTTCTCAACCTCCCCCCCCCCCACCCGCCATTATCACTGCCCCTAAGGAAAAAAAAAAAATTAAACTTGAATTTGAAATTCAATGAACTACTTAAATTGATTAAAATTAAATTTCACTCTGATGAGAGAAATTAAATTCTAGGGGGGAAGAAGATTTTGTTGGGTTGAGGTGAGCTAAGAAGGGCCACATACCACTCTCACAGCCAAGATATCTTCACCTCCAAGAACCAACTTTGCCCCCAGTGAGGACACATGATTTAGAAAACACAAGTTGACAACTTTTTTGTTGGGTGGGAAAGACACATCCTTCCTTTGTGAGGACTGCAATATGTCACATGGAAATCTTGTGACCCAGAAGCATTTAACACCCTTGGCTTGTCTGGGACCCTCAAAACATATTTCCAGAGTTGAACTGAGAATTGATAATATAGTGTGCAAGGATGTTCTCACGCTTGCCATAGAGCAGAGCAGAAAGGCACTGCTAATTTATCCTTGTTCCTCAGATGTGAATTATTATTGCCAAGAATCACTAGAATATCGCTAGGAAAGTCACAGAGAAAAAACTTTGAGAAGAAATAACTGGGCCAGAGGCTGTCACTCATGGAGCTTGCTCACACATTCCTTTTGTAGGAGCTGTTTTTAAAAAACATGTGTAAGGAGGGTGGAATTTGGCCTGGGAAGCTCAGCCTTTGAAATCTGCTCTGTGACAAGCAGCAAGGCAGGAAGAGCAGGACGTGGCTCTGGTTCCGTGAAAAGAAACTCTGATGAGCGGCTCTGAAAGAAATCGGGCCCCTCGGATGTCAGAAGGCTGCAGAATGAAAGCCTTGACCCTTAGGAATAGTGACTCCTCGCTCCGCAGTAGAGACCCACCGACTCCTGACATGAAGGGAGGGGTCCAGACGGCGGCAGGAATGAGACCCAAGGCCCGGAGCGGCGGGGGCTGGCAGTGGGGTGTGGACGCTCCGCCCTGCGGCGCTGAGGGGCCGCGCTCTCGTCCTCCCGCCGTGCAGCAGGCGCATCACTTCCGGCCAGTCGATCGTCAGTTCCGGTCCCTGGCTGACCTGCCCGAGCTGGGAGCCAAGGAGTTTTGCTCCCGCCACTTGGGTGAAGAGATTTAATGTCAAAACAGAACTGCCACTGAGAGCTAATAAGATGCAAATGTAGGAATGAAGGGACTTTCTGGAGTTCTAAGTCACATTTTTATGCAGGTGTGACTTTTAATTTCCATAGTTATGGTTTCCTGTTAAAGTGGATTAGGAAAAAAACCACAATTTAGAGCATCAGATTTCTGATTTCATCGGTCTTACTTATCGGCTAGAAGGTGGCTTCTGAAGAAACCAAATTCATTGTAAATTGACTGATTAAAATAATGTGTAAGGGTTGTGTATGGAAATGGTTTTTTAAAAAAGAGTGAATGTTTCTAGAATGAATGAAGTTTGAGAAACAGTGATGTGAACCTTTCCTTCATAGAACTGACTGAGCTCCCCACCACTTAGAGTGGACCCTGTGGCTCAGGGTAAGGAAACCGCCTGCCAAAGCAGGAGATGAAACAGGAAGAGCCCCTGGAGGAGGAAATGGCAGCCCACTCCAGTGTTCTTGCCTGGAGAATCTCATGGACAGAGGACCCTGGCGGGCTACAGTCCATGGGGTCGCAAAGAATCAGACACAGTTCCATTCAGTTCAGTCACTCAGTCGTGTCTGACTCTTTGGGACCCCATGAACTGCAGCACGCCAGGCCTCCCTATCCATCACCAACTCCCAGAGTCCACCCAAACCCATGTCCATTGAGTCGGTGATGCCATCTAACCATCTCATCCTCTGTCGTCCCCTTCTCCTCCTGCCTTCAGTCTTTCCCAGCATCAGGGTCTTTTCAAATGAGTCAGCTCTTTGCATCAGGTGGCCAAAGTACTGGAGTTTCAGCTTCAAAAGTCCTACCATCAGTCCTACCAACGAACACGCAGGACTGATCTCCTTTTGGATGGACTGGTTGGATCTCCTTGCAGTCCAAGTGACTCTCAAGAGTCTTCTCCAACACCACAGTTCAAAAGCATCAATTCTTTGGTGCTCAGCTTTCTTTATAGTCCAACTCTCACATCCATACATGACTACTGGAAAAACCATAGCCTTGACTAGACAGACCTTTGTTGGCAAAGTAATGTCTCTGCTTTTTAATATGCTGTCTAGGTTGGTCATAACTTTCCTTCCAAGGAGTAAGCGTCTTTTAATTTCATGGCTGCAATCACCATCTGAAGTGATTTTGGAGCCCAGAAAAATAAAGTCAGCCACAACTTAGTGACTAAACAACACTAGCAACAATATTTTTAGAGAAGTTTAGGTTTAAAACAAAGTTGAGAGGAAGGCAGAGAGTTTTCTTGTATACCCCCCGCCCCCTCCTCCCCTCCCCCATCTCTCCATACTCAGCCTGCCCCCACCCCGCCCACCGAGATCCATATCATTCACCAGAGCAGGACAATCCCTCCAAATCCCTCGTTCACCGTTGTGTTCACTGTCTTTTTCAGAAAAAATCTTTTGGCCATGCCACTGGCTATGCAGGATCTTAGGTCCCCGACCAGGGACTGACCCTGTAACCCCGGCAGTGGAAGCAGGGGGTCTTCTCCACTGGACCACTGGGGAAGTCCCTGGGTTCACTCTTGATGTTGAACATCCTATGGGTTTGGACAAATTTATAATGACGTGTGTGTGTGTGTTAGTTGCTCAGTCATGTCTGACTCTTTGTGAACCCCGTGGACTGTAGCTGCAATCCCATGGAGAATCCACGGGATTCTCCAGGCAAGAATACTGGAGTGGATTGCCACGTCCTCCTTCAGGAGATCTTCCTGACCCAGGGATTCAACCCAGGTCTCCCACATTGCAGGCAGATATAATGACATGTACCTATCATTATAATATCAGACAGAATATTTTCACGGCTATAAAAATCCTCTGTGCTCCGCCCTGGGGTGTGGCCCACCATCCGTTTCTAACAAGCTCTGGGTGACGCGGTTCCTGCGGATCCTTGGACACACCGGGCATGTCAGGACCCAGAATCATCTGCTACTGCAGGAGGCACCTCTGTGGTCCCTTCTGTCCTTGCGCCGCCTCCAAGCCATCCATTGAGTCAAAAGCGTGTAGGAAATTGGATACACTTGTGGGATGTTTGGCAATCAGAGGGGAGCTAGATTTAGCACCTGCGTTTCTATGGATTTCTCCCATCGTTTTCTGGGATGAAAACGAAGCCTGTCTAGCTCCTCTTGAGGAGGAAAGCGAGCCGTGGCCTGGTGTCTGCAGAGCACCGAGGTGGAGGTTACCCATGCAGGGCAGCAGGCCTCCCCGTGCCTTCAGAGAGGGCTCGGCGCTCGCTCGTCTTGGGGTTTGGGCTGCACACTGGTTTTTAACTTTATGTAACATCTTGGCCCTTTCCCTGAGAAGAAGTGTTTCAAAACTGCTTGCCGTTCCTGCTCCGGGACATCTATAAAGAGACAAGTTGTCCTTTCACCCGAGCTGACTTGGCAGGGAAGTGTGGCCCGTCCCTTCGGCTGTCCAGAAATTTCCCCGACTTCTGGCCTGTAGCCTCTTCCTTCACTCCTTCCCTGAGAAGCCCTCGGGGACAGCAGCCTGCCAGGAGTGTGTGCTGGTTTGTACCCAGTTCTGTGAGCTGCTGTAGGTGTGAATCGAATCAGCCCAGAAGCCCGAGTATACAGGAGAAACAGCTTAGAATCGATTTTTTGAAATGCAGTCTAACTTCTGTTTCCAACCCTTATTGCACCAGAGTGGAAAGCACTTAACTTCAGTTAATTTTTTTTTTTTTTTCTTTCTCTGCTCCAGGATTGTATTTAAATTTGGGGAGATAAACGTCCCGTGGGCGTGTCTCCTCTTTAATCTGGTTACCAGGGTCCTGGATGAGACCTCTGCCGTCCAACTGGGTCCTCCTCTGTTGGCCTGCGCTTGTCTCTGGGGGACTTCCTTTTTTCTGTCTGCGCAGTTCCTACCTAGCTTTCCTCTGATTCAGGACGTTTTCCAAGAAGTATTGTGTCAAAGCTGAGGCCCTTCCAGGCTCCTGCCATCCAAAGCTTTTAAAACAGCAGAGCCAGGAAAATACTATGTTTTTCCCCCTTTGCTTCCTTCTTTATATCGTCCCCTGAAACAAAAGCATAAAATACCTTTGCTGTTAAAAACGGGAGAAGGGCCGAAAGGGAGAGGCCCAAAGTGGAGAGTATTTGAAACATGCTAACGTTGCTGCAAAATCTAATGCCTCAGATGAATTGCCGTGTAATTTGTGTGTAATAAGTGTGTTTCAACTCCTTTTCCACCTTGTAGGCATTTTAATGATGCTGTGATTCTCCTGGAAGGTACTCTTTACATTTGTCTTTTTTTTCCCTTCAGTTTCACCCCATGTCTGCTAAAATAGTACCAATTCCCAAGAGGTGAGAAATTTAGGGCTGGAGAAGGAAGGAGAATAAAAGAATTCGCCCAGGAACTTCGCTGGATCACACTTTCAAAAAATGTCACTTACACCGAGGCCCCAACCTCTGTGCGTTTGCAGTGATGTGAGATAAGCTAATTCAATCCAATTCCTCAAGACAGGACTGCCGGCAAGTTCACGCTGCGTGTGCTCTAGCTGGGGGGTGGTTACGGACACCAGCTTTGGGGAGAAAGCCTGTGTTGGGTTCCCGGCTCTGACGCGTCTCATATGGTGGACCGCGGATGAGCTATTTGGCGTACACTACCTGCCCTTGTGTCCCAGGGCTTTATTTCCGGGAATTCAACCCGCTGAGGATTTGCAGTCGTGAAATTTAGATCTGCGCTTGGTTGAATCCCTGCTGGCTCAGATGGTAAACAACCTGTCCCCAATGCAGGAGAGCATGGTTTGATCCCTGGGTCTGGAAGGTCCCCTGGAGAAAGGCATGGCACCCACTCCAGGATTCTTACCTGGAGAATCCCCTGGACAGAGGAGCCTGGCGGGCTACAGTCCAGGGGGCTGCAGAGAGTCGGACACGACTGAGCAACTATGACTTTCACTTTGGTTGAATCTGCAGATGTGGAGGGTCTGCTTATTCACTTAGCTATTGTTGTTTAGTTGCTCAGTTGTGTCTGACTCTTTGTGACCCCATGGACTGTAGCCCATCAGGCTCCTCTGTCCATGGGATTTCCCAGGTAAGAATACTGGAGTGGGTTGCCATTTCCTCCTCCCGGGGGTCTTCCCGACTCAAACATTGAACCCAGCTCTCCTGTATTGCAGGCAGATTCCTTACCACTGAGCAATCTGGGAAGCGCACTTGTTCACTTAGGAGGTGTTCATACGAGAGGCTTCGGCATCACTGAATCTTAGCATCAACAGGGCCCCTGGGCCCCATCCCCCGTGGGTGCCAAGGGAAGGGCGCGTGGGGCAGGACTGTCTGATGACTGGATGGGCCGCTTAATGCCTGGTAAGAGCTCAGGACAACAAGTGCCTGGACTTTGGCCAGCACAGAATAAATGTTAATTTAGGGTGATCATTGTACAAATAGCGTTGGTTTTCTGAAAATTTCCCCCCTTTAGTTATCATCAAGGAGGTCCTTTGTTTGGTCCTTGTTTATGAAGATGGAAAAAACCCAAGAGTCACAAAGACACTATTTAACTGTGTCTGAGGTTCTGAAAGCAGGCAGAGCCTCTGATGTACACTAACCATTGTTTCTTTCCCCATGGGAATTACGGCTCTCACATATTTTATTGTGACTGTGTTGATTTAACAAACCTCAGACCCTGGGTTTAACATGCAATATCCGAAGCATGGCCACTTGCAAAATACTCCCTAATGCTTGTGTTAGATAGGTTAGGTTAGGCTGAACCTGCTGACCTCATGACTGGTTGTGGCCAAAAAGCAAGACACATGGTTTGGAGTTGGCAAGGGAAAGGGTATTTTCACCCTAAACACACAGCTTATTTCGGCAATTGAGGCTAGATATTCCTGATGCTGGGGAAGATTGAAGGCGGGAGGAGAAAGGGACAACAGAGGGTGAGATGGTTGGATGGCATCACTGACTCAATGGACTTGAGTTTGGGTAGGCTCTGGGAGTTGGTGATGGACAGGGAGGCCTGGCGTGCTGCGGTCCATGGGGTCGAAGAGTCGGACACCACTGAGTGACTGAACTGACTGATTCACAAGTTGCAGGACTCTAGACAGGGGTTCACGAGTCCATGAGTGAGGACTGATAAAATTCACAGAACTCTAAGCTGAGTTCCTTGGGAACTTCCTTGGGAAGTTTTTATATATGGAGGAGTCTCTGTCTGCTGTCATAAGTGTGATTTCTGGGTTTCTGCTCAAATTTCATAGACTCCTCCCCCCTTTTAACTTATAAAAGGAGAAATGTATTTATTTTAAATTTTCATTTGGAGTCTAGTTGCTTTATACTGTGTTAGTGTCCGCTGCACAGCAAAGTGGATGAGACACACGTGCACATGTGTCTCCTCTTTTTCAGACTCCCTTCCTGCTCCGGTCATCACAGAGCACAGAGGAGCGTCCCCTGCACCGTGAAATGTGAGTCCATCGTCGTCTGCTTTACACACGGGATCAGCAGTGTGTACGCGTCCTCCCGATCTCCCGCTCACCCCCCTGCCCCCGTGACCACACGTCCGTTCTCTACATCTGTGTCTCTATTTCTGCTTTACAAACAGGTTTATCTATACCATTTTTCTAGATTCCACATAGAAGCAACTCCTTTTACGGATTTTAAATTCAGGAACATAAGCTTGGGAATGATAAACATCTGCTAACCCCTGAATTCCAACTCACACTGGTTGCTGTTATGTCACCCAGCTAATCCTCCTGGAGTGTCTCCATAGAGCCCCTATTCCCACCGATAGACTCTCCTTCACTTTTTTAATAGTCCGCATCTCTACCTCCACCTTCACTTTTTTCTTTCTAGTCTGCTTTCCAGCGAAATGAACATCACATAAATTAACCAATATCATTTGGCATGCATGGCACAAGTTATATCTTTATATAGTAGAATAATTTTTTACCTCTTTCCAAAAAAAAAAAGTTTGAAATTTTGATCCTGCCTCCAACCATCTCAAATTGAAATGGCTAACAACAAAAAGTGTTGGTGGGGATGTGAAGAAATGAGAACCTAACTTATTACTGCAAGGAATGTAAAATTGTAGAAGCACTTTACAAACAGCCTCTTCTAAAGTTTATACATTTACCATACAATCCAGAAATTTCATTGTTAGGTATGTACATAAAAGAAATGAAAACATACATCCACAAAAAGATTATGCAGAAATGATTATTGCAGTTTTATTTATAAGAAAAAAACAAAAAACTGGAAGCAACCCAGATGTTTGGATAGTGAATGAGTAAAGAAATTGTGATAAATCCATTCAGTGGGATACTTCAGCAATAAAACGAAACAAAAATGACTTATATATGCAACAGCATGGCTGCATTTCAAAAATATTATGATGCATGAAAGTAGAATAAATGTCTGATTCTATTCATGTGAAATTCTGCAGCAGAGAAAGCTAGTCCACAGTGACGGTTTAGTGCTTGTCTGGGGCTGAGGGTGGAGATGGGGGCTTTTTGGAGTGAAGACAAAGTTCTACATCTTAATTGTGGTGGTAGTTACTCAGATGTGCATGTTTTTCAAAACCCACTAACTGTACATATATTTTCCCAGTATTACTGAGAAATAAGGGGCTTCCAAGGTGGCTCTAGTGGTAAAAGAATCCACCTGCCAATGCAGGAGATATGAGACACGGGTTCGATCCCTAGGTTGGGAAGCTCCTCTGAGGAGGAAATGGCAACCCACTCCAGTATTCTTGCCTGGAGAATCCCATGGACAGAGGAGCCTGGTGGGCTACACTCCATGGGGTCACAAGGAGTCGGACACGACTGAGCAACTTTCACTTTTTTCACTTATAGATACAATAAAAAAAAAAGAAAGCAAATGTTCTCCTTGTGATGAAAATTTTTAGAATCTACTCTCTTAACTTTCCTATGTATCACACAGCAATAGTGACTATAGTCATCCTGTTGTGCATAACATTCCTAGTGCTTATTTACCTTTTTTACAAATTAAAAGTTGATTTACACTGATTCAATTGGACAGCAAAGTGACTCAGTTCCCTGCAGAGAGCCCCTGTAAATGTCCATCGTAATGATACTATATCCTTAGGATTGGTCCATCCTTAAATTTATGGTTGTAAAGCACATACAGCAATATGGAAAATGCTTATTAAAGAAAAAATGTCACAAAATTAGACCTCTTCATAGCAACTTTATTTGAAACAGATGCTTAAGAAAAAGGATGGGAAAAAATGTACCAGATTCCTAACATGGGTAGTGCAAGAATGGTAGGATTCTGTGTGATACATCTTTTTGTCCCTCTAGCTTTTAAACAAGTGTTGTTTAGTTATTTTTGGTCGTCCTGGGTCTTCAGTGCTGTGCGGCTTTCCCCTAGCTGCGCGTGCGGGTCTCTCCTTGCCGTGGCTTCCTTTGTTGAGGACCACGGCCGCAGGCCACGCAGGCCTCAGTAGTGGCGGCACGTGGGCTCAGAAGTCGTGTCTCCCCGGCTCTAGAGCGCAGGCTCAGTAGTTGGGATGCACAGGTTTAGTTGCTCCAAAGCATGTGGGATCTCCCCGGACCAGGAGTCGAACCCGGGTCTGCTGCATTGGTAGGCGGACTCTACTACTGAGCCCCCAGGGAAGCCCTCCTCTAATTTTTGCTGAAATAAGGATAATTCATTAATTCTGTTCAACAGCAGGGCCCACACCCTTGATTTCAGAAATGCCTCTCTGTGAGGCAAGGTGGGAGGTGAGACTGAGTGAGGTGACCTTTGGAAGGACTTAAGTTTATCTCTTGCCGTTTAGTCTTTAAGAGCACAGTCAAATCCTACAGGGGTAAACAGCTTCCAGCCTGGAGTCCGAGAGGAGAGGTACACAATGCTTTCTTTCCCAGGTTCCTCTCTCCCTGAGCTGCTCTGACCTAGAGATTTCAAGGGCCGCGGTTGGGAATGGAATTCCAGTCCTGACCAGGAGAATGGGAAGCAGAGGAGCAAGGAAGGAAGAAGATTCTCTCATTGGATAACTTGCTGCCTGGAGCCAAGAAGGAAATCAACGAGACAGTGTACCCAGATAGTTCAGACCCTAAGGGCTTGGACACCTCCTGTGCTCATCAGCTCAGTCGAAAGACGCAGGGTTGGAGTTAGATAAGCCTGGTGGTGGGGGGAGAGGTGGAGAATCATTTGACCTTGACCAAGTCCCTTCTCTTCATTAACCCTCTGTTTCCTCATTAAGAAAGGGGACTCGTAACATCTATCGGAAATATTTAGACTTTCTCTGTTATAAACGTTGGAACCTCACTCGAGACAACCTCAGCAATCGATCTTAAGTCTGCATCTGTGTCTCATGCTGTTGTTCAGTCGATGAGTCATGTCTGACTCTTTGTGACCCCGGGGATTGCAGCACGCCACGCTTCTCTGTCCTTTACCGTCTCCTGGAGCCTGCTCAAACTCATGTCCATTGAGTTGGTGATGCCATCCAACCATCTCATCGTCTGTTGTACCCTTCTCCTCCCACCTTCAATCTTTCCCAGCATCAGGGTCTTTTCAAATGAGTCAGTTCTTCACATCAGGTGGCCAAAGTATTGGAGTTTCAGCTTCAGCATCAGTCCTTCCAA
Source organism: Alces alces (assembly GCA_015832495.2). NCBI lineage: Eukaryota > Metazoa > Chordata > Mammalia > Artiodactyla > Cervidae > Alces > Alces alces. Next base: position 1,623,770 of record JADEYB020000027.1, read on the forward strand.
TGAACATTCAGGACTGATTTCCTTTAAGACTGACCAGTTTTATCTCCTTGCAGTCCAAGGGACTCAAGAGTCTTCTCCAGCACCATAGTTTGAAAGCATCAATTCTTTGGCGCTCAGCCTTCTTTATGGTTCAACTCTCATATCCGTACATGACCACTGGAAAAAAACCATAGCTTTGACTCTAGGGACCTTTGTCAGCAAGGTGATGTCTCTACTTTTTAAATAAGCTGTCTAGGTTCATCATGCCTTTCCTTCCAAGGAGCAAGTGTCTTTTAATTTCATGGCTACACCCCTGCCCCAGGTTTCTCTCATGTAACTTAAGAGAAATAAAGAACCAGAAGCAGGAAAGCCAGTGGCAATCCAGGAATAAGAACTTCTTTCTTTTCTACTTTTCCCTTGCTGACTTTTTCATGCTCTCACCCCACCCATCAGACTCACTTCTCAGCTGCTTTTGTGGGGAAGGGGATTTTGGGAGGATATCTGTATGAACTTGGCTCTCCAAGTCATTATTTTACAACACTTGTTTGGGGACTTTCCATACTGGTGACACAGGTCTTCTTCGAAGTCGTTTGTCACATTGACTGATGAGCCCCAGGTCATGTGCTTCTGCTCATGAGTTCGCTGCCGCAAAAATTTGCACTGGTGCCCGGGAGAAGCCAGAGTTCTCTGTTGCTTCCAGGTGAACTCTGACCTGGGAAGCAGTCTGTCTGTTTTTGGTGTGCTGTTTTTGTCCAGCCACAAGCTTGTTTTGTTGGCTCACAAAATATCAACCGCTGGTGGAGAGCGGGAGGTATGCATGAGAAAGCTTACTATTGTTACTGCTTTTTCAACTTTCACAGTGGTGGGGGAAAGTTGTTCATAACAAGTAGGAACGTTTTGTGATTTTCTCTGCCCCCCCTTTATGTGCATGTTTATCAAGAGATTGATCAGAGAGACAGAGAGGAAGAGAGGGGGGGCAGGGAGAGACGCAGAGAGATGAAAGCCAGGGCCAGAGCCACAGAATAGGTTGTGAGTTCGGCTTCACCTCTGCCGTAAGTCCTCTGAGGTGAGGCGGGGCCAGGTGGCTGTACCGTTTCAGGGTTAAAGTTAACAACCTCGGTCAACAAAGAGGCTGACCTTTTGCAAGAGTCTAGAAGAGATGCTCTGATTGGACCAGCCTGGGCAGCCACCCCTTTCTCAACCTGTGACCAGAGGCTGAGGTCACCATGCCCAGAATGGGTCCCAGGCGTCCATGGCTTTGCAGAGGGACACAAGGACATGTCCTGGGTTTCCAGACCCACCCTGTTCATGTACCCACCACACAAACTCAGGAGGTGATGCGAAGATTAGATGTGTGTCAGAACCCCAGCTTGAGACTTAAACAAAGCAACAAGCGTTCGTCTCTTTCTTCTGACGCTTCATCCTAGTTCCTGAGAGCTCAGGGCGGGTTGTCCTTTCCGCTCACTCTTGGCGCTGCTGACACACGGATGCCAGGGATGGGGTAAACCCTCAGTGTTTCTAAGAATTAGGAGAAACCGTTTCCTGAAAGGAAGCAGTTAGCTGTCATGCATATCTTTCAGTTTTCACTTTATTGCACGAGAGACTCAGTCTTAATAATACTCCAGGTCTCCATAGAGCTTGGTCTCCTAGTTCGTGTCATGAATCCTCACAGGAATCTTTCAGAAGGATGGGTGTTATTATCCTCATTCTGCAAACGTGTTCATTGGAGGTCAGGGAGGTGAAATAGCTTGCTTAAGGTGACTAGGAGATGGAGGAGGAGATGGCAACCCACTCGCTCCAGTGTTCTTGCCTGGGAAATCCTATGTGTAGGGCAGCCTGGTGGGCTGCAGTCCACGGAGTCACAGAAGAGTCGGATATGACTTAGCGACTAAACAACAAGGGGACTTGACTCAAATCATCCAATTCTCCAATTCCTAGTTTAATTTCATCTTCTTTAGACAAAGCATGGTCTTTCTTGGAGTCTCATGTTGTTGTTCCATCGCTAAGTTGTGTCTGACTCTTTGCCGCCCCATGGACTGCAGCACCCAGACTTCCCTGTCTTTCCTATCTCCTGGAGTTTGCTCAAACTCATGTCCATTGAATCAGTGATGCCATCCAACCATCTCATCCTCTGTCGCCCCCTTCTCCTCCTGCCCTCAGTCTCTCCCAGCATCAGGGTCTTTTCCAGTGAGTTGGCTCTTCCCATCAGGTAGCCAAAGTACTGGAGTTTCAGCTTTGACATCAGTCCTTCCAGTGAATATTCAGAGTTGATTTCCCTTACGGTTAAGTCTCATACTCTCATAAATAGCTGAAGTTGTTTCTTTCATTAGAATCTGATGTTTGATCAAGGCTGGGAAAGTTTCACTTGTTTCATAATGACCGTCAGGCCCAGGCTGGGCATGGCTTACCAAACACAGTGGATCTCTAATGTCACTGAATGAATGACTACACAGTAGTTTAATTATTTTTATCCTGAGTCCTGTGTAGAACATGTACAGAGTATTTTTTGAAATAAGCCAGTTTAAAATAGGCGACTTAAAAATCTTCCTATACTTTGACCAAGAATTCTAACTTTGGATGTTTCTAATTTTTTAAATGTTTTTTAAATTTAATTTTTATACAGTTTTTAAAGATTATACTTCATTTAGTTATTTTACAAGATTGATTGTATTCCCCATGTTGAACAATGCAGCCTTGGGCCCATCCCGTCCCCGATTGTTTGTACCCTCTCCCCATCCCTACATTGTCCCTCCCCTAACCCACTGGTAACTACTAATTTGCTTTCTATATCTGTGAATCTGCTTCTTTTTTGTTATTTTCACTAGTTTGTTGTATTTATTAGATTCCATATGTAAGTGATAGCATACAGTGTTTGTCTTTTTCTGCCTGACTTATTTCACTTAGCGTAATGCCCTTTACGCCCATGCATGTTGCTGCAAATGGAAAAAAAATTCTTCTTTTTTATGGCTGAGTAGTATTCTATTGTCGGCGTATGTGTGTGTGCATGTGTGTGCACTAAGTCACTCAGTCGCGTCTGACTCTTTGTGACCGCGTGAACTGGAACCCATCGGGCTCCTCTGTCCATGGGATTCTCCAGGCAAGAATATCAGAGTGGGTTTCCATGTCCTCCTGCAGGGGATCTTCCCAGCCTGTTTCGAACCCTCATCTCTTACGTCCCCTGCATTGGCAGACAGGTTCTTCACCACGAGTGCCACCTGGGAAGCCCATGTATGTACATACACCTTATCTTCTTTATTTGTTCATCTGTTGATGGACACTTAGGTTGCTTCTATATCTTGGCAACTGGCAACTGTATGATGTTTCACTCCAGTGTTCTTGCTTGGAGAATCCCAGGGACGGCAGAGCCTGGTGGGCTGCCGTCCATGGGGTTGCACAGTGTGGGACACGGCTGAAGTGACTTAGCAGCGGCAGGGGCAGCAGACAGTAAGAAATGGAATTTCTGGTTCCAGGGATGTGGGCATTAATGAGTTAATATTAATGGGGTTACAATCGTATCAACAGTGTGTGGCAGTGTCTTTGATCTTGCCTTCTTGCTAGTAGTGGATATTATCAATGTTATAAAAATACTTGCTGTAACCATTTTTGTCCTTCTAGAGTTTAGACGAAGTTGAGCGTATTTTCACGTGTGCTCGTGATGTGGGTTCCTTTCCTGCTGTCGGGTCTCGCCCTCCCCCCCGTCTCGTTGTCTGCTAGTTTTCTGTGCCATGTTCTCCCATTTCTTGTCGATTTGTAATGAACACCGCATTCTGGGTGTTGCTTCTTTCTTTTTGCTGCAGACATTTCTTTTCAGGCTGTTATCGGTTTGTTGTGGTCTGACTCTGATGGTGTCTTTCTGAGACACCTTCTGTGTGTGGGTTTCCCAGGTCGGGGTCTGACTCTGATGGCGTCTCTGACTCTGGGACGCCGTCCGTGTCGGGGTGTCCCAGGGTGGTGCTGTCAGCTCAGTCAGAGTCTCTCATTTTGACCTTCTCAGTTTTATGTCTTCTTTGTGAAGTCTTCCTTATCCTTAAAGCTACAAAAATATTTTGTCTAGTTTTTCTAATTCTTTTGTAGCTTGTGGTTTGTCTCTGATTATTTATTCCAGCTGGGATTCATTTTTGTATATGTGGGAGAGATCTAACTCCTTTCACAAAATGGAAAATCTCAACACAATTGTTAAATACCGTGTCTTTCCCACTTCACTTTGACAATGCTATATCCTACTCTATATGCCCACACATTCATGCTTATGTTTCTGGGCTGAAACTAATTAATTTTAATATATGTATGTGTGTGTTCAGTCGTGTCCGACTCTTTGTAAACCCATGGACTGTAGCCTGCCAGACTCCTCTGTCCATGGGATTGTCCAGGCAAGAATACTGGAGTGGGCTGCCATTTCCCTCTCCGGGGGACCTTCCCAACCCAGGGATCGAACCCCCATCTCCTGCATGCATTTCTTGCATTGGCAGGTGGGTTCTTTACCACTGAGCTGTTGGGGAAGCCCTAATTTTTTTAATATATAACTCACCAAGTCAATATTGCTAATGAAGATGTGGGGGTTCCTTGATAGAAAAACAAGCATTTTTTTGGGGCAAGAAACAGTCCCCTTTCAGTTCTGATAATTCTTTCACCACTTGTACCTTCGGCATTTATGGCTGGTTTTCTTTCTCCCATTGGCGTGTTACTCTGTGTTCTTCCTGTAACATTTCACCGTGTGAACAGACTTGGTTTCCCCAGTAAATGGTAGCAAGTCTGGTAGCTTTTTTTTTTGGCCTCGCTACACAGCACATGGGATCTTAGTTCCCCACCAGGGATGGAACCTGAGTCCCCTGCACTGGTAGTTCAAAGTCTTAATCACTGGACCACTTGGGAAGTCCTGATAGCTTTTTCTCTTGCATATTGCCCGATACTGTGTGGTTTTTCTAGGGAGCTCTGCATTTAGCCACTTCCAGCAGACTTTGCCTCTGGATTATTCTTTTGACCTTACTTGCTTCCAGGAGAAACCACAACATCCTGGACTCTTAGGAGTGAGGAGGAGTCCTAGTTGGTCAGAATTGCATTCAGATTCCTAGTTCTACCCCTGCACTTGACTGGTGTGCAGTTTTGCGCTAGAATCTCCACCTTTGAAAAGCTAGGGTTTCGCTCTTCCTGGACTTCCCTGGTAGCTCAGCTGGCAAAGAATCAGCCTGCAATGCAGGAGACCCCAGTTTGATTCCGGGGTTGGGAAGATCCGCTGGAGAAGGATCTTCACTCCATGCTGGAGAAGGCTCCCCACTCCAATATTCTTGCCTGAAGATACCACGGACTGTACAGTCCATGGAGTCGCAAACAGTCGGACATGACTGAGCAACTTTCACTTTCACGTTCACTTTGCTCTTCCTACTGGCTAATCTCTCATTTGTAAATAAAACAACTGGGCGACCAGACCTGTGAGAAGAAAACATTTGGGGCAGCAAGTGATTCTCCAGGATGCTCTTTCTCGTTTCCCAACAAGAAATGCTACAGATATACCTCTGAGTACTGTTATTCCAAAGGCCATGCTGACATTCACTTCAGTGGAACCAGCTGGGGGTACCTTCCTAACAAGAGCAAATAGCAAAGCCAAAAAAGAGAGAAAGGAAAATCCGAAGCGCTGGATTGTAAGCGTCTCTGTGGAGTGTCTCGCATCCTTTCGGGATAAGGGGATTACTCGTTACACGCCCACACGCCTCTCCCTTCTGAAGATGTCTTTGAAGAACGATTCTGACGCTAGCATCAGTTAGTCGCTTGGAAGCTGACCCCGGGTGAACCACTGCTGCTTTTTTCCACTGCCTCTTCTGGAAGTTATTAGGAGATAGATGACAGAGACCAAAATTTGAGAAAGTGCCAGGAGTTTGTTTATTCTGATCTGGTTCCTTAGAGATGCAAATGCATGAATTATGAACTTGATGGATGGAATCATAATGTTTCAACCTGCCAGCCCTACATCAAGGCCTACTTGAGTCTTGCTAAAAAAAGACAAATAAGTGCTCATGTTTGTCAATAGAAGAGGAGAGACTTCTTAGAACTTTTACTTCAGACAACTCAAATCCAGATTCAACCAACTAGCTCCTTTATATAAAGGAATCCATTTCTTAATGCCAGTGTACATGCATATAAGCGCCCTTGTCATGATGGCTCAGCTTAAAGAACCTGCCTGCAATGCAGGAGATACAGGAGATGAAGGTTCGACCCCTGAGGTCAGGAAGATCCCAAGGAGAAGGAAATGGCAACCCACTCTAGTATTCTTGCCTGGAAAAATCCCACGGACAGAGGAGCCTGGTGAGCTACAGTCCTTGTGGTGGCAAAGACCTGGACACGACTGAGCAACTCAGTAACAACAAAGGGCTTTGAAGGTACCCTTATCTTCCAAGACCAGGCTATGAAAGTCTTGCAAGGCTATCACCCGTCCTCTCAGAGTGAGTAATTTCGTGTTCAGCCTCTGACACTGGAACATTTCCAGTGGCCTGAGTCCAACAGAGAAAGCTGAATCCTGCTTCTAGAGTTGTGTCTGTCTTGACCAAACCTTTCTAATAAATGAACTGTTCATCATGCCCAAGAGACACGGAGCTGGGGCTTCATTTGTGTCTACAGAACTAATTGCATGAACTATTTTGTGTCTGCTTGCCAAGAAACGTTTGTTGAAAAAATGTCCACGTGATGGGAAGAATTTGGTCTGAGGTTCTTTTTCCTTACACCCTGACAGGGAGCTTATGAGAGAGTAGCTAGACCTTCCCCATCCTCAACTTCTTCAGCAGCTGTCGTGGTCTCCCTAAACAACTTCCAAGTTTTGCATGAGCCCTAGACCACTTCACAGCATAAGTAGATGTAGAAATAACAGACCAATTCATGCATCAATTTATGAATTGAAACATCAGACAGCGCATATGGGCTCAGTTGCTCAGTTGTGTCTGACTCTTTAGGACCCTGTGGATTGCAGCCTGCCAGGCTCCTATGTCCATGGACAGTGGACAAGTACAAAATCCTTTCTCTGGGCAATTGGGAGTTGTTTCTCTAAAGGGAAACTTCTTTTGTTTTTTATTTCTCTATTTTTCAAACTTTTAATTTTGTGTTGGAGTCTAGCCAACTGAGCTTCCCTGGTGACTCAGAAGGTAAAGGATCCACCTGCAATGTGGGTTCAACCCCTGGGTCGGGAGGATCCCCTGGAGAAGGAAATGACAACCCACTCCAGTATCCTTGCCTGGAGAATCCCGTGGACAGAGGCTGCGGTGCATGGAGTTGCAGAGAGTCAGACAGGACGGAGTGACTGACACTTCCACTTTCACCTGGCCATCACTTTTCACAGCTCCTCGGCCCTACCGCACACGTATCCATTCTCCGCAGACTCCCGTCCCACCCAGGCTGCCACACAACACCCAGCAGAGTTAAGGGAAGCTTCTTTGAGCCCCGGGAACTCTGTAGCAGGAGGTGGAGGAGGAGGAAGTCAAAGTCTAGCTGACGGCTGCATTGAAGGCCTCAAGGCCCAGGCCCCGGGTGCCCGCTCTGGGGGGTGAAGTCCGCGTGAGTCCAGCGCTGATGAGGAGCAGACTTGGGTTAGGAAAAACGTGGCCCATGGCAATTATCTTTGCCCATAAAGATTTGTGACTTATTTCCTCCTCTTAAATCAAGGCCAGGCCAGGCCCACATGCCAGCGAGTCCACAAGAGCAGAGACCTACCAATTAGCAGGACAGTGGGAGTGCAGACAGACCCATCCAGCCCAGGGGCCAGCCTCTTGGGTCCACGCGCGGCTTCGCCCGTGACCTGCTGTCCCTCGCTGCCTTTGGTCTGAGATTCAAGGTCAGCAGGCAGGGAAGCGACGGGCGAGCAGAAAACCAGTCACGAGAGATTTTGTTTTGGGTGAACATCGTCCTGACTAAACAAACCTTTACCTGTGAAGATGTGGCGCCTGCAGCTTCAGTGGGGACAGGAAGAGGTAAAGAAAGACGGGCCAGAGGGAAGGGTGGAGGTGATGTGATTTTGATGAACTGCAAATAACAGCGGGCAGGCTTTCCTGAAGGCCCTGGCTGTTCACTTTCCAAATGCTAAATTCTCTGTTTTAAAGAGACGCTCAGAGAAGTCAGACCTGAGAGTGGGTCCAGGCTGGAGGGGAATGGATTAGAAGGCTGGTGGATTGCCGTGACACCCGGGTTGGCTCCGAGATGGAGACGCATGTGACCAGGTCCCCTGGTGTGTGCTTTTCGGGGCTCACTTGTGAAGGAGGCGGGGACGTGGGGTGGGAGCGAGAGGGTTGAACTTTGCTAAAGCTGCGAGTCCAGTGAGCTGCCACCTGACACCGGTCTGGATGGCCGTCAGTAAAAAGTCCAGGAGTAGCAAACGCTGGGCGGGGTGTCGGGAAAAGGGAAGCCTTCTAGACTGCTGGAGGGAGTGTAAATTGGTGCAGCCACTGTGGAGAGCAGCGTGGCAGTTCCCTGAAAAGCTCCAGAGACAGTTGCCATATGACCCAGCGATCTCATTCCTCAGCAGGTATCTGGAGGAGACTATAATTTGAAAAGATGCATGAACCCCAATGTTCACGCAGCACTATTTAGAATAGCCAAGACGTGGCGACCACCTGAATGCCCACCAGCAGAGGAATGGATGGGGAAGATGCGGCCCATGTATACAGTGGAATATCCCTCAGCCGTAGGAAGCGTGAAATAATGCAACTGGCGGCCACATAGGTCGGCCAGAAGTTGTCAGGCTAAGGGGAGTCAGTGAGACAGAGAGAGACAAGTGTCATATGACGCCGCTTAGGTGTGGAATCCAAAAAATGATGCGAATGAACTCACTGATGAAACAGGAAAAGACTCGGACACAGAACAAACATGGTTACCAAGAGGGGAAGCGTGGGGAGGCCAAGGATAAAAACTGGGCTCTGGGATTCGCCGGTACACACTTCATGTAAAACAGATAAACAGCAAGGACCCGCTGTAAGGCAAGGGGAACTCAATGGCCTATAATAAACCATAATGAAAAAGAACGTATGTATGTATGTATATGACTGAGTCACTTTGCTGTCACCACGTGCTAACACAGCAGAGTGAATCCACTCTACTCCAATACAATAAAAAGATTAAAATATAAAGCAACTTCGTCCTCAACTAGACAAACTTGATGGTCATAGTTTCACTCCTGTGAATACGAAGAAGGACGTGTCTCCAATTTGTCTATTCGTGTTCAACTATGATGCTATTCTTACATGAAGACCAGACGGGCAGATCTAAGCAGAAAGACACGTCAGTGCCCCGGCCGTGAGGAAAATGGAGAGAACCAAGCCGAGTGCTTCTCAGGGGCAGGGGAAGTTCAGCGCCAGAGGGACAGGCCCAGCTCAGTCGGGACCGCTTCACGGCAGACGGCTCAAATTATATCTCTCGGACGAAGCTCCTCATTAAGGACCTGCACCTCAGAGACGTTCTGGCCTCCCAAGGTGCATCATTAAAGAAGCCGAGCATAATGATAGTAATTTAAAGGGAGCTGAAAGAGCAGTCTAACTTAGAACAGGTATTCACAGTTCAGCCGTTCTCAAGAAGAGGCTCCTCCGGATAAAGAACCTTCGCTGAAGGAATCGTGGGCAAAGTCGTCTTTTGAAGGCAAACGTTATGGTTTTTCCAGTGGTCATGTATGGATTTGAGAGCTGGACTATAAAGAAAGCTGAGCGCAGAAGAATTGATGCTTTTGAACTGTGGTGTTGGAGAAGACACTTGAGAGTCCCTTGGACTGCGAGGAGATCCAACCAGTCCATCCTAAAGGAAATCAGTCCTGGGTGTTCATTGAAAGGACTGATGCTGAAGCTGAAATTCCAATACTTTGGCCACCTGATACGAAGATCTGACTCATTAGAAAAGACCCTGATGCTGGGAGGGATTGGGGGCAGGAGGAGAAGGGGACGACAGAGGATGAGATGGTTGGATGGCATCACCGACTCAATGGATGGGTTTGGGTGGACTCCAGGAGTTGGTGATGGACAGGGAGGCCTGGCGTGCTGTGGTTCATGGGGTTGCAGAATCGGACATGACTGCGCAACTGAACTGAATTTATCCATCCCGGTGAGTGAGAAGCAGGGAACGTGGCCAGTGGCTCTCAGGGCGGATTGCTTCCTTCCAAGTCATCTCATCACAGGATAATTTCCAGCAGCAACTTGTTCTGCCTTGTAACTCAGTTGTGTCCTGGATGGGGTGTTTCATCAAATGCTACCTTGTCCCCAGAGCTACTGCCAGGAGCCCCCAGCATCCCTGGGAGGGCCAACTGCTGAGTGACTCTCTTGAGGGATCGGGGCTGGGGGACGGAGACTTTCCCTGAACTGTCTTGGCTGCGCTCCCCTGATTCCCCTCACAGACACTACTCAGCAGGGAGACGGCTTCTTGGGAGAAAGGGAGGAGGAAACTGTCACTTTCCTGCTGCCCTTTGTGACGCCCAGCAGAGGGAATGCACAGCACAGGTGTGGGAGTTTGGCTGACTTGTAGTAAAAAATAAATGCGGTTTCCTGTTTGCCACTTATTTTCATTCCTAAGTGGTGAGGAGCTGCTGGTGCTTCCTGCCAGGACTAGTATTTTATGCAGACAGAGTTGGTGTCATTTGGGACCAAAAAATGTCAATGCCTGCAACCTTCTCAAAACTCTCATGTCTCACTCATGAGTGCCATTCTTTAAAGTAATATTGAGGATTTGGGCTGAATCATTGTGTTACTTGGAGTGTTGAAAGATTGGCACCTTGAAGCATTATAATTTTCTCATGTATCTGATTAACTTAAAGCAATTCTGGGTCCTAAGAATATTCAGTGGTCCATCCATCTATCCATCCACCCATCCATCCACCAACCACCCATCCATCCATCTACCCATCCATCCATAGCCATCCATATCCATCCACCCAACCACCCATTCATCCATCCATCCATCCATCTACCCATCTACCCATGCCTCCATCCATCCACCCAACCACCCAACCATCCATCCATCCATTTACCCATCCCTCCATCCCTCCATCCATCCACCCACCCACCCATCCACTCACCCACCCATCCATCCATCCATCCATTCATCCATCCATCCACCATCTATGTGTTGAGATATCAAGCAGTAGGCTTGTGTTGATGCACTGAGGTGGGGAGCCTGTCGGCAGACAGTTACTCCCAAGACACAGAGCTCTGAAAAGACCCTTCCAAACACTGAAGTGGGTTCTGTACAGATCTAGCTTCTCCCAACTTTCCAACCAAAACAAACAAACAAACCCAGAAAATCACCCTGGGAAACTCTCCCAAGCTGGATTCCCTGGGGTTCCACAGCCCTGCTTCCTCACCTTCATCACTCCTGGAAGAAGGCTGCAGATTCCAGGACAGGAGCCCCGAGAACCAACTCACATGCTCCCTTTCTGGGCATTCCAGAAAAAAAATTGGAAAAAAGCCCCAAAGACTACTGTCCACACAGCAGCCACAGCCGTGACTGCAATCGCTCAATTACATGGTTATTCACGAAGTACAGATTATAGGCTTCCTTAGCCAACGGCTCCGTGACTCGACCAGATAAAACTAAACAAGAAAAAAAACCCAACATGCAAACGCTGGATATTTTCTCAGCATATGGCAGCATTTAGTCCCAGTCAGCAAGAAATAGGAACAAAACAAAACTGTGAGCACATCTTGGTTTTTTTTTTTTTTCTGCTTTATTTGGCTTCACAAGGATGTGGATAATGTGAGACCCAGGCCTGCTTATGAGGAGCAAGACTTTTTTGAAAATTCCTGATTAACAAAATCATAAGAAATGGGGCAGGCTATTTGCTGTTTTTGTTCTTCAGTTCACTTTTTAAATTGAAGTATAGTTAATTTGGGCTTCCCTGGTGACTCAGCTAGTAAAGAATCTGCCTGCAATGCGGGAGACCTGGGTTCAATTCCTGGGTTGGGAAGATCCTCTGGAGGAGGGAGAGGCTACCCACTCCAGTATTCTGGCCTGGAGAATCCCCATGGACAGAGTAGCTTGGTGGGCTACAGTCCATGGGGTCCCAAAGAGTCAGACACGACTGAGTGAGTAAGCATAGCACAGCACAGCATATTAATTTACAATGTTGTGTTAGTTTCAGGTGTATAGCAAAACGATTCAGTTACAGACAAATATATACATATTCTTATTATATCCATATATATTCTTTTTCAGATTCTTTTCCACTACAGGTTATTGAGTTTAGTTCCCTCTGCTATATGGTAGATCTCTGTCATTTGCTATTTTTGTAGGAAAAATAGAGCTCTGTGATAGCAGTTTGTTGCTAGATCTGTGTCCTGGAGCTTGGGGCTCAGTTATGCAGAGACGGTGGTTAAGATTCCCCAGGCCGGCCTTGTCTGCGAGACGGGGGCTCCGCCCTTTGGGCAGCAAAGTTTCTCCACTTTGGGGAGAAAAGTGAGCATCAGAGAGAAAGGTGGGGTTCTCTAGGGGGCGGGGCAGGGGGCGTCACAGACTGAGGGCTGTAGTCAGTTTTTCCCTGAATTCATGGTGCACACACACACTCACATATGCACGCACTCACACATGTGCACAGAGGTCTGGATGTGAGGCTTAGAATCAAGCCTTGGAAAGGGTGAGGAGAAAGCCATAGCAGCTACTGTCCTGAACCGGTTACGCGCTGGATACCTTCCAGGCTCCCCCTCACCCCTCCTGTCTCGAAAAGGGCCGCGGGCACGTCTGCCTGGAGCCCTGGGAGCTGGACCCGGACGCCGAGCCGCCGATCCAGGGCAGGAGCCGAGAATGTGGGAGTGAAGCCTTCCAACGCGGCTGTGAGGGGCCCAGAAACAGTCAGGAGCTGCAGAAAAGGCCGACCCCGTCCCGTCTTCCTCCCTGCGGTTTGGATCAGAGCGGGCCGGGGGTCGTGTCTCTGTGAGGGGACCCTGAGGCTGGCTCAGGAACGGCCAGGCAGGGGAAGGCGTGGAGCGAGCGGGGTGTCCTGGGTCAGGGTGGGGACGGGGTCTCACGGTCCTCCCCGCTTCTGCCCCGTGAGGAAGCCTAGCTCCTGAAGAAGCCCGTTCCCGCCCAAGGCTGCAGAGAGACACCAGGAAACGAAGCGCCAGCGATGCGACTGCGCGCACCGTGGGCCGTCTGTTGCTGCGGATCCCGCATCCTTGCATTCAACTCACTGTGGGAAAAGGCTCCAGAAAATTCCAAAAAGCCAAACTTGAATTTGCAACCTTCCCCCCACTGGCAACTGTTCCCATAGGGTCAACAGTATATTAGGTGCTGTAATTAATCTGCAGATGATTAAAGTGTACAGGAAAGTGTGTGAAGGTTACAAGCAGAGAGTTTTGAGTAAGGGGCTTGAGCATCCCATAATTTTAACATCCGCAGGGGGTCCTGGAGCCGATCCGCTCTGCCCATTCACTGAGAGAGGGTGTGGAATGCCAGCAGGCCAGGGGACCCTTCAGAGTCAGCGGTGAGTGGCTGGCAGCAGGCCTGGCCTGGGACCTGCCAGGGAAAGCCTTGCAACTGCGGACGGTCAGGCCTAAACAATCACCCGAGGTTGTTCACCAGGAGCTGGACTCCTCAACATCGCATAGGCATCATGCCCAAGGCTGTCCCGTCCTGAGTGACCAAGCTCTCCCAAACCAGCTCGAAGCTGCTGGCAATACCCAGAGCTGCCCTCCTCTCTGCCTGTTCGCCCCGGGCCCTGTCCCCGGGGACCCTGCATATTAAAAGCCCAACGTCTCCCTTCCGGGTCCTCGCCCCCTCCAAGGCCAGGAGGGGAAGCGCTCACGTTGAGGCATCAGCTCTAGGAGGCAGCAGGGAGGGAAAACTGCAAGATGTTATCTACCAGCAGTGACAGATGACTCCATTAACATTTGTCGCGTATGCAGGGGTTATTGTATCAAGAGAGCGTAGGAAAGAGCAGAGGACAAATAAACCACAGGGCAGGCGTGGGTAGGGACGTGTGTGGCGGTTTCTAAACAAGTGTGTGAGATACACAATGCTAATGGGTCTGTTGTGCGGGGCAAGCCTGGGGGGATGCAGCTGGGCTGTCGAGGCTGCCCGCCCAGTGCCTGCCTGATGCCGTTATAATCTCTTTAAAGGTCAGTTTTCTCAGCCTTAATGCCGGTGGATTAATTCAGGGGAATAACAGTGTGGGTTAAGTTGTATGTGATTTATTATTTATTTTCGGCTGCGCCGATGAGTCGCTGCGCTGGTTCGGCTCTGGCGGCAGAGGCTGGGGGCGCCTCTCTAGTTGCGGTGCCCCGGGTTTCTCGCTGCGGAGGCGTCTCCCGTCGCAGAGCACGCACTCTAGGCGGACAGGCTTCAGGAGTTGCAGCTCCCGGGATCCAGGGCACAGGCTCAATAGTTGCAGTACACGGGCTTACTTGCCTCGCTGCCTGTGGGATCTACCCGGATCAGGGATCAACCCCGGTGTCTCCTGCGTTGGCAGGCAGGTTCTTCACCACTGAGCCACCGGGGGATATGCTGTGCGCTCTGCTTAGTCGCTCAGTCCTGTCTGACTGACTGAGTGAGTGGACTGTACCCTGCCAGGCTCCTCTGTCCATGGGATTCTCCAGGCAAGAATACTGGAGTGGGTTGCCATGCCCTCCTCCAGGGGATCTTCCTGACCCAGGGATCAAACCCAGGTCTGCCACACTGCAGGCAGATTCTGAGCCACCAGGGACGCCTGAGTCATCAGGAGATAAATAATGCTAATTTTTTAGGGAAGCCCCACAAAATCTTTGAATACAGTGTGCAGAACAAAGTAATTACTCAGGATACACTGGTGGTGTGGTTTTTATTATTTTCATCTGAGTCCTGCCTTGCTCAAGTCCTAGAGCAAAGCTTTGTCTGTGTAGATCTTGCTCGGTACATTAATGGGTTTCTGCAAAGATGTATGTAAAGCAGATTCATTGTCAGTTGTGAATTTCACTCATCGTTCTTCCTCTTCATGCCTGGGCACGTGGTCTAAGTGTGGGCAGTCTCCTCCTTGGGTCTCAAGCTCTCCCTGCATCCCACTGTGATTGTCCAGAGCTGTATCTCTGCTTGAGTCCAGGTGGAAGTTTGCACCTTGCATAAAAGAAAGCAGAGTGCCCAGGTGGGGTAGCTGACTTTAAACCCTCCCTGGCATCCATAGAAAGCCGGTCTTTCTGTATGGAATTCTCTGCCTGGAAGTGGAAGCTGGTGTGAAGTGGTGGCTCATGGTTTGAATAAAAGGAGAGAAAGACAGAAGCTTCTCCACACACCATCAGGTCATGCAGAGACACACAGGATGGTCTCTTCACCAGAGCGCAGCCTAGCCTGTGTGCAGTCAGAGTGCACTGGGCAGCATCAGAGAGCTGTCGACCCCACGTCCTCCTAGAAAGAGACCTGGATACCTTCCTGACTTCCGCTGCTGGTCGATGGACATAGGCATGGACTCCAGATTTCAAGGATATTTTTACAAAGTGGAGATAAGTGAAGTAGAATCCCTTAGTTGGAAATCATAAAGGGGAATTTGGTTTAAGAAAGAACAGACAGCTTTTTCTATAAGGGGCCAGAGAGTGAATATTTTCGGCTTTCTAAACTGTAGAATCACAGTTGTAACTGGTCAGCTCTGCTGCTGTGGCCCCAAAGCCACAGTAAAAGATGTGCTAACAAGTGCATGTGTCTGCCTTTCCCGAAAAACTTTATATAAAAAACCAGGAAGCTCAGGTTTGACCTGAGAGCCATAGTGTGTGAATCCCTGGCTTCAGAGAGATGGGAAAGGCTGAAATATAAAATTCTGCCTATGTCATCGTGAATCACAGCAGTCAGAGGAAAAACAAGTAGACAATTGAATTAATCAGCGTAGTTGCAAAGGGAGCTGCCTGCCTGGGACTGAAGGAGGCGCGTGCCGGAGAGGAGGGGGCCGTGCCACGCGTGCATGTCCTGTGGCTCAGAAATAAGCTTGTTGATGTGAAAACATTAAGCTCTGGGAATCAGCAAAAATGGCCAAAGTTTACAAATAAAGAAGGAATAGATTTTGTTTTTAGTTTGGGGGGAAGTTGTTTAGTATAGTCAAAAGTTCAAAGGAAAGGGTAGACCCCGTGCCTGGGGACAAAGCTGTAATGCAAACAGGGGCCTGTAATGCAAACTCTCTGAGCGGTGCTGGGCAGTGGTGGCAAAAAACAACCCAGTCAAGACTGCAGAAAAGGCAGGCCTTGCCTGGTTGTCCAGTGGTTAAGACTCTGGGCTTCTAGTGCAGGGGCATGGGTTGGATCCCTGGTCAGGGAACTCACATCTCACATGCCTTGTGGTGCAGCCAGAAAATAAGTCTGGAAAACAGATGCAGGCCCAGAGAACAATAAAAACAAAAGAATGAAAAGCCATCTAAAAGTTTCCAGATGCAAACACTAGTTGTCGCTCAGTGTTGGGACTTGGGTAGTTGTTTTCTTTTTTATTGTTGCCATTCAGTGGCTGAGTCATCTCTGACTCTTTGTGACCCTGTGGACTGTGCCCCCCCCCCCCCCCACCCCCCCAGGCTCCTCTGTCCATGGGATTCTCCAGGCAAGAATACTGGAGTGGGTTGCCATTGCCTCCTCCAGGGGATCTTCCGGACCTAGGGATTGAGCTTGAGTCTCCTGCATTGTGGGAGGATTCTTTACCACTGAGCCACCAGGGAAGCCCTTTCTTATTTATATTTTTGAGTAACTTTTATTATAAACATATGTTACTTTTAAAATGAAAAATGAAAGCTATTTAACATGGAGGAGCAACCTTAGGATGCATGCTTAGGAACCGTAAGAAGCCAGGTCTTCACTCAGCTTAAGTAGGAACGTCTCACTCTAAGGGTCTGAGCTGCAAACTAGGGAGTGTCCCAGGGTAGCAGACACTCATTGCTTATCAGCAGTTTTCCTAATGGCAGAACTTGCCCCCAGCAAATATCCAATACTTGTCTTCCCAGCTTCCCTTGTGGTCACAGCATGGGCGAGCCACATCCTTGCCAAGGAGAGTTGCTGGGAAATCTGCTCAGCGGTCGCTGGGGGAGGTTCTTCTTCTGGCTGGCTGTGTGTGTGTGTGTGTGTGTGTGTGTGTGTGTGTGTGTGTGTGTAACGTGGGCAGAAACTTCAGCCTTTCAGGGTTAGATGTGCTCCTGTGAGGATGTGGTGTTGGTGCAGTGCCAAGTCTTTTGTGACCACACGGAGCTAACCCCAAGGTCACCATACAACACTCTGGTGCTGGTAGACCAGAAGGATGGAAAGAGTGGGGCCCTTGGTTCATTGACCTGTACTCACCTCCTCCTGTGTATTTTTGGAGACCTGAGACAAGTGGACTCGTGGAGGATTCGGTTCTCTTTGGGCACTGCAGCTTCTAAGTAGGTCATCCTTCCCAGACTGTTCACAGAGGCATGTTGATGGAATGCCTTACGTTGGGTTAGAGAATGAGCAATTCTCAAGTCCTGGGGAGCCGTTTTAATCCAAAGCCTTGCAGCGAGAGGCCAAAATGCAGTTTTGCAATGTTTATTATTTCCTGTCATTAGATTTTGTTGCCTTAACTATTGGGGGGAATAGAGGTGTTTTCACGTGGCTTGATGGTTTCTCCTTTTCGTGGTTGTTGGCGTCCTTCCCCAAGCCCAGTTCTGCAGAAGACAAGGGTAAGTCCTGAAGACTCCCTTCGGTGGGGCAGGAGATGCCCAGTCTCTGCATGTGTGGGCTCATGGGCAGGTCTCGAGGGAAAACCAGTTTTCGCATCTCCTGTCGGGCAGAGAATAATAGCTACACTGAATCTCCCTGCTCATGGCTGGGCGGGGAGAATGGGGAGAAGGGTAGGAAGTTTGGAATGGTCATCTACACCCAGCTCTGTTTCAAGTGGAGAACCAACGAGGACCTGCTGCTGATCACGGGGAACCCTGCTCAGTCTCACGTGCAGCCTGGGTGGGAGTGGAGTCTGGGGCAGCACGCATCCGTGCACGTGTGTGGCGGAGTCCCTCGTTTGCCCACCGGAGACTATGACGACATTATTCATCGGTTATACTCCAGTACCGAATGAAAAGTTTACACTGAAAAAACGGAAAAGCAGCAGCTGCCCGTGCTGCCCAGGAGGGCCTTGCTGTCTACCACCCCTTGTGCATGAGTTTGCACCCGCTGACCCCAGACCCCCAGTCCACCCTCCAGCCCCGCCCCCTGGCAACCAAAAGCCTGTTATCTGTGTCTGTGAGTCTGCGTCTGTTTTGCAGATGAGTTTGTTTGCATCAGATTTTAGCTTCCACATATAAATGATATCATATGGTATTTGTCTGTGTCTGACTTAGTACGATAATCTCTAGGTCCATCCAGACTGCTTCAGTTGACATTACTTGGTTCTTTTTATCGTTCAGTAATATTCCACTGTATATACACACTTCAATTAAAAAAAAAGTAGAATAGAGCATGGGGGCCGGGGGTACCTGCTCAGCCTCACGTCCCAGCTCTGGCTCTGACTGGCAGCCGTCTTGGGCCAATCCCTTAACGTCTTGCCCTTTGTCTCCTCGGGGATAAAACGAGGATGATGTTCATATGATGGAGGTCATGAAGCCCAAGGCCTTGTGAGGGCTCCGGCACTATACCTGCCCCGCACTAAGGATTCCGCACAAGGATCCTATTATCTTCAGTTCACAGGGAGCCACTCTTCCCAGGTGACCCTGTGTGTTGAGAGGCCGTCTCTACCGAGACACATCATCCCTACCTAGAGACATTGTCCTTCAGCAAGGCCTCAGGGATTTGGGGGGTGGGTACTGGGTTTAGCAGAAAGCATCTCCAGTTTGGATAGCCCTCATCTCCTTCTGGGCCCATCAGTTCATGGCGCTGCTGTTATTACTGGTCCATTTTGCTCGTGTTTGAAGCATGTGGCTCAGTTTGCTTGCCCCCCTGAGGGTGGGGTTGAAACTCCATGTCTGGGTGCTCCAGCAAGCCTGGCTCTGGGCACGTGGCCCCTCCGCAGGGGATACTGGTCAGCGGCTGGGAAGATGGGCAGCAGTGACCTGTGGGAGGAGGTACTGGGGCTGGTGCGCGCGAAGGTCAGCGTGCAGACCTCCCTGAGTGGCTGCACCTTGGAATCATGAGTGGACAGGTGACCAAGCACGCGGTTTGCGTGAGTTCCAGGGACTTGAGATATTCCGTTTTAAAACCAGGACTGTGGGGTCCTGGGACTCGGGACTCTTAGTGTTAAAAGACACAAAGTTCCACGAAAACCAGGCAAGTCAGTCCTGGGGAAACTGGGGTGAACTGGCCGCCCTACCCGCGGGGCTTTACAGCATGCTGCTGGGGACTCACCCCCAGAGCCTCTGATCTCTGCTCTGGGGGAGGGAGATGGGGAGGAGCGTGATTGCCCAGGCGACTGTGAAGTTCAGGGAAGTATGGGAACTACCGATGGGTAGAAGTTTCTGACCCGGGTTGCAGTGTACACAATGGAGTTGGGAACGGGTTACAGGCGGCCTGGCCTACTGGCCATCAGCCCTAGGGGCACTGATGGACTGAGCGAGGTTGGGAAGTCTTGCTGAGTGATGATACATAAACATGGGACATAGAGAACTCATCAAAAAGGGAAATTCTGAGGACCCATCCAAGACACCCAAGACCCCCTGTGTGGTAATGGCTACAAGCCTGGGGAATCTACATTTTTATCAAGCTTCCCAAGTGGTTCATTTTGTTATTGTTTTAGTCCCTAAGTCATGTCTGACTCTTTGTAACCCCATGGACTGTAGCCTGCAAGACTCCTCTATCCACGGGCTTATCCAAGCAAAAATAATGGAGTGGATTGCCATTTCCTTCTCCAGGGAATCTTCCCGACCCGGGGCCTGAACCCACATCTCTGTGTCTCCTGGGCTGGCAGGCGGATTCTTTACCACTGAGCCACCAGGGATGTCCCCCAAGTGATTCACATGCACGCTCAAATTTTAGAATGGTAAGACTGCAACTCTACAAAGTACCATGAAGACGTAATAGCAAGAGTTTCAAGGACCTGCCTCCCGGAACAGTCCGACTTGAACTGACCTGGGTCCCGAAGGTGACAGGTGAGGAAGCAGGAACCAGCACCATCATCCTTTATCACAAAGATCCCCCTCTCCCCAGGCCTCTTCCGATTCTGGAAATAGCTGTGTTTCTGAACACAACCATGGCCACCCGCCTTCAGCTCTTTCCCTAAATCTGGGGTCGCAGACCTGTAGGTAGACTGGATTTAGTCTTTTGTGATAGTTGGGATTATTCTCAATTCTTGCTCTTCCTACCCTGTGGACTTGCAGTGAGAAAAAGTGGAATGAATATATTTCTCTTTAAGGTAGCGAGGGAGAAACGTAGATGCTTGCCAGCATAAGCCACTGAGTTTTAGGCCAGAACTGACTAATGTATCCCTCCAAAGAAAGGAAGCCCTGGGTTTTGCCCCGGTTCTCACTAAAAGATGTTACAGAAGAAAACGGAAGAAAAGCTTGCTCACCGTGGTGGCAAGGGCCTGGAAAGGGCAGAAAATCTGTCCAAACTGATAGCACTTGTGAGTGTTGATGTCTCCAAAGCGGCTGCGACGCTCCTTGCGGCCGGCCAGCCTCTTCTCCGCCTTCATGTCCATGAAGTTCTGGAAGGGGCCCTGCTGGGGCAGGCGGGCCGCATGCACCTGGCGAGGAGCCCAAGAAACAAAGGTTCCCGAGCGCCTCGGGCTCACGGCGAGACCAGGCGGGGCTTTGTAGAGGGGGCGGCTCTCGTTCACACCTCTCGTGCATGAGTTGGGCTTCCGGGCACCTCTCTTAATTTTCTGCATCCCTGAGATGCAGATCAAAGGGGCAACCCCGCCCCCCCACCAACACTAACCCTAACTGCTCATGTGTCACTGGGTCAGTGGGTCAGTGGGTCAGTGGCTGGAGGGTCAGGGCACAAGCTCTAGAGATGACCCCGCCGCTCACCACCCGCCTCTGTGGCAGATCATTATTATTTTAAAATTTTATTTGGGGCGTAGTTGATTTACAACGTTGTCTTAGACTCAGGTGTACGGCAAAGTGATTCAGTTATACATAAGTGTTAGTAGCTCAGTCGTGTCCAACTCTTTTGAACCCCTGAGGACCAGGCTCCTCTGTCCGTGGGATTTTCCAGACAAGAATACTGAGTCGGTTGCCATTTTCTCCTCCAAGGGATCTTTCTGAGCCAGGAATCAAACCCAGGTCTCCTGCATTGCAGGCAGATTCTTTACCATCTGAGCTACCGGGGAAGCCCTCAGTTATATGCATCTTTTTATTTTTCAGATTCTTTTCCCCTAATGTTTATCACAGACTATTGGGCAGAGTTCCCTGTGCTGTAGAGTGGGTCCCTGGTCGTCTGTCTTTTGTACAGTAGTGTGACTGTTCCTCCCACCTCCTGATTTATCTCCCCCAAACCAGGGTTTTCCCTTTAGTAGCTGTAAGTTTGCTTCAGTGGGAGGAGGAACAGAGCAGGCCTGACGTGGAAGAAACCATTAGGACCATCAGGAGACGGCCCGGTTTTGAGGGGTTTTCTTTTCTCTCTGTAAGGGTCCCTGATGAGGGTCATGCTGGGTGCATTAGGACCTGCACTCGGGGTTCCCTTTCTCCCCTGCCTGGGTCTCACGAGGTGTCCGGGTAGGCCGGGGACGTGGGGAGGGACAGACACCAGCCGCTCCTGCTCCTCTGGTTTGCATTGGCCTCAGCACTCCGCTCAGCTCACCCCAGACGGGGCCCATTCTCACTGTTCAATCTGCAAAGGACGAAGGAGGAAAGGGACCCTGGGGAATCTCACGTCGTGTATCCGGAGCCTGTTTGTCGTCGGAGGACACAGTCCCCAGCTTCGTCCCAAGGCTTTCACGGAGCTCAGACTCGAGACCAAAGGTGGATAAACAGGTCCCAGGGGCACTGGCAGCTTCCAGTCTGTTCCTGGGGGGTGAGGAGAGAAAGGGCACTGCGGAGGACCCCAGCACCTCACCCCTTCCTTCCCACCGCGACCGGGGCTGATCTGTCCGTGTTTGACCCCAGCATAACAAGGAAGAGGCTTGTGCGGCTGAGAAGGAAACAGACCCTCACCCCAGAGCCCAGAATGAAAGCACTTGTTGGGAGACCCACGGAACCCTGGCCACGACGTTCCGATTCGCTTTTCTGGAATGTGACCAGCTCTGTGGTCGTGTCTCAGGCCACGTTCGTTGTTCGTGAGTTGAGGCCACACAGGTTGAGTTGATTCTTGCTCTGGGGGTTTAACTGAGTAGAGAAGGTTCTTAGGGGCTCTGACATAGTCGTTTAATCTGGTTTATTAAAGGAGGACGTAAGTATGCCTCTCATTCTTCTGCCTTTGTGCAGGGTCATTCTTGGACTTGAGCGTGGAGGTCGGAGGACTTTCTCCGCCGACAGCCTGATAATAAACATTTAAGCCTTTGTGGGCCATCTCATCTACCACAGCACAGAGCAGCCACAGACAGTATGCAAATATGCAAATGAGTGGGTGGGGCTGACTGTGTCCCAGTAAAACCTTATTCATGGGCACTACATTCTGACTTTCATGTCTTTCTTCTGTGTCACCAAATAGTCCTGTTTTGATTTCTTCGTCAACCAGTTATAAACAGGAAAACACTTCCTAGTTTGCAGAGCTTTAGGAAAACAGGTGGCAGGACAAATTTTCTGCCTGCTGTGTGAGCCTTAAAACTCAACGTTCAGGAGACTAAGATCATGGCATCCGGTCCCATCACTTCATGGCAAATAGACGGGGGAACAATGGAGACAGAGACTATTTTCTTGGTCTCCAAAATCACTGCAGATGGTGACTGCAGCCATGAAATTAAAAGACGTTTACTCCTTGGAAGAAAAGCTATGACCAACCTAGACAGCATATTAAAAAGCAGAGACTTTACTTTGCCGACAAAGGTCCATATAGTCAAAGCTATGGTTTTCCCAGTAGTCATGTATGGATGTGAGAGTTGGACCATAAAGAAAGTTGAGCACCAAAGAATTGATGCTTTTGAACGGTGGTGTTGGAGAAGACTCTTGAGAGTCCTTTGGACTGCAAGGAGATCCAACCAGTCCATCCTAAAGGAAATCAGTCCTGAATATTCATTGGAATGACTGATGCTGAAGCTGAAACTCCAATACTTTGGCCACCTGATGCAAAGAACGGACTCACTGGAAAAGACCCTGATGCTGGGAAAGATTGAGGGCAGGAGGAGGAGGGGATGACAGAGGATGAGATGGTTGGATGGCATCACTGACTCAATGGACATGAGTTTGAGCAAGCTCCGGGAGTTGGTGATGGACAGGGAGGCCTGGCATGCTGCCGTCCATGGGGTCACAAAGAGTCAGACATGACTGAGCGACTGAACTGAACTGAACTGTGTGAGTGGATTGAAGAAGGAAATGGCTACCCACTCCAGGATTCTTGCCTGGAAAGTCCCAAGGACAGAGGAGCCTGGCAGGCTAAAGTTCATGGGTTGCAAAGAGTCAGACATGACTGAGTGACTGAGAACCTGTCTGCAAGGCCACTGCCTGCATCAGTAGACAAAGAATCTGGAACAAGAAGGGAATGGACCCAGTGTTCTCTTCTTGGTCTCATCACAGGTGAATCCTTGAATTCAGCTTAAGGGCACCTGGACCCACTGTGGCTCCTTCAGAGGAGAGTGGTGATGATGGTGCGGAAACCCTAAAACGCTCTTTGTTCTTTGGGGTGTGACTGAAAGGAGTGGGGATGGTTAGACGGAAGATGAATGAATCTGGCGGGGGACATGCAGTCACTCTCAAATATCTGAAGGCTGCCATGAAGAACAGGGGTCAAGCTCATCTGACCAGACCCTGTGGACGGAACTAGAACCAACGAAGGAAGCTGCAGGGAGGCGGGTTTGGGTAAGCTTTGGTTTAAAAAAAACACCACTACAGAGAATGCATTTACGGACCTATTCTCCAACTTGTCTCCAGCCTCTTAGAGCAGTGTGGGCAGAGGGAGGATTTGAACGCCACTCTCGTCTACATCATCTACTCTGGTCCCATCCTGGTGGCTCAGATGGTAAAGAATCTGCCTGCAATGCAGGAGACCCGAGTTTGATCCCTGGGTGGGGAAGATCCCCTGGAGAAGGGAATGGAAACCCACTCCAGTCTTCTTGCCTGGAGAATCCCATGGACAGAGGAGCCTGGCGGGCTGTGGTCCATAGGGTCGCAAAGAATTGGGCACGACTGAAGTGACTTCACAAGCTGAGTGCAATGAACTCCGTTTTGCCCAAGAAGAACCAGGGCACCTGGATGTGGGCTGAGGTGAACAACGCCATGTGTGAGGGGTGGACCTTCACCCCTTCTGAGCCTTTGCTCTCTGCTCTCCTTTCTCGTTCAACCACCTGCTCTTCTCCGAGAAAACCGAGCCACGCTCGGCTCAGCCATCTAGTCTTGAGCACGTTTGGGCGGAAAGTGCAGTCTTGGCCTGAGAGTTGTGCTCCCTGACCCCGACACGCTGGAGCAAGCGCTCCTTTGATCTGCAGTCTTCCAGATCTCCTCACATACCCCCGAGGAGAGGCGGTCAAATGCAAAGGCCACGGTTCAGATTTCATGCCGCATGTGAGTCCGGGGCTGGGGAGTGCCCACCCGTCCCCCGGATGCAGTCACTCCCGCTGTTCTCTGCACTAAGTTTCCAAAAACTGCTTCGGAAACCGCACTTTTCCAAGCAAGCCCGTTTCTTCTGGAACATTTCTCCGTCTCCCCGTCCCCACCACTCCGACTTGACATCTTACATGCCTGGGTATTTCCTGCCGGGATCTCTTGCCTGGCAGAAGCACTGTGGTTTAGGGGCGCCTCCCCAGGCTGTGAAAGGCAACCTGGCTTTGGAGCTGGGCATTCCGGAGGCGGCAGGGCCGTGGGCTTGAGTCTCCCTTCCTCTGTGCCGCGTCAGGCTTGCGACATGTGGGGAGGGCAGCCGGGCAGCTGTGAGGGACCGTCGGCTGCTTGTAGGAGCATCTGTCGGAAAACTTGCTGTGTAATTTCCGGAGCCTTTCAGGGACAGAAGTGGGTAAAAAAAAACCCAAATGGAAGAAAGCCCTAATCGCTTCCAAGTGGGAGGACAGTAAGAAACAGTTGGGCTCACATGGCAGAGTCTGAACCGCAGGCTCCCACGACGGCTCCCATAGCTTCCACCGCCCCCTTCAGGACCAAGCCCTGACCTCCTGGGGTCACTGATTCAGCCCAGATGGGACCATATGCAGATGAAAGTGGCATTCAAATTCTCCCTCTGCCCACACTGCTCTGGGAGGCTGGAGAAGAGTGGGAGAATAGAATATGGTCCATAACTGCATTCTCCCCATTAGTGTGTTATTTTAATGATATGCTCAGTTGACCAGTCGTGTCCAACTCTTTGTGACCCCATGGACAGTAGCCCCCCAGGCTCCTCTGTCCGTGAGATTTTCCCAGCAAGAATATTGGAATATGTTGCCATTTCCTCCTCCAGGGATCTTCCTGACCCAGGGACTGAACTCACGTTTCCTGCATCTCCTGCATCGGCAGGTGGAGTCTTTACCACTGAACCACCTGGGAAGCCGTTTTTAATGATAAAGTATAAATTATATATTTTATGTCATTAATCATGCATATAAAGTCAGTCTATCAACAGAGCATCTAGGCACATACAATAATATTTAACATGTGAAAGTGAAAGTGTTAGTCATTCAGTCATGTCCAACTCGTCATGACCCAATGGATTGTAGCCCACCAGGCTCCTCTGTCCATGGAATTCTCCAGGCAAGAATACTAAAGTGGGTTGCCCTTCCCTTCTCCAGGGGATCTTCCCAACCCAGGGATCAAACCCAGGTCTCCTATATTACTGGCAGATTCTTTACTGTCTGAGCCACAAGGGAAGCCCAGGAACACTGGAGTGGGTTGCCATGCCCTTCTTCAGGGGATCTTCCTGACCCAGGGATCGAACCCAGGTCTCCTGCACTGCAGGCAGATTCTTTACCCTCGGAGGGGCCCGGGAAGCCCAGCGTGTATGGGCTTCCATTTGAACTCCTTCCCTGAGCACCACGTGTTTCAGAGGGGACCTTTCTAACACTGTTTCCACTCAGGTCCATGCTACCTCGTCTCTCATCTGAGTGATTTCTGTGTTTGTGTTGTGGATGATCTCTGGTTTGTATTCACTGAGGTGTTTTCAGCACCTGAAACTGTCTGGAGCAGAGTGGGTGCTCACCACATAGTCAGTGGATGGCAGAGTGAGCCCACTCTTGCACCCGACACGCTCCCAAAGTGCTGTCACGTAGCTGACTGTGCGCGTGGTTGGTGCCGCCAAGCCTTTGATCTCTGAGCAGAGCGGGAGGGGAATGTGAATGAAAAGGTCGGAAGCCTAGGGGAGAATCAACACGGCCGCGTGCAGGGGTCTGGAACGCGGTGGGCTCGTGTGCAGACCCTCAGAAGGCCTCTGAGCTGGGAGACAAGAGGAGCCAGATGTCTGTCTCCTGTGCCTTTGAAGTTGACACTCATTCTGAATTCCGTTGGCGACAAAGAGTTTGCACTTGCTTTGCTTCAAAGTTGTTGTTAGCCTAAGATAAGTTGTCTCCTCTCTCCTACTTTTGCTGTATCTCTCCTCTTTCCCTTTCCCACAAGTCTTCCTTTTTTTTTTCTTAAATGTTTGTTTTTATTTATTTATTTGGTGGCTCCAGGTCCTAGTTGTGGCATGTGGGATCTTAGTTCCCTGGCCAGGGATTGAACCGGGGCCCCCTCCATTGGGAGCATGGAGTCTTAGCCACTGGGCCACAGGGAAGTCCCCCCACGGAGCTTCTTAAGGACTAGTTTCAGTGCTGGGGAGCAGGACCAGACTTGGCAAAGCTTGCAAAAGCTTTCTAAGCTCAGTTTTACCTGGTTCACATCTTCACAGTTTTCACTGGCTTCCACGTGACTGAAACCAAGAAGACTTTTAGGGACTAGAAACCGATTTGCAAAACGTGAGCCGGGTCTGCATCCCTAAGACCCCTTCCTGATTCTGTGTGAGCGGGATCAGGAGGCAGTCAGGAGGATTTATGTAACCCTGGCTCTGGCAGCTGGAATTTGTCACTCTGTTTGGGACTCAGAATAAGTGAGAGCTCTGAGTTAATGATCAGAAAGGATTGCACCATCCAGTTAGTAAGTGAGGCTTGAAGATAACTTTTCACCTTAAAAACACCCCCCGCTTTTCTCTCCTGCATCCTGGAGGCACACCAAGCAGAACCATCCCGTGCGCGATTCTGCAGAATGTGCGGCTTCTCCGGCTACAGCGGAGGCGGAAATGCAAAGAGGACTTGCCTGTCTTCCTCTCTCTTCTGAGCTCCAGCTCCCGGCCACAGCCCCGCTCTGGTGTCTGCCGCTGGCACAAGGGGACGCGTCCCCATTCTTCTGTTTTTAAATGTTTGGCTGTGTCGGCTCTCTGTTGCGTCCTGGGGCATCTTCCCCGCGGTGGGCGGGCTTGGTGGCCCCACGGCAAGTGGAACCTGAGACCCTCGCGTTGCAACGTGGTTGCCTCTCCGCTGGACCACCAGGGACAGCCCTGCCCTCCAGTCTCGAAGGATGCCTCGTTGGCAGCCGAGCTCTTCCTGCCTGAATGGGGTGTGCCCGGCTCGGTCCCTGCTTTGCGGGAAGAGCCCAGCTCCCAGACGTGAAGGCAGCATGTCGGGAAGGGCTCACGTGTCCTTGGCCAACAGTAAACTCTCTCCCTACGGTGCGGCACCTGCGGTCTGGCCACTAAGCCCTCTGCCCTGCCTGGCCGTCGGCGTCCCTGGGAGCTGTCCGCTTTTGCCCAACCCCGGTTTGACCTAAAGGCAGAAGTGAGAGCCTTGGGGTCGGATGCTATGTCCTGAGCACTGTCGCTCTTCAGACTTGCACTTTATAACCTCAATCCCCCCACCTCCATTCCCTGGGTCCCATCACATCAGCTCCACCCTCGCCCCCGAGCCCCAGTTCCTGAAATGGAAGAAATCCTGAAGATGCCCCAGGATGGCTGGCCTTTCCCCTGCAGATGCCCCAGAACGGCTGGCCTTACCCCAGCAGGTTCCCCAGGATGGCTGGCCTTACCCCCACAGATGCCCTAGGATGGCTGGTCTTAGCCCCGCAGATGCCCCTGGATGGCTGGCCTTACCCCTGGCGTCCTTCCGGGACTCTCTCTTGCTGAGAGGAGCGCCATCCTCCGCAGCCTTGTTAGCTCCCGCATCCCTGGTCTTGTCGCCTGCGATCTGGGCCCCTTCCCCCTTCGGCAGCCTCTGACCGAGGGGCCGGGGCTGCTCTTCAAACAGGGCTTCCTTCTTGTTCTCCTTCCTCCTCTCACGGGGCGCTCTAAACACAAAACCCCCATCAGCGCTGATGCTCTGAGGTCGTCAACTGCCCCTGAATGTGGGGCCTGGCCTGTGGGCTTAAGAGGAAGGTGATGAACAGAAAGCCTAACTTCAGCAAAAAGAATGTGAACTGGAGAGAAAATGGATGGATGCACTCCCTTATCCTTGCGTATAGTAGAGGGAGAGATGAGTGGGCATGTCCTGTCCCCAAGTAGCAGGGCGCTCGGAGAGCAGGTGCGTGTGTGTGTGAGCGTGCGTGTGTGCGTGCGTGTGTGTGTGTACACATACATACTATACACATTCATGTATATGAACGAAAGAAAAGTTCTTATAAGTCAGAACACTTTTAAGAGCTAGTATTTCACTTTTATGGGGTAAACTTAATATTTGCTGTTATTTGGTTATTCAGTTGTGTCTGACTCTTTGCGGCCCCATGGACTGTACCCGCCAGGCTCCTCTGTCCATGGGATTTCCCAGCAAGAACACTGGAGTCCCATTTCCTTCTCTAGCGGATCTTTCTGATCCAGGGATTCAACCCATGTCTGTTGCATCTCCTGCATTGCAGGCAGACCAGTTGAAAAGAAGGTTATTTTGGGGGAGTACCAAACACAATTCTCGGGTCACCCTCAAACCTCCAAGTCATCCCTCTTGGCAAGACGCACCAGGAGCTTCCCGACTCAGCCCTGCCCACTTCCTCCCCGCCCCTCCCACCCCGGCGCTGAGCATCCCGGGGCTGCAGGTTTCTGCGCCTCGGGTTGTGTTTCTCACTCTGCCTCGAATGTCACACTTTCCCCCTTTCCTCGTTTGTGTCCCCATCCTCCTGAGGACTCCTCCTTGTCACGTCCTCCATGAAGGGGTCCATGACACCTCCCGCCTCCCGCCCATCCGTGTAGACCTGCCCCCGATCTGGTCCCAGCCCCTTTCAAGCATCTCCATTCTAGTAATGACCACAGGTGCAATAAACGGTCCATCTTCGCGCCTGTCTCCACTATTAGGTACGATGTTCCATGAGGTCTTAGACTCTATCTTGTTCACCAGTGCATCCCCAGCATGTAGCACTGTATCTGGCGAGAGACAGACGCTCAGTTCATATGGATGGATGGACAGGTGAATGGATGGACAAATGGACGGACGGGTGGGTGAGTGGGTGGATGGGTGGGTAAGTGGGTGGATGGGTGGGTGGGTGGATGGATGGATGGATGGATGGATGGATGGATGATAGATGGATGGGCACAGGGCAAAATATAGGGTAAAGGTTGAGTAGAATACAAGACAGTAGATTAAAAATATGAACTATGTGGGAGAGAGAGTTGGAGGCATGATTAATACGTCCCAGAGCCACAGTGACACCCAGAGTCAGCCAGGAGCAGAGTCCGGGTGCTGCTTGTACCAACGAAAGCTGCATCTGAGATTCATCAAGAGTGTCCAGCTACACTAACGGCTCAGAAAACAGGACATGGCTTTGCGTGTCCTTTTTGTGGCTAGCCCATCTGAAGAAGCACTAAGTGGCAACGTCTCTGGCGAGCTTAAGTTCTTCCCTGAAAGCCAGAGACGTAGCATCTGAAACCCAGCGTCCTGGACGCGATAGTTAGAAGAGAATGTGAAGATTTAGCAACACTGTGTCCCTCTGGGAGCCCTGGGTTACCACCAGCCATCAAACTGTCCTCCCTGAGGTTGGACCGGCAACTGGAATTTTCTCCGTCCCGTGAGAAAGTGTGTGGCTTTTCTCTGATGAGTTTAACCTTGGTTTCTGGAGCCTCTGTGACTTCTTGGGCTTCTCGGCTGCTCCTCCGCAAAGATGCAGCTTCAGCAGTGTGTGTGCTGCACCGTTGTGAGTCGCTGGGCAGTTGTTTAGAAAAACAACATTCTTGTCCTCAGCGGACATCTGCTTTGTGTCTGATCACCAGAAACCTCCAGCTTTGCTAGCAAGTTGTATCCTTTGAACCGATCACCCAGAGGCGTGTGTTGGCACAAGAAGGAAATTGACACTCAATAAAGATGCTATTATAGTGTCTCTGGTGCCCTATTCAAGGATCTTAGACCGTGTCCCTCTGTTACGGATTCTTACTTATGGAGTCGGAGCCGGGCAGTACCAGTAACCAGACCTGGGCAGAAATGCAAATGAGCAGGGACCCTCAGGACTCCTTGTCAAGATGGATTGACCGTCGAGTGACTGCTGAGGGGGGCAGAGAGGTCCCCTCATGAGGACGTGTGCTCTGGCATGTAAAATTATGCTCATGAAATGCTGGTGAGGAGAGTAGTCTAAGGGGCCCTCCGTCAAGTCACCCATGGGGGAATGGACTGCTTTCCATCTGTTTTCAATTAAATGAGTTTATTATCTTTGCATCTCACTCCCCAGCTCAGCATAATCAGTTAGAAACTATCTCCTGTGATCTTAACTGAAAGCATATTTTTATAAGTGGAACTGGCTGCTTTCACACACGCGGTGGTGACATAGCTTCCTCCACTGTGAGTCTGGTGTACGCTTTGTCGGGGCTGCAGGACGGGGCCCGGGGCTGTTTATCCAACACTTGTTTTCTGTGCCCTGGGATGTTGTAGATGCTGTGTTGGGTGTCAGGGTGTCAGGGGACAAGAGAGTCGGTGGGTGAATAGCTAGAGAGAGCGGTTGTCCTTTGTGAAAAGCGCTGGGAGGGGAAATAAATGAGGGAGAGAGGGAGTCATTGTGAGGGTCCCCTTCGGAGCTGCTGGGGAAACTGAGGGCCAAAGGAAGAGAGGGCGGCTGAGGATGGGATGGCTGGATGGCATCGCCGACTCGATGGACACAAACCCGGCCAAATTCCAGGAGGTGGTGAGGGACAGGGAGGCCTGGCGTACTGCCGTCCACGGGCTCACAAAGGACACAACCAAGCGACTGCACAGCACCCTTCTGAATTGAGTGGTCTACTCCTTCGGGCAAGAGAATTTGGATCTGAGGCCTGACTGATAAGAGTGAGACATTCAAGCCCTTCTCTGGCACTCCAGTGGTTAGGACTCTGTATTTCCACTGCGGAGGGCTCAGGTTCGATCCCTGGCTGGGGAGCTAAGATCCTGCATCAAATTGGTCAAGAACAAGCCATTCAGAGAGAAACTAGTCGCTCAATCATGTCTGACTCTTTGCGACTCTATGGACTGTAGCCCACCAGGCTCCTCTGTCTATGGGATTTCCCAGGCAAGAGTACTGGAGTAGGGAGCCGTTTCCTCCTCCAGGGGATCTTCCCAACCCAGGGATTGAACCAGTGTCTCCTGTGTTGCAGGCAGTTTCTTTACCATCTGAGCCACAGGAAAGCCCAGTGGGGATGATCCAAGCTACTTATTTAATGTCATCCTTTCAGTTCCAGCAAGTGGAACCCATTTTTTAAAGCTACTCTTTAAAAATGACATTTTCTCTCTACATTAGGGATTGAAAAAAAGCACAGAGGCTCCTCTTAACATTTCTTCAATAGGTCTCTGCCTTCCTATTAATTTTCAGCAGATTCTGTTTGTTTTTCCACCAGCCTGCTGGCGTCTGAGAACAGGCTGTTCCATGCTCTACTCTGCTTATCTCACTTTCTGTTTGGTTCTAAAGGTGTGCTTTTAGGGAGTGTGATGTTTGAACGATTGGTGAGCAGCCTGCACTGCAAATTGCATTTACTTGCGGTTATCACTGGTGACCCACTTGGAAGAAAAACTTGTCCCAGCGGATTTCTGGAGTGTGTGCCTAGAATCTCAGAGCCGTGCAGGGGAAAGTCTTCTACTTCTGGTAGAAAAAGCTTAATTTTGGGAGTCAGAGAGCTTCAATCAAGTCTTAAGCTCTACGATCATCTAGTTTAAGACTTGAGGACTGTGATAAGCATTTTTGTTTTCAAGTGTAAGGGTGACATTTCATTCTCCAGGGGATCTTCCTGACCCATGGATCGAATTCACGTCTCCTGCATTGGCAGGCAGAGTCTTTGCCTCTGAGTCACCTGGGAAGCCCATCAGTGCTGTGCAAAATTGTGCAAATTGCAGGAGTATTATGCAGTCCTTCACAATTTTAAGGGGTTACTCCATTTATAGTTTTGCAAAATATTGGCTATATTTTCCTTGTTGGACAGTATATCCTTGTATCTTCTTTTATTACTTTTTTCCTTGGAGCTTATTTTATGTCTAATGGTTTGTACCCCTTAGTTCCCTACCCCTGTCTCACTTCTCCCTGCCTCTACCGACTGGGAACCACTAGCTTGCTCTCTACATCTGCAAGTCTGCTTTTTTTTTTGTTATGCTCACTAATCTGTTGTACTTTTTAGATTCCACATATAAGTGATATACAGTGTTTCTGAAAATATCATTGAACTCTGTTTTTGTCTGGAAGACATGAGTAATGAGATAAATGTAAACTGCGGAGTAGTTGTGAAGACAAAATGAAATGACACATGTAAAGTTCTTAGCACGAGACAGTTCATACTGGTCACCACAAATTGTCTGTCACATTTTTTTTATCAGACTTACAAACGCAATGGTTGTCTATCGAACAGGAAACAAACATTCCTGGTTTGCAGCTCTCGAAAGGCTGTTGACAAGCACTGCAGTTACCTGCGTGTTGCGGGGGAGGCGCGGGGGTCCTGGGGTGGATTTTCTCTGTTACAATTGAGCAGAGGTTTGCAGACTGGATCTCCTGATTGTATACCTTAAATCACTTTGAACAAAAAATGTAAATTGCACAAGAAATGGGAACTTTCCTATGCAACGTGGATTACAAGCTTCTCTTGAAAAACCATCTGGTGGTCCGGGGGCCCCCCGCTCCAGCTGGCGACCAGCGCTATGATCTAGAAGCTGATGCCAAGGTCCCGTGTGTCCTGCCCAGCTCCCTGCCTGTCTTGGAGTTGTTCTTGTTTATTTGCTCAGTCACGTCTGACTCTTTGCGACCCCGTGGACTGCAGCCCGCCAGGCTCCTCTGGCCATGGGATTCTCCAGCCAAGAACACTGGAGTGGGTTGCCATTTCCTTCTCCAGGGATCTTCCCGGCCCAGGGAGCGAATCCGTGTCTCCCGCATTATAGGCGGATTCTTTACCACTGAGCCACCTGGGAAGCCCACCCATCTTGGAGAGCCTGGCCTTTTATCTCACATGGGCTGTGGACCAGCTCGTAGGACCCTGGATGAATTCTCTAATTCTTTTAGTTTCGGTTTCCCCATCTGTAAAAAGGAGATGCTAATAATAAGTCTTACCCCTGAAGTTTCTTTTGAAGAGGAAATAACAAGTTTTCCCACAGTGCTTGGCATGCGGAAAGCCCTTGGGGCCAGCTACAGTTATCCTCACCAGAACACCTCACAGATCAGTGGGCATCTGGTTGAAATCCATACTTAGATGGATGAAGCAGCCACTTAGACACTGGTAGAAACGGAACTATGGCTATGACAAGCATATGTTATAGGGAGATCATATCTCTGAAAAATACAGATGGGATTTTCTCCTTCATCCACTTGTACTTGGTCCCTTCCCCATGTTGTTTCAGGAAAAGCTTTTAGACTGAATCTCATCCAGCCTGTCCACTGTCCATCCTTCCACCGTGGAGCTGCCGGTTGGATTCTATCAGGCGAGCCCTTGCCTCTGGCGTCCAGTTCGTTTAGGCGGATGGGATGCTCAGTGGGGGATGAGAAGAAGGGAGGAAAGTGATGGCAGCACTTATTCCTTGGGCTGGCTCCTCCCTGGGAGGCTGTCTCGAGCCTACCTACTGACATCTCAGCAGAAGCCTGCATGCGTGTGTGAAGTCGCTTCAGTCACATCTGACTCTGCAAGCTGTGGGCCATAGCCCGCCAGGCTCCTCTGTCCGTGGGATTCTCCAGGCAAGAAGACGAGTGGGTTGCTGGGCCCTCCTCCAGGGGATCTTCCTGACCCGGCGATCAAACCTGCATTTATTGCACCTCCTGTTGACAGGTGAGTTCTTTACCCCTGACCCACCTGGGAAGCTGAACTGAAGGTCACCTGCTCTCTTTCCACATTTTGTGTCTGGGTTTGGTAACCCTGCTTCAGACTATCAGGTCTCAAATCTCCAGGTGGTGATGCTTACATGGTCACCAGCCTTGGCTATGTGTTGTTCCTTCCTGTTCCCTGTGTGGCTCCCATAACTTTGTAAAGCCACTTTGATTTAGCCTACATCCAGTAAGTCATCAGCAGATGTAGCTTCTACTGAACTGGGGACAACTAGGGCTATTCAAGCAGAAAGCAGAGAAAGTGAAGTCAGTTTTAAAGTCCTCATCTCCTGTTGGCAAAGAATTCACAGCAAGGTAGAAACCAGGTTTTGTGAAGAGACAAGGGGTTTTCTAAATGCTTAAGGGTTTCCTTTAACATATAAAGAGCTGGAGGAGATCAGGGAGGGTCAAGAGGGAGGGATGTGTGTATACTTAGGGCTGATTCACACTGCTGTACAGTAAAAACCAATGTAGGATTGTAAAGCAACTATATTCTAATGAAAAAATAGGCTTAAAAAAAGCCATAGTGCAGAGCAGGTGGAGGAAACGGCTTCGGGGAAGTGCCCACCCCAATCAGAAGAGGAAGTGGAGACCACCTCCCGGGGGGCCGTGTCTGGGAGGGAAGAGCTAGGATGCTAACGCCAGCTCGGTCACGGAGAAGACACCGCCTCCTCGCCAGGCGTCTCCTCCCCGACTCCACCTGGTTTAACCAAACCGGGGCGGGGTGATGGGGCGTCAGACTCTCGGGAGAGTCTGCACACGGTGGTCCACCCCGGGCCCCCTGCGTCGGCCGGGGCTGCAGGAGGTAGAGCCCCGGGTACTGGGGCCTTTCTGGCCCTGCCAGAGGTCGCCGGGGTGTTGAGCGCTTGGTCCCGGCCCAGCCCTGTGGCCAGGGGCCCGCCCTGCACGGGGACCTGGTGATCTGAGGCCGCGGGGACTCGGGCTTCGGCAGAGGCCAGCAGGGCGCCACGAGGACGTGAGAGCGGCTGCACCTGAGCGAGCCCCCGCCCAGGCGCCGAGAGACCGCGGCTGCGGCGGAGGACCCCGGCCGGCCGTGTGCCCGCCCCGCGCGCACCTCCTGGTTGGGAAGGGGCGGCTGAAGTGACCCCTGGACGGAGGAAGAAACAGCCTTCGAGTTGACTCTTCATTCACCCGAAGGAAGCTGAGCTCATCTCAAGGTGAAATGCTTCAAACTAGAACAGAGAAAGTTCCCCTTCATGGGCAGTTTTGATTTTTCTTGGCCATCAGGAGGACCAGGAACTCCAGAGCAAGAAACTAGTGGCGAACGACTTCATTTTCTCCACACCGCTGTGCTCTGGGTAAATTCCGAAGCCCTCTCGGAGCCTTCCTTACATAGAGGGATTCTTTGGAAGGGACCCTTGGCCTGGGACCCTTGGGGCTTCCCTGGTGGCTCAGAGGGTAAAGCGTCTCCCGCGCTGCAGGCAGACACTTTACTCTCTGAGTTGGGAAGATCCCCTGGAGAAGGAGATGGCAACCCACTCCAGTACTCTTGCCTGGAGAATCCCATGGATGGAGGAGCCCGGTGGGCTACAGTCCACAGGGTTGCAAAGAGTC
>JADEYB020000027.1:1660439-1801789 GCA_015832495.2 Alces alces
CCATGGGGTCGCAAAGAGTTGGACACGACTGAGCGACTGAACTGAACTGAAAGGACTGCTGGAGCTGTGAGCTTTTTTAACCCTCTGCTTAAGGACAGTCTTGCTACCGACACCCAGAGCGACATAAAGGAAGAAAAGGACGGATGATTACCTGATGTTGTCAAATGGCATCAAGCTTCTGCTGACCTGGTAGGCCTTCCAGTTACTGAAACGAGACATTTTTCAGATGGTGCTCAGATTCAGCAGTGTGGACGGGATTTCTCTCTTCACTTCCGGCTTCTTAGCCTTTGCCCTTACACCAAATCCCAGGATTCACGGGGATCGCGGTCCATCCTTTCTCTGGCATCCTAGTCCTTGATTCCAGGGGCTCTGGACTTCCTTGGAATGTTGACATTATGATGTTGCCAATGGAATTCCTAAGCCGTTTGGGACTGGAGTCCTGAAGAAGAGATTTTAGCTCTGCTGACCTCAGCACGGTTTTTCCCCTTTGTGCACTCAAGCACGTGATGGTGGGGAAGTGTTTTACTTGGACTGAGGGATGAGCAGGAAGCAAAATACATCCCCTGCTCTGGTGCACGTAGCTCTGACTGGGACGCATTGGCTATTCTGAATGATGACTTATTCCCGTGTTTTTGTTGACTTGGAACTGGAAAGAGATGTGATCAGATCTGCTCAGGTCACACACAGCTCTTTGCGACCCCACGGACTTTCTCCCGCCTGGCTCCTCTGTCCATGGGATTCTCCAGACAAGAATACTGGAGTGGGTGTCCATGCCCTTCTCCAGGGGATCTTCCCAGACCAGAGATCGAACCTGAGTCTCCTACCTTGGCAGGCGGGTTCTTTACCACTGAGCCACCTGGGAAGCCCATCCGTGTGTAGTGGAGATGCCTATTTCAATAGGACTGCCTAGCAGGTTCATCTCGATGTGATGCTGTGGTCGGGAACTCTGTTGTAAATGGAGTGTGCTGGTATCTTGAGATGTCATCTGGTTGTCTCTCATATTCCCAGGGGTCCCTCCGCTGTCCACAGTTTGCAGGTTCTTCTAGAAGAGCCTTGGATGGAGGCAGTCTTGGAGCCACACAGGAATGGACTGACTTTTCCATGTGCTGGAAGTGGCTGTTCTTACTTGAGCCTTGGCGAGTCAAGTGCAGGCAGCGTTAGCCTCAGTTGCTCAGTCGTGTCCGACTCTCTGTGACCCCCATGGATTGTAGCCCGCTGGGCTCCTCTGTCCGTGAAATTCTCCAGGCAAGAATACTGGAGTGGGTTGCCATTTCCTTCTTCAGGGGATCTTCCCAACCCGGTGATCGAATCTGCGTCTCCTGCATTGCAGGTGGATTCTTTATCGTCTGAATAAAAATCTAGACACAGAATCTATGGAAAGATGGTGAAAAGAATAAGCTATTAAAAATAAGCCATTTCATTAAGACTTTATAGTTTTCCCCACTAAAAACCAGGCTTTTTTTTGGTTCCTGAGGCCTGCTCTGTTAGCTTTCCTGGTGTCATCAGATGGTAAACCATCCTGAATAAAATGGGAAAAATCAGGCCATGACAAAGCAACTTGACATTATTTCCTTTTTTAATTTGAGCTTTTTTGTACTGGGGTACAGTTGATAAACAGTGTTGTGATGGTTTCAGGTGGAAGTGAAGGACTCAGCCACACACACATGTATCTCCCCCAAACTCCCCTCCCATCCAGGCTGAGCGTGGCATTATTTCTAATTTCGAGCATGGTTTCCTCTTTGGCCCATACACACAAGATGTGGTACCATTTTTAATTTCTAAATATACAAGAGTACTTTGACTATTTTTTAAATTGAGTTATTTTATCATACTGTGGTCAGAAAATATAGTATATATGTTTTTACCAATTCTTTGGTACCTGTTGAAATGCCCTTTATGGCCCAGTGAGCGCTCAACTTTTAGAAATATTCCTCAAAGTCTGGTTAAGAACCCAGATTAAAAGAGTTGAGATAAATTTCTGAATTTGTGAATATCATACAGTGTCTTAATCACGCTGTTCCAATATCCAACATCGTTGTTATTTTTTGATCACTTGATCAGTTTGTAACAGACGGATGTTAAAATCACACTTTAAGACATTCCACATCATAATTCTATTGACTTTTAATCTCTGAAATGTGTGCTTCTGTGAGCCAATCAAATGCTGTAAATTGCACAGGGTTCAACCTATTTGGATGCTCTGTTGCTGATGCTGGTTATCTGTGGAATCAGAAGCAGAGAGCATTGGAGAGGAAAGGAAACCTCCCTTTAGGAACCCAAGTATTTCAGAGAGGAGCAAAGTCAGGGTGCGTCCCTCTATACACGGAGGATCAAGCAGTGAAACAGTTCTTTTATGGAATAAACATTTATTGAGAATCAGGAGCTGTGTAAAGCAGTCATAGTTTTGTAGATGGAGAAAAGAAGGAGGTTACCTTCATCTTCTGTTTTAAAAAAGATAAAAGAGAGAATGAGAGAGAGAGTAAAACAGCAAATCTTTTCTTTTATTGAAAAATACCTATTTGTATAAAGGCTGAGCACCAAAGAATTGATGCTTTTAAATTGTGGTGCTGGAGAAGACTCTTGAGAGTCTCTTGGACTGTAAGGAGATCAAACCAGTTCATCCTAAAGGAAATCAACCCTGAATATTCATTGGAAGGACTGATGCTGAAGCTGAAGCTCCAGTACTCTGGACACCTGATGTGCAGAGCTGACTCACTGGAAAAGCCCCTGATGCTGGGGAAGATTGAGGGCAGGAGGAGAACGGGGTGACAGAGGATGAGATGGTTGCACGGCATCACCAACTTGATGGACATGAGTTTGAGCAGGCTCTGGGAGTTGGTGATGGACAGGGAGGCCTGGCGTGCTGCAGTTCATGGGGTCACAAAAAGTTGGACAGGACTTATCAAGTGAGCAAAAACCTTAGATGATCAATCATTTCATCCAATGTTATTACTCTTTATTCATTAAAACAGGTTCCCAAGGTATTACTATTTGAAAAACCTGTTATCTCTAATTGAAATTACTTCACACACATGTGGAAAAAGAGTCCTAACAAATGTCTTGAGGAGGTAACACTTCATAGTTCACCAGGTGCTTAGAGGATTCCATTCATTTGTTTATTATTCAACAAAATGTACCACATTCCAACCCTGCTCCAGGCATTGTGCCTTATAGTCTGAAGTCAGGGACTTTCATCATGTAATGGGACACGTGAAAGGACCTGCTTTTCTTGAATTTCTTCTTTAAAAGTCACTGTGTCATTTCCACGGAAACCATAGAAACTTTAAATGCAAACATGTGAGGACAGAAACATGGCTCAGATGATTTTTCCACTTTTGCAAGAGACGAACTTCCCTTCGCTGTTTAGGTCTTGTGTGGAGTCATCCATGTGCTACCTCCAAAGCTGGGTCTCCCTGGACCTTGTGTGTGAGTCACTCAGTCCTGCCTGACTCTCTGAGACCCCATGGACCATAGCCCGCCAGGCTCCTCTGTCCTGGGGATTTCTCAGGCAAGAAGACTGGAGTGGGTTGCCATTTCCTCCTCTGGGGATGTTGCTGACCCAGGGATTGAAACTGGGTCTTCTGCATTTCAGGGAGATTCTTACCATCTGAACCACCAGGGAGGCTAAAAGCCTGACAGATGTGGACTAAAAATGAATTATCTACGATATTCTTAATAAACTTTGTTGGTAAACACGGAAGCAGGACCTGGAGCCATGGATGTGTTTATTTTACTGAGAAAAGGCTTTGTGGCAGTGGGGGGAGCAATTTTGGTGGCACATTCTTTTTTTTTTTTTTTTTTTAGTGATCACACCCAAATGATTCTTCTTATAAAAAGTGCATCATAAAATCTCCAACACTGCCCTCAGAAGGAAAAAAGAGTTCAAATAAGATAATGGAGGTTTTCCCTGGATCTTCCTAAACGGGGAAGCATGTCATTGATAACATTGAGACAACCTCGCCTGAGAACCCGAGAAGCCAACGATTTTTGGGGAAAACAGGAGCATCCAGGACTCTGGAGAATATCCTGGTGCTGACAAGATTTGGAAGGATTGAAAGCGACCAGAGTAATCGGGGGATTTTTTTCTGAGTTATCCCATCTAGAAGGGGGAAAGGGAATGTATGTTTAGTGGGATAGTCACGACACACAGACACACACACCCCTATATGGACCACATCCATCTATGTTTGATCACACACATTATCCACACATTACTATTTTGATTTTACATCATATATTGTACTAATTGAATGCTGCTGAATTCCAGAGCCACTATTTTTTCCACTATATATTGATGTTCCGGGAACCAGTCAACTGAAAACTTAAAAAAAAATCAAACTGTGTGAACTTGAGCAAATTCTTTAAGGTCTCTGGGCTTCATCTGACCATTTTAAAAAGTGGAATCCTAGCAATCTCACTGCCCGTCTTCAGAGGTTGCTGAAAAATCCAATGAAGTAATCAAGCAAAGGTGCTCCATAAGCTATACACAGAGATATACAGTATTGGTATTGTAAACGTACTTTATAAACATAAGAACCCAATGTCTTCATTTTATGATTGTTTGAGGAAACGAAAGGAAATTACTGAAACGTGACTTGATTTAAGCAAGGTCAAAAAGAATGCAAAAAATGTATTATTGCAATTTAATAAAATTAACAATGTCTTTGAAACAGTGAAGTGTTGTTGATTGCT
Source organism: Alces alces (assembly GCA_015832495.2). Taxonomy (NCBI): domain Eukaryota; kingdom Metazoa; phylum Chordata; class Mammalia; order Artiodactyla; family Cervidae; genus Alces; species Alces alces. The sequence continues at coordinate 1,665,132 of JADEYB020000027.1, forward strand.
TAGGTTGAATGCTGAGTACAGGGGATTCTCATTGCTTTTGTGTGTTTGAAATTTCTCATCTCAACAGAAGTATGAAAAAGAGTTGTTTGACTGTTAACGCTTAGGTAGGATGGTGCTTAAGAACAAGGCTTCAGTAGCCAGAACACCAGAGCTCGAATCCCGCTTCCGCTAGTTCCATCCCACTAGCTGTGTGACCTCAGCCTGTTACTTGACCTCTCTATAAGATGAGGATAATCACAGCACCGACGTCATAGGCTTGTTTGGAGAACTAGACAGGTTTGTATTTGATAAGCACTTAGTAAATTGTGTGTTTGGTAAAAGAAAAACCTTTGGGGCTCTGAATAGCTACTATTATTTACAAAGAACACCTGGCTCCGAAAGGTCAAACAGTCGAGCGTCACAGAGCGAGTGAGTGGCTTTGCCTGGCTTCGATTCTGGGTCAGGCTGCTCTGAAGGCTTGGCTCTAAGTGCCAGGGCTCTCTCCCGTGGGGCAGCTACCGTAACCCAGCCAAGTCCTAATGCGGCGAGTGGTACCATGCTGACTCTAGTGTTAAAGGCATCTGGGAGGGCTGGGGCACTGCGAGGCGGGTGTTTGCTGGAGGCCCAGCGAGCGAGCGCTAAGAGGGGTGCTGGGGGGACCTTTCTGGAAGGGCCTTGAAGGGGATCGGAGTTCCCTGGGGTGAAGGTGGGGCCCGAGGATCACGTTGTGGACTGTAACTGGGCCTCTTACTCCAGGTGTATGCGCGCATCTTAAGTCGTTCAGTCGTGTCCAAGTCTTTGAGACCCCAGGGACTGCAGCCCACCGGGCTCCTCTGTCCACGGGGTTCTCCAGGCAAGGATACTGGAGTGGGTTGCCATTTCCTCCTCCAGGGGATCTTCCCGACCCAAGGATAGAACCCGTGTCTCTTATGTCTCCTGCATTGGCAGGCGGGTCCTTTACCACTGGCGCCCCTTGGGAAGCCCTTACTCCAGGTAGATGGTGGGGAAGCTGCTATGGGTGTTCCAGGTGCCGTTCTGGGAGCTTTATGCCTGTCGGCTCATTCTGAGAGTCGCCGTTAAGCTGGATTCTCTTGGACCACCCACTGCACCTCTGCAAGCTTAAATCCTCCTTATGTTGCACGTTGGTCCTGTTTGACCCTAATCTGGGTGCCCAGGGAGGTAGGTCACTCTTGCAGAGTCACCAGGGGGAGCCTGACACCCCCCCCAAGATGCGCTCTGGGAAGAGAGGTCTAGAGAAGGGCCCGTGGGCCTCAGCCCTTCTCCCCACCACGGAGAACACGCTTGGAGACCCGACGCAGAGTGCTGTCCGGGCTTTTCTTCTCGGGCTACTAATGCCTGGATGAATCAGACACGCGGCCAGTGTCTGCTCGCCTGGGGACCCTGTGGTTCATCTCTTCCGCCTTGGCCATTCATTCTCCCCTCGGCAGGCTCCTGGGGTGACTGTACTTTCCACTTCGTGTTTATGCTGACTGCATGTTTGTGGTTCTTGCCTCCCAGGCGCCCTCTGTGGAGGCTGGGGATGGGCGTCTTCTCTCATGACTGTTATTCAAGCGTCTGCTCACAAGACGTCGTGCCCGGAGGGGCTGCAGAAGTGCTTATTTACCAGAGTACTCTACCCGGGGAGCTGGTCTGACCAAACCTTCAATCACACCTGATCCAGGCAGTCAGGTCAGTGCCAGGTGCGGGTAAGGAGCTCCTGCTGTGCTCCGAGCGCCGAGCTGCTTCTTTAAGTGACTAAGACGCGGTCTGGGCCTCCAGAGCCTCTCAAGTCAGACCCGGGAGCAGCCTCTCCCGCCTTGCCCCCACCTTCCACCCTCCGGTGGGCACCATTAGTCCTGAAACGTGTCATCAGCAATTTCTTCCCAATAATAAAGTACCAAATGAGGATGACTTATTTTTTAAAAATAAGTTTGAGTGGATTCAGAGTTATTTTTATAATCCCCCCTCATCATCTTTCTAGCATTATGTGTGAGTGTGAAACGCTGCCGTTTTCAACTTTTGTTTTCCCTTCTGATGCATGTGCCGCCTCCCACCCCCCGCCTGCCCCCCAAGGGCCCGTATAAGAAGTGGCCGCTTCATTCCAGCTGAAGCCAAGGAAGCCAGCTTGCGGGGTGGGGGGGGGGGTGTCAGCCAGCCTCCCAGCCCCCGCCCGGGGACATCCTCACCGATAAAGCCTCTCTGAACGCACATCATTCTTGGAGACAGAATCGCAGATGCGTCCTTTTCGTTTATTTTCTGGCTGCAGCACGTGGGATCTTCGCTGCGCAGCCTCCCTGGCCGTGGCGCGGGGGGCTTGGTAGTTGCGGCGTGCTGGGTTAGTTGCTCCGTGGGATCTTAGTTCCCTGACCAAGCCCCCTGCATTGTGAGGCAGATTCGTAACCGCTGGACCGGCAGGGACCCACAGATCCCGCTCGGACGGGGAGAGGGAAAGGCATCCTGATGAGGAAAGAAAGCATGGGAGAGTGCTTGGGCGGGTAGGCCTCCGCAGGGTCTGGACAGGTCGGCACAACTGGGACAGCGAACTGTGGGTGCAGGGCCACCCCGCAGTGAGCAGATCTGCGCAGAGCTGCAAACGGAGGGAGGCGGGCCACGTGTGCAGGGTCCTCGGAGTCGTCCAGTGTGGGAAGGAAGGTGGCCGGCAGGCTCTACGCGAAGTTGGCAGGAGTCCTGACGGCTCTCGATAGGACATGGGGATGTTCTGACTCCATTCTGTGTACAGTGCAGAGACATCTGAGCCATCCAAACAGGACGTTACCTTGTCTATTTCTGTGCGCCAAGTGCATAGACTAGTTCTGGAAGGGTTCTCGAATGTGATTAAACATGTCCACTTTTTAGGGCTTGGAAGACATTATTTCTAAGTGCCAGCTATTTCTCTGGAGCCAATTAGTTTGGGTTAAAAAAGTGGCTCTGTCACTTATTGGCCATAGACCTGGGTTCACTGTGCCTCAGTTTCCTCATCTATAAAATGGGGGCAATAAGAGTATTTATGTCATGGATTTGTTACTAAACATTAACTGAATTAAAACATCCACAATAAGGGATTTTCCTGGTGGTCCAGTGGTGAGGACTCCGCATTTCCAGTGCAGGGGGCAGGGGTTTGATCCCTAGTAGGGTAACTAAGGGGCTTCCCAGTGCCTCAGTGGTAAGGAATCCGCTGGCCAATGCAGGAGACCTGGGTTCCATCCCTGGGTTGGGAAGACCTCCTGGAGGAGGGCATGGCAACCCACTCCAGTATTCTTGCCTGGAGAATCCACATGGACATAGGAGCCTGGCGGGCTACAATCCATGGGGTCATGAAGAGTCGGACACGACTGAAGCGACTTAGCACGCACGCAGTAGGTATTCTATGCACATCTCATTTCATTCTCTTTGTTTTTTTTGTCTAACTCCTTTTCTTTCTATTGTTTGGCTGCATCAGGTCTTAGTTCCCACATGTGGGATCTTCTCTGTGGCCTGTGGGGTCTAGTGTCCGGACCAGAGATCGACCCTGGGCCCCCACATTGAGAGCACAGTCTGAGCCGCTGGACCACCAGGGAAGTCCCTCTTCTCATTCTTCGGAGCGTAACTGAAGGTCACATGGATGCTCAGTGGCAGAGACAATATTCACATCTAAGCCTGACTTCAAGTCTCTTACTTTGCTCAGCAAAAGCCACTGCTTAAGGTCCAGGGGAGGGCTTTTGGCAAACTTAAACTTGAGTCCCTGGCTTCCTGTCTGTGAAGTCTAGTGGAAGCTGACAAGGAATCCACTGGAGATGCAAGTCACTGGACTGGCTGCCTCCCTGGGCTGTGCTGTCTGGGACACAGTTGGCCCTCAAGGCTGAGAAATCCCAGCCTTGGTCCTGGCCAGCTCAGGTTGGCTGGACCAGCGTGATCTGATCCTTCTGAGCGCTTCAGTTTCGATGCAAGGAGACGTGCACTTTCCATCCCAGGTGCCTGGAAGTTCAGCTGGAGAGTCCATTATCCCGTGACCAGCCTGCCAGAGAGATGCTCTGCTGTTCCCTTCCTTCTCAAAGTTTCCTGGCGACTGCCGCGCCCTCTGTTCGTGCCCCACTCAGTCTGAACGTGGGGCTTGGGAAGCGCGGGGAGGAAGGATGGGTGCTGGGTCCATGATACAGGCGTGGGGCTCGGACCCATGTAGGACCCCCTCGCTTGTCCTTCATCCCTGTTTAGGGCGCAGAAGCAGAAGGCCTGTGGTAGGGAGGGGATTTTCTCATGATGCCTTTCTGATCTCTGGCAGCTTGAGTTGTTGCAAGACTGCAAAAGAGGCAGAGCCAGCAGATTTTTCCAGTTGCTTCAGGGGGCAGCCGAGTGAGTCCCGGTGTCACATGCCTGAGCGTCCGCTTCTTGGAATGAGGGCCAGCTGCCAGACAGCCGGCGGCTCTGGAGTGAGGGGCGCCCGCGGTGTGCGGGAAACAGAAAACCCCACCCGCCCGCGCTGGCTTACATTCCTGCAGAAAGGGGAGAGGAAATTCCTTTTTCTTCAAAGGTTTTCTCTCCGGGGAATCTTTGGCCCTGTAAATAAGTGAGGATGATCTTTTAAGTACTGAGTTATCAGAGGTTAGACATCCCACGGAGGATTAGACATGTGAAATCCTATCAGTGTAGTCAGGGCGACCACATGCTTTTCTAAATCTTTGCTGGAATGTGTTCTGTAGCGGCTATGCCTTCAGAAGCCCAGACACTCATCACAGAGGAAGCAAATTAAGATTAATCATATCTAGCGTGTCAATAACTGTAAGTGGGCTAAGTAGCCTTGTTTCTAAAACACGACGGGATCACAAAGCTGAACCCAACTGTGAGCTGAGAAAAGAGACACCGGAAAACAAAGTGACTCATGGGGGTTGAATGTAAAGAATGGGAAAGGCAGGGCAGGCAAAAAATAAGTTAAAACCCAGTCTGAATCTTCATCTTGGCGTCAAAGTTAAAGTAATTGAAGAGCATTAAATGAAACAAGGAAGGTACTTTACTGTTTTAAAGAGAACCACATTTAAGGCTCACGAATAGGTCCCGAGGTCTCTGGTGCTGGGAAGATTGTTTTCCTTTTTGTTTTCTTTTTTTCTTTCTTTATCCAGCACTTTGTCATAAACAAATTAGAATTTATTGAGAGTTTTGAAAAACCAGGGGATTTAAAATTTAAAAAGCACTCCATTATTTCTAGTTTTTCTTGTAAAATTAGAACATCTGATCAAGGTGGGAATTGCCAAACTCTGTTCTGTGAGCCAAATCCAGTGCACCATCCTAAGAAATTCACATCAGAGGAATCTTTGCCAAGACCCAGGGAACTGGAACTCCTAGACCCAGAACATCGAAACTCCAGAAACCTGAAGACAGAGGAAAAAAAAAAACAAACCCTTGAAAACAGCAGGAGAAATGTAACACCTTAACTATGGTTTCTTACTGGAAACGACGGAAGCCAGGAGGAAATGGCATAATATTTTTCAGGTGCTGAAAGAAAAGCGTTATAAATTCACTATTCTGCATCCAGGGAAAACATCCTTCAGGAAGAAAAGAAAAAGCAAGTTTGCTGGATACAGGGTCAGTTTGGAAGATCAGCTGGATTCCCATAATGTTATTGTTGTTTAATCACTCAGTCCTGTCAGACTCTTTACGACCCCACTGACTGTAGCCTGCCAGGCTTCTCCGTCCCTGGGATTTCCCAGGCGAGAATACTGGAGTGGGTTGCCATTTCCTCCTCCAGGGGATCTTCCCGACCCGGGGATGGAACCTGCATCTTCTGCGTTGCAGGAGGATTCTTCACCACTGAGCCACCTGGGAAGCCCTCCGATGTAGCACAAAAAGACAATTAGATAATAAACTTTTAAAAATGGTGCTTTTTTGCTGACATCAAAAACATTAAGCAAAATCTAGGGATATATCTAACCGAGATTTTAATAGTTTTACAAAGAAAACAACAAAAACACAATTGTCTTAGTTTTCTGGATCTACAATGAAAAATTTCCAAAGTCTGCGTTGCAGATGGACATAGGACATAGGCCTGAAGAAGAGGCGGCCACTCAGTGAGACCTCAGACTTCTTCAGCAGGTCTGCAGGCCTGCGTGGTGGAGAAGGCCCTAAACCTGCATCACCCAAGAAAGAGAAAGAGTGTGTGTTGTGTTCAGTTGCTTTAGTCGTGTCTGACTCTTTTGCAACCCTATGAACTGTAGCTCCTTAAGTTCCTCTGTCCATGGGCTTTCCAGGCAAGAACACTGGAGTGGGTTGCAGTTCCCTCCTCCACGGGATCTTCCCGACACAGGGTTCGAACCCGTGTCTCTTGTGTCTCCTGCATTGCAACGGGTTCTTTACCACTGTACCACCTGGGAAGCCCGGTTATCCATCACCATTTTCATTTGCCCACGCAGTACACATTCCTGGGGACTTAGCTCTGAAGCCCAGCACGTGATGGTCAGCGGAGGAAGGCAAGTGTAGAGGGTTTTCTTGACGGGAAGCCTGTGTGAACGTAACCTGTGATGATACTGTGACTCTGTTTTGGAATCAGCAGGACCTCGAGGACTCTGGTTACTGAGAAGGAGCTGTGCCTACACTTCGAACGAGGAAACGAGATCACACCGTGATGGTTTCTTAAGTCCATTTAGGAGGAAGGGAACATGGCCGAGCTTTTCTGTTCTGCTCTTCAGACCTCCTGGTCTTCCTCTCTCGTGGTAGACGATCGCGCCAGCCTGGGAGGCGGGAAGAGGAACCGCCGTGAAACCACGGAGACTGTGTGTTGACATTCAGAATTGGTTGATTACGTCAATCCAGCCTTCAGGAACAGTTGGTTTCGAAGAAGATGGTTCAACCAGAAACACCTAAAGGCGTTGAGATCAGATTCATTCAACCAGCCCTTCTACTGTCAAGGCAATCCAAGAAATGTTGAGATTATGTTTTTTCTTTCTCTAGAAATGAGGAGGGCCCAAAAACTTACTGCGTGCCCTTGTGTAAACTGCTAACCCTCACTAAAACGTTAGTTGTCTCGGGTTTAAGTGGGGGAGATAATTGCACCTTCTCAAAGAGTTTTCGAGAGGATGTGCTGAGAAAAACCTATGTAAGGTGCTGAGTATAGTGCCTAGAACACAGCCTTGTTCAATGATGAATGATTGTGGAGGCTTCCTTTTAAGAAAACTTTACCAATTAGTTGTGACGCTCTGATCCTGGACCCTTCACCATCTTGGAAACGTCCTATTGGCTTGATTTTATTTTCGAATCTTTTTTGTTTCACTTTAAGGGCATTTGAGTACAGAGCATGGTTGAGACACTGAACCAGGATTGCTTCGGCACTGGAGCATGTTCTAATTAACCGTCTGACAGCGCTGGTGTCTTGAGGGTGAATCAGGAAGATGAACAATGAACTTGGGAATCCTGGCATGAGATCTGTGCAGGGTTTGCTGCTGTTGGCAGAAGTAGCTCTGCTTCTCCAGGTGATGTGCTGGGCACCACACCCTAAAGGAAGGAGTTACAGAGTCTTCTCTGCTTTTGCCCAAAAGAAAGCAGTTTACTCTTTCCTCATTGTAAGAACTCCAGGCATATTGCATGACCATCCAGAGCCAGTGAAAGCAAAGCTCACTCACTGCATCCCTGGGATAACTGAGAATCTGCCCTTGAACTTCAGAGATGGTGGCTCCCAGGATGTCTGTGCAATGTCCTTGGAGAAGGGCTGCTGGGTGATTGATGATGGAGGGACACCATGCTGTCCAGAGCCCTCAGCCCCTCCCGGAGAGGCTCAGCTCGCCCCTTGGACAGGAAAGTGCAAGATACAAAGATGTGTCAATGGACACTGGCCTTTTAAAGGAACCTGGGGTGGACCAGACCTTGATCTCACCCTTGCGTTAGTCCTTTTGTATGTGTACTGTGTGTGCTAAGTCGCTTCAGTCATGTCCAACTCTTGGCAACTCCATGGGCTGTAGCCAGCCAGGCACCTCTGTCCATGGGATTCTCCAGGCAAGAGTACTGGAGTGGGCTGCCATGCCCTCCTCCAGGGGATCCTCTCGACCCAGGGATCGAACCCGAGTCTCTTGTGTCTCCTGCCTCGGCAGGCAGGTGCTCACCATTAGCACCACCTGGGAAGCCCCTAGTCCTTTTGTGGTTTTTGTCTTTGGGTCAATGTCATGCTGACCGCGGAGGCCGGCAGAGCAGGAAGGGACCTGGTTCTCTTGTAGGTCTCGCATCAGGAAATGGCTTCGTGCTGCAGACTGGACACGCAGCAGCAGCTGGGGAAATAGCTGTGCGGTTTCCCCTCCTGGGGCGGGAGGCAGGGGAGACGGAGGCCCGCGCTGGGAGGCGGGGGAGACGGAGGTCAGCGCTGGGAGGCGGGGGGACGAAGGCCAGCGCTGGGAGGCAGGGGAGACGGAGGCCCGCGGTGGGAGGCGGGGGAGACGGAGGTCAGCCCCGGGAGGCGGGGGAGACGGAGGTCAGCCCTGGGAGGCGGGGGCGACGGAGCCCAGCGCGGCTTTCAGCGGAGAGCTAGCTCTCTGCTGGCTGCTCCGCTGAGTGTTGCATGCACCGTCTCACGTAATCCTGCAGCGAGTTAGATGGGGCCCGACGACGGCCACCCTGTGGGTCCGGAGACCAAAACCGAAAGAGAGTACACAGTCTGCTCTGTTGACACAGCTAGTAAAGAGTAGAACCAGGTCTTAGTTAAGACCCTCTGAGCCTAGAAGCTGTCATCTTTAACCACGAAGCTAAGAACTTGTGACTTCTAACAGGACCCAAAGAACACTGAACAATGTCTATTTCTCCCTCAGCAGCACCGGCGTCTTTGATGGGTGTCCTTGAGTCTAAGTTCCCAAAGGAGAGCATCCACGTCTTATTAGAACTTAGTATTTCTGCATCTGGTCGTTGGTCCACGGTTGATAACCAATAAATGTCTGCCAGTTGAGCTGACTGAACTGGTGGGTTTGTATTTATTTGTTTATGTAAATAACTGTGCTTGCGTCACGCCCGGGCTGCTCTCCCCGGGGTGCAGGCCCCTCTCACCGCGGCAGCCTCCCTGCTGATTCTCAGGCTCTACAGCACAGGCTCAGGACTTGCGGCGCACAGGCTTAGTTACTCTGAGGCGTGTGGAGTCTTCCCGGACCAGGGATCGAACCTGTGTCCACTGCATTGGCAGGTAGATTCTTACCCACTACGCCACCAGGGAAGTCCCGCGTGATGGTTTCTAAGGTAGACTTACAGCTTATGAGATGTGGCCACCTTACATTCTTGCAAACAAACAAAAATCACTAACCTGTTTGAAGATTGAAATCAAATTCAGCTCAGTTAAAAACCCTTCCCTTCCCTTCTCTATAGGTGGGCAGGTGGCTCAGACAGTAAAGACTCTGGTCAGTGCCTCATATGTTTGGATAGTGATACATAACCACAGCTTAAAAATAGTTGTAAAATCAAGAATGCACCCTTTGCAAGGCTTGACCTAAATACATAGGGGAACAGCCTGCCAGCCGCCCATGCAATACTGCGGGAATTGATCCGGTTAATGTAGGCCGCAACATTCAGGCAGTTATCCTGAATGTCTCGGGATGGAGAAGTTACTAGTCCTGTAAGCAGTATGGCTGTGTGTGTGTGTGTTTGTGTGTGTGATTGTGAGTTTGGGGGAATTGGTTGGTTCTTTAAAGAATATGTCTGATCCACAGAAAAGGGGCTGATTCTCTCAGGTCCCCTTGCCCTTCTAGGCTTGGCACTTGTAATTGTTTACGGAAGAACTAAGATGGCATCCTCAGACCAATGTCCGCAGGAGTCACAACATGAAGATGTCTCGTTGCTGGTCCCAAAGCTCAGGAAGGGGCCAGAGAGAAGCACCCAGCATGGTGGGACCATCACCCTAGCCCAGCATTTTACTTCCTTCTAAGTCAATCCGTTTTTCTGAGATGACCCAGGACACTTCCGCGGCGCTGGAAGACTGACCCGTGCAGTTACATTCCGCAACAGATGGCAGCACGCAGGGTCAGGGCTGCAAGGTTGCTGCTCCCCAAAGATTTCAAGCTCAGTCCCTGTTTTTCCTTAGCTCCTCTGGCTATGAAAGGCTACCAGGGGTGGTGGAGGAACTTCAGCTTTGGGGCAAAGCCACCTGCTCTTCTGAACAAATAAAAGGGATGAAACATATGTTCCTGGAGCAAGTTGAGATTTTTCTCATTGTAGAAAAAAGAGAATTGCTGCCTCAGGGTTATTACTTCAGTTTGGAGAGAGATGAAGAACTGAGGTGTTTGTAGAACTATCCTGGTGATCAAACCTTCAAGGGGCTGATGGGTTCGCCTCCAAAGGGCTGGGAATAGGAAGTCCTCACTGGAGTCAACAGTGGGACAGCTGGTGGGGTTCAGGGGCCTTGGGCGGAGAGATCCGGTGATCTGGTAGGGTGGGTGGGATGGGCCCACTGGAAGGAGGCTTGCTGTTGTTCAGTCACTCAGAAGTGTCCAACTCTCTGTGACCCCATGGACCGTGGCATGCCAGGCTTCCCTGTCCTTTACCATCTCCCTGAGTTTGCTCAAACTCATGCCGTTGAGTCGGTGATGCCGTCCAACCAGCTCATTCTCTGCTGCCCCCTTCTCCTCCTGCCCTCAGTCTCTCCCAGCATCAGGGTCTTTTCCGATGAGTTGGCTCTTCGCATCAGGTGGCCAAAGTACTAAAACTTCAGCTTCAGCCTCAGTCCTTCCCGTGAACACCCAGGGCTGACCCTGAAGGAGGAGAGAACGGCATTTAAGCTGCACTCTGCTCCATAATCTCAGGCTGGGGAAACTGCCATGGGGCCTGGCTTCCGCCAACCGTCAATGTGCCATGGGAGACCGCAGAAATCCCACTGTCTCTAAGAAGACTAACTGGGTGAACTTTGGAATTCCCCAGTGTAGCAAGGTGGACTAGGAGTGGAGGTCATCACCTGCACATCCAACCCTAGGCTCCAAAGAGATAATGATTTTATGCATCATTTCCAAAGGGGGATTCCAAGGAACCTGATCACGGTGTTGTCAACAGAGAGGTACTGTGGGAGAAAGTCACCTGTATTTAAGGAAGCTTGGAAAATATGTGGTTAGACAAGTAAAACCATTGTGTTTTTACAGGATTTCTCAGGATTTCTCATCGGTCATCCTGAATTGTGTATATCAAGGGAGACCCTGTGTATATTTCAGAAGTCAGGTTCCAATGTAAAGGTATGTGGTGGTTGTGATAACTTTTGGGCTGTACCGGGAACAGAGCATCTTTGGCACGTGGCTTAACTCTGCAGAAACAGATTTGGATTCGTGTACTTGTGTGAATGTATATACTCTTTAAAAAAAAAAAAGAACCATAGATTTTATTTTTCTGGCCTCCAAAATAACTGTGCGTGGTGACTGCAGCCTTGAAATTAAAAGACGCTTGCTCCTTGGCAGAAAAGCTACGACAAACCTGAACAGCATATTAAAAGCAGAGACATCACTTTGCCAACAAAAGTCGGTATAGTCAAAGCTACGGTTTTTACAGTAGTCGTGTACGGACATGAGAGTTGGATCATAAAGAAAGCTGAGAGCTGAAGAATTGATGCCTTTGAACTGTGGAGCTGGAAAAGACTCTTGAGAGTCCCTTGGATGGTGAGGAGATCCAACCAGTCCATCCTAAAGGAAATCAACCTTGAATGTTCATTGGAAGGACTGTTGTTGAAGCGGAAACTCCAATAAAAACTTTGGCCTCCTAATGCGAAGAGCTAGAAAAGACCCTGATGCTGGAAAAGACTGAAGGCAAAGTAGAAAGAAGGGAAGAAGATGAGATGGTTGGATGGCATCACCAACTCAACGGACATGAATTTGAGCAAACTCTGGGAGACAGAGGAGGACGGAGGAGCCTGGTGTGCTGCAGTCTGTGGGGTTGCAGAGAGTCGGATGCAACAGGGCTGACCAACAAGAGCCACAGCAGAGAACAGAACGAACACTATATCCACAAGGAAAGGATGATTGGGAGCTGAGGGTTGGGGGATAAGGAGGGATTTGTGGCAGAGATTTAGAAAAGTCAGCACCCCTGATTGAAGGTCAAGGGTCCAGGACTCTAATTCTGAATCCTTGGATGACCTCTGCAGGGTCTCTCCACCCAACTGATTGTTTCCCAGTACGGAAAGCAGAAATTTGAAAAGCAAGATCACCGCAGACTTACCAAAGATTACAAGGATTAAACAAGCCCATGCTGTTAAAATGTTTTGAGCTCTGTGGTCAAGTACATGGGCTAATGACAGGGTATGGTCTTGACCACCAGCAGGATTAACTGAGGGCTTTGCCCGCCAGGCACAGACAGAGTCTGTTCGGCTAGAACTGCGGGCTGCTGACGTCCTGGGGTCAGAGTGAGTCACGCCCTGGGTGGAGGATCAGGCAGGCCGGCCTGTTGGGCCCTCGGGCTCCAGTGGCTTCCTCAAAAGACAGCCCGAAGGCTGGAAAAGAAAGAAAACCAGAACAGTGAGCAGGTGGCCTCTCTCCTGCTGCAGGCAGAAGCACGACCCGGTGGTTGGCCACCCTCCAACCAGCATGGCCCCCTCCTCTTCTATTAGCCGAGGGGTGTTCCTGTGTTTAGGTGGGTTAATGGGACTGCTTAGGTGGTTACCTGCTTTATTGCTGTTTAGTTCCGAAGTCTAGATGGGGAAACAATGGAGACAGTAAGAGACTTTATTTTGGGGGGCTCCAAAATCAATGCAGATGGTGAATGCAGCCATGAAATTAAGACACTTGCTCTTTGGAAGAAAAGCTATGACCAACCTAGACAGCATATTAAAAAGCAGAGACATTACTTTGCTGACAAAGGTCCATCTAGTCAAAGCTATAGTTTTTCCAGTAGTCACGTATGGACGTGAGAGTTGGACTATAAAAAAAAGCTGAGCACTGAAGAATTGATGCTTTTGAACTGTGGTGTTGGAGAAGACTCTTGAGAGTCCCTTGGACAGCAAGGAGATCCAGCCAGTCCATCCTAAAGGAGATCAGTCCTAAATATTCATTGGAAGGAGAGATGTTGAAGCTGAAACTCCAATACTTTGGCCACCTGATGTGAAGAGCTGACTCATTCGAAAAGACCCCGAGGCTGGGAAAGATTGAGGGCAGGAGGAGAAGGGGACGACAGAGGATGAGACGGTTGGATGGCATCACCGACTCAATGGACTTGAGTTTGAGTAAACTCGGGGAGTTGGTGATGGACGGGGAAGCCTGGCATGCTGCGGTCCATGGGGTCGCAAAGAGCCAGGCATGACTAAGCAACTGAACTGAACTGAGTCCCTAAGTCATGCCCGACCCCAGGGCACTCTTTGCAGTCCCATGTACTGGCCCACCGGGCTCCACTGTCCATGAGATTCTCCAGGCAGGAATACTGGAGTGGGTTGCCATTCCCTTGGAATCTTGCTGAAACCCAGGGATCGAATCTGTGTCTCCTGCTGAGCAGGCAGATTCTTTACCACACAGCCACCAGGGAAGCCTTGGTTATCTGCTTGGAGCCCTCTAAATCTAAGAAAGGATACATCCAAAAAGTCATTTTTTTTGCGCTGGTGGCGATGGCAAGCTGTGGACACGGGCAACTGGATGCCCCCCACGTGCCGAGTCATCCGGTTGGCCCGCAGGCCTGGCTCTCTTGGGAAGAGCAGCAGCGCCACCTTGAGTCGTACGCGAGAACTGCGGCGCCCAGCGAAGGCGCTGTTTGGAGATGGAGCCGAAACGCTGACCGCCTGACGCCCGTGAAGGCGCCGCGCTCCTTGGAAACCCTGAATTCTAAATTACCGTTTCGATTTCCATCCTCAGTGTGGGCCTCCTGGTTAATGATGTTCACTCGTACGACTTGGATCGTGCAAAATAGTCCTCTCTCAGTCATGTCCGACTCTCTGCGACCCCGTGGACTGTAGCCCACCAGGCTCCGAGAATCCTGGAGTGGGTTGCCCTGCCCTCCTCCAGGGGATCTTCCCACCCCAGGGCTTGAACCTGTGTCTCCTGCATTGGCAGGTGGATTCGTTACCATTTGAGTGACCAGAGAAGAAGCCCCAATATAAAAAAAACCAGATCTGATCCCTGAGTTTTCGACAGCAAAGAAGCAGCTGAATCAAGCCAAAGCCACGCTTGAGGTGCCGTCTCCTGGGGCTTCTGGCCAGTTGGCTGGCCCCATGACTTGTCCCTGTCTGGGCTCTTGCCTTCTCTCCAGCCTCTGACTGTGCTCATGTTATCATGAAGCAAACACATTTGCCTGCTCACCTTCTCTACCTATAACTGTCTTAATAGGAGCCATATAATCCCAGGCAGGTAAGCAGTCAGCTGTGATGTGCCTGAGCAGATAGCCATAGGATGGGTGATGGTGGTACCCAGCGATGTTAGCTACTGGAGATACACATTTAGTCTAGGTTAGCATCAGAGGGGCCATGTAGGCACCACGGTGCCTTCAGAAGAACTCACATGGCCCAGACTGCCTCAGCTCTACTGATTGGTTCATTTCATTCTTTGAAATGGCCTTTGTTTCTTATTGTGGGCTGGGCGGGGTCTCTCTTGCTGCGCGTGGCTTCCCCTGGCTGCAGTGGTCCGGCTTCTCTTGCTGTGAACCCCGGGCTCCAGGGCCTGCAGGCGTCTGGAGTCCTGTGCGGGCTTAGCTGCCTCTCGGCGGGCGGAACCTTCCCGACCAGGGATTAGCCCGGCCCCCTGCAATGGCAGGCAATTCATAACCACTGGAAGTCCAGGGAAGTCCTGCTCACGCCATACTGACTGAACTCCTGCCTCCCGTCAGAGTCTGCTCCTGGTGTTGGGAGAAACATCCCTGCCCCTGGGTCTCTTGTCAGAGCGGAGGAGGCGGCGGGGAGCTTGACAAGGGAGGACATTGTTGTACGGGAAGGTGGTGAGACCCTCGGGGAAAAGAGCCAGGCGGGGGTCAGAGGAGGCTGTGATTCTCTCTGGGGTGGGTGGGCAGGCCTCTAAAAAGATGGGATTTGGGCAAAGACCGGAGGAGGTGAGGTGACCAGCTGTGAGATATTCGGGGGAGAGGTTTCGGGGTGCAGAGGGCAGAGTGTGCGCAGACCCTGAGCTGAGACTGTATCTGGAGTGCCGGGGAAGCTGCGCGGGCGAGCTGCGTGATGGGCGTGGGGAAACATGCGTAGGGTTCAAGGTCAAGGAGGTAATTAGGGGCTGGTTGTATCGGACTTACAGACCTTGTAGGCGGGACTTCGGCTTTTACCTCTTTTTCTGAGGGGCTTCCCAGTGGTAAAGAATCTGCCTGCAATGCAGGAGACTCAGGTTCGAGCCCTGGGTCTGGAAGATCCCCTGGAGGAGGGAATGACAACCCACTCCAATATTCTTGCCTGGGAAATCCCATGGACGGAGGAGCCTGGTGGGCCAGAGTTCATGGGGTCGCAGAGTCAGACACGGCTGAGTGCACGCCTTTGACTGAGGTGCTAGAAGATCGAAAGAAAGTCTGATCAGGAAATGATGCTGATAAGGATGACGAAGCAGTTTTTGATGATGGTGAAACTTTTGGTAACAGTTAAATCTAGAGAGCATTTACTATGTCAGATGCTGTTTCAAGTATCATATAATGTCACTTGTTTAATTCTCACACCACCTCTTAGAGGAAGGCACTAGTATCACCCTCATGTTGTAGTTGAGGACGATGAAACACAGGGAATTTAAGTGACTTGTCCACGGTCACCAGCTAAGAAGTGGCGGAGTTGGGGTGAATGGAGTCTGACTCTGGGGTCCTGGGAATCTCAAGGATGGACCCTGGGCAACTTGAAGTCATTCTTAAAGGAAGCGGAGGGGAAGAGGAGAGAAACTACTTCTGCCAGCACAGGGCGTTTGCTCAAAGCTGGACAGGGCATAACTACATGCGTCAGGAATAGAACATCCCCAATGGCCTGCAGGGGTGGGGGGCATGCGGAGCGAAGCCAGGCATGACAGGGTTGTATGAGGATGGAGGGGCTTCCTGGCTTGAGGTCAAGTGCTGCAGCCTTGATTGGACGGCTTGTGGATAGCACAGATTGATGTCGTAGTAAGATTAACCTGAGAGGCATCGTCTCAATGGCTCGAAGAACAGTAGGGTTGGAGAGGCTTGTTGTAGGGCCATTTTTATCAACTGCAAATTATATGGCCTCATTTAGCAGGAGGACTGCAGAAACACGGCCCCATTCACGCTGCACCTCAGGCAGGCTCCACGTACTGACCTCCTTGGGAGAGACAGGGAAATACTGGGAAGGATGGGATTCACACAGGCCTCGGCTGGATCACTGTCCTTTAAAACTGGTGGGCTGGGAGGACCTGGGCACATCCCACAGACTCGTGCTTCTGATTCCGTCCATGACTGTTTGAGGATTGAGTGAGTGGTGGAGACAAGACCGCCTGCAGGCTGCATTCATTCACCTGAGTGTCACAGGAGAAAAGAGTGAGCATTCCGTTTATCCTGTTCTAGTATTTTATCAGACTAGGCTAACACCCAGCATTTCATTGCTTATTTCAGTTTATTTAATTTTTATTGGAGTATAGTTGTTTTAGGGGCTTCCCAGGTGGCTCAGTGATAAAGAGTCTGCCTGCCAAGCAAGAGATGCAGGTTGGATCCCTGGGCTGGGAAGATCCCCTGGAGAAGGAAATGGCAACCCACTGCAGTATTCCTGCCTGGAGAATCCCATGGACAGGGGAGCCTGATGGGCTACAGTCCACGGGGTCACAGAGTTGGACACGACTGAGCATATATAGCTGTGTTAATTTCTGCTGTAAGCAAAGTGATTCAGCCACACATATACATACATCTCCTCTTTTTGGAATTTCCTTCCTGAAGACTCCATTTTAAAGATGTTCTTTGCCTGTAAGTGATCACCTATCAAAGTCTGAGATTCACTTGCCCTCTAGAGGGCAATGTTTCTCTTGGCCTAAATTTTTTTTTTTTTTTTTTTTACTATTTCAAGCATACCAATAAGGCAAAGTAGCTACAGTCAAGGAGGGCAGAAATTAAAGAGAACCTTAGGGTTCCATGTTGACCACAAAGGCCCCCTGAAACTGAGAAGGCATCGATGAGACCCCTGAGTATGCTAGAATCCCTCTCTTGGGCTTCCCTGGGACTTGAGGGTTGCACATTAAGTCAGACTGAGACAGTGAAAAGAAAGCAGGGGCTGGTGGGAAAAGACAGAAACCCGTGCGGAGAAGCAGGAGGACTTTATAATGAGGGCTGAGAGCCTCCCGAGGCCACGCAGCTACCACAGCCTCCACGTCAGGTAAAGAAGCGAGCTGGCTCTTCCTGCCGGAATGCTGTCCCCCTTGCCTGCCTCGCACCTGCCGGCAGCAAAGGGTGGTATTTCAAGTCTGACGGGGAGGAGCTCTGGGCGTCCTGGGCCTTAGAGCCCAGGAACTGAGACGGAACGTTCTAGAATCCTTGGAGAGTCACCATTTTAGGGGGGAATGAAGTGGAAACTTTTCTTGAGGGAATCTTGTTCCTGCTCAACTCTCGGTATCCTGTTTTTTCTTTTTTCTTTTCAGGATTCTAAAGAAAAACGAAGCAGTGTGTCAAGCGCTCTGAAACCCTGGTCTCCGTCCTCTGAGGCGCCTCTCTTCGCGCCAGTCTCAGGTCTCTGACTTTGAGGCACGCTGGCAGCAATTAGACAGCGACCCCCCGACCCTCGGTCAGCGTGGCACGGGCGGCCACGCGCGTCCCCTTGACTGCGGACAGACTTTCCGGAGCGCGGCGCGGGGCGGGGGGCGCCGTGGAGCGTCCCAGTGTGAAGGCGGGAGTGCGGTGTCCCTCTGGATTCCGCTGAACGAGCGCTTCCCTCTGGGAGTTGACACTTCATATTTCTTAAAAATTGTTTTTACTTATTTATTTTTGGCCGCAAAGAGGCGGACGCGCCTGAGCTGCACTGATTTTTGGCTGTGCTGGTCCCCGCTCCCGCACGCGGGCTTTCTCCGATTGCCGCGAGCCGGGGCTGCGCTTCGCGGGGCGCGCGCCTCCCTCCGCGCAGGGCCTCCTCCCCTCGCGGAGCGCCTGCTCCCGCGCACGTGGGCTCCCGCGCACGTGGGCTCCCGCGCACGTGGGCTCCGGCGCACGTGGGCTCCCGCGTTGCGGCTCCCGCGCTCCAGGGCGCAGGCGCAGTAGTTGGGGCGCGCGGGCTTCGTGCTCCATGGCATGAGGGATCTTCCCGGACCAGGGGTCGAACCCGTGTCCCCTGCATTGGCAGGCGGATTCTTAACCACTGGACCACCAGGGAGGCCCCTGGGAGACGACGCTTTCGACTGAACTTCTTGGGAGAAAGAAGATGGGACCCCTGATCACAACAGTGTATGACAACTCCCCATAATACACCCCTTGATGAATTTTAGTGTGATTGTGAGTTCTCTAAACACCCAGAAGGAGGAGAGTAGGTTTCTGGGGCATGGTGCTTAATCTTTTTTGCTTAAAGTAGCAAAACAAAGGGAGCCAAATCCTTGCAGAAGAACTCTCTGTGGAAGATGAAGGTCAAGTGGAAAGGGAAATGTGGTCGGTCTATAATTTACTACTCTTGAGGGCAAAGCACACTGCATTTCTCCAAGAAGGTTTGCTTAACCCTCCACAAAATTCAGCCAGATAAACCCATTTGCACATTCCCAGACGATGATTATGGTATATAATCCTCCCTTTCTCTCCTCCAAACCGGAAAGCACAGTATCCCACAACAGTGAGCGAGAAATTAAAAGGAGTTATGTTTAGCATGGAAAACATACAAAGAAGTTCCCTT
The DNA here is from genome assembly GCA_015832495.2 of Alces alces. Classification (NCBI taxonomy): domain Eukaryota; kingdom Metazoa; phylum Chordata; class Mammalia; order Artiodactyla; family Cervidae; genus Alces; species Alces alces. The sequence continues at coordinate 1,683,787 of JADEYB020000027.1, forward strand.
ACAAATTTAAAATTCTACAGAGGCATCAAACAGGAGAACGTGATGGATTTCTTTTTCACTTGTTTGTGTAACAATTTTTTTTTAAGGCTGATAGAGCCTTGGAAAGCCAAGTCCAACACAGGCATTCTAATTTTACAGAAAAGAAATAAAGCTCCAATCCTTTTTCGAAGAGTGATAGATACAGCAAGAACGCTACCAGGTTCGGTGGAGACAAAATATTACAATACTCATGTTAGAACCCAGCCCTTCAGGGACTTCCCCGGCAATCCAGTGGTGAAGACTCCCAAATCAGGGGGTTTGAATCTGATCCCTGGTTCAGGCAACTAAGGTCTCATGTGCAGTGTGGCCAAAAGATAAATAAGTAAATAAATAGAATCCAGCCCTTCAGATGGGCTTCCCTGGTGGCCCAGTGGTAGAGAATTCGCCCGTCAATGCAGGAGTCTCAGGAGACCTGGGTTTGATCCCTGAGTCAGGAAGACCCCCAGGAGGAGGAAATGGCAGCCCACTCCAGTATCCTTGCCTGGAGAATCCCATGGACAGAGGAGCCTGGCGGGCTACAGTCTATGGGATCGCGAAGCTCTTCAGATAGCAGTGGGCGGATTCACTTCCTAAGTGGTTTACGGGGAGGCTGATTTCGTTGCTGTCCTAACGACAGCTGTGGCCTCATCTCCTGGATTACTCAGATGGCTGCTGTGGGCAACGCTTGTGTTGTGTCGGTCATTTCTTTGGGCCCCGCGGACTGTAGTTCACCGGGCTCCTCCATCCACGGGATTCTCCGGCAAGAACACTGCAGTGGGTGGCCACTCCCTTCTCCAGGGCGTCTTCCCACCCAGAGGTCAAACCCAAGCCTCCTGCTTTGGCAGGCGGGTTCTTTACGGTCTGAGCCACCAGGGAAGGATGATAAAGATGCGGCCTCAGCGATTCAAGGACCTGCTGAATCTGCGCCTCCTTTCTGCTCTCCGCTCACAGAGTTGCTCACATTGTCAGACAGCAGCCACGTATCAGGTCCATCCCGAGGCCCGTCTCCTGGTTCTGGGAAATTACTATCAACGAGAACAAACAACGCACACACCTGCGTCTCTATGAGCAATGTTTTCCGCGCCGTGTTCCTTAGAACCCTGACTCCTTCGTGCTCCTTGTTACATGGTCCTCTACAAAAATATTATTCGGTGCGTGAAGTTTGAAAATTTTGATGGGAAGCAAAATTTAACCTGCTGGATTTTGTTTTTTTTACTTCCAAGTGTCTTAATCCTTCATAAGCTTGTATACACAATGCCTCTTCTAGAAGGCAAATACAACACAGTTTTTCTCCAACTTGGAGTAAAGACACTTTTTTCTTTTTTTTTCCCCACCGAACATCTTAAAGAACTGGTGTTCCAGGGAACACACTTTGGGAAAGGCTGAGTTACTTCGCTCTGTACCTGAAGGTCTTGTTCTCTTGGCAGCTGTGTATCCCTGGGCAGGGGGAAAAAACCTAGAAATGAGGTTTCCATATAGAATTTTGTTAAACAGCAAATAAACATAGTCCAAGAATTTGCCTTGTGACAAATCAGGTAAGCTTATTACCTTGTGACAAATCAGATAAGCTTATTATGAATATGTCTTGATGGCATGCTTCTTTTAAAAATGTCTCTCTGTATATTTTGTTTCTTTAAAATTTTTCAGTTATTTAATTAAAAAAAATTTTTAAATTAATTTTATTGAAGTAGAGTTGATTTACTATTTAAATATTGTGTTCATGTCTACTGTACAGCAACGGGATTCGGCTGTATATATTCTTTTTCAGATTCTAGCCCGTGGTTGTTCATTTATGACAGGATACTGATATAGTTCCCCGTGCCATTCAGCAGGCCTTGCTGCTTACCCACTCCATAGGCGACAGCTTGCGTCTGCCGATCCCAGACTCGCGTCCGCGCCTCCCCCCACGTCCCCTCGCCCTTGGCGGCCACAGGCCTCTTTTCTGGGCTGTGAGTCTTGTTTCTGTTTGGTAGGTAAGTCCATTGACATCACATTTTAGGTCCCACACGTACGCGGTATCATGCTGTATTTGTCTTTTTCTGACTTCGGTTCTCGGTAAGATCATCTCTGGGTCTGTCCGTGTCGCTGCAGATGGCATTATGCCATTCCTTTTTTTAAAAAGGTATTTTTAATTGGATGATAATCGCTTCACAGTATTGTGTGGGTTTCTGCCATACGTCAACACAAATCACCTACAGGTATGCACATGTCCCCGCGCTCTTGAGCCTCTTCCCCGTCCCACCCATCCCACCCGCCTAGCGTGTCACAGAGCAGGGTTGGGCTCCCTACACCACACAGCAGATTCCCCGGGATCTCTGTTTTGCATATGGCGATGTGTATATTTAATGCTCCTCTCGGCTCTTCCCACCCTCTCCCGCCCCAGCGTCCACGAGGCTGTTCTCTCTGTCTGCATTTTGCTTGCTGCCCTGTGTATGGGCTCATCAGTACCACCTTTCTTGATTCCTGATATATCATTAATTATCTGATATCTGTTTTTCTCTTTCTGACATACTTCCCTCTGTATGTGTTTCATTCTTTTTTATGGCTGAGTGATACTCCATTGTATGGATGGACCACATCTTCTGTCAGTGGACATCTCAGTTGCTTCCAAGTCCTGGCTGCTGTGAATCGAGCTGCGGTGAACGTAGGGATGCCTGTATCTTTTAGAGCTTTCTCCAGGTGGCCCAGGATTGGGATCACAGGATCATATGGCAACTCTATTTTTCACTTAAAATATCTATGTTGATGTGTTTCATAGGCAATACCTAACTGGTACTACGATCCTGTTGCTGTTTGAAATGTTGATGTCTCCTCTCCTGCCTCCCTGATGGCACAGACTTGGGGCCATGCCGAGAGCAAACAGGGGGATGGATCTGCCCACAGTGGGCCAGAAGGTGGCGCCGGCCGCAAGCCTGCGTCCTCATCTCATAGACTCCGGACTGAGAGAAGGATCTTACGGTTGTGTTTGTGGGAGGTGGGGAAGGCTGGGGGGAAGCGACAGTTAGGGAGTCTGGGAGGGACATGTGCACACGGCTTTGTTTAAAAAGGAAAACAGCAAGGACCTGCCCCACAGCGCAGGGGACTCGGCTTGGTGTCCTGGGGCAGCCTGGACGCGAGGGGGGTCTGGGGGAGCGTGGACGCGCGGGTGCGCATGGCTGAGTCCCTTCCCTGTCCACCTGAAACCATCACAACACTGTTCATCGGCTAAACCCCAACACAGAAGAGAAAGTTAAAGAAGAGAAGAAAACCTATTTGCCCTTTTCAGCAGAAACAAGGCGTTTCTGTTTTCCACACTGAGGTCAAAGATCCAAAGCAGAACTGGAAGAAGACCAAATATTGTCAAAGGCCATAATTCACATCTTGAAGATTCTTGCCATCCTTGGGTGTTTCTTTGGGAGGGCCTGGGGCAGGGCGGGGCGGGGAACAGACAAAAGAAATCGCGGATGTACATTCTGGGAATTTTAGAGACAGCCTCCCATGTTCCTGCAGAGAAAGGTGCAGGAACAAAGTGCTCTTGTGTTGTAAATAACAAGCGGGGATACAGCTGGGGAGAGGGCCGTGTGTCCTCTTCTAGAAACAGCTCCACGATTCCAGTTCCATGACCTTTCCGGCCGCCCTGGAGGGATAGAAACTTCCTGACTTCTACAATCGGACCATTCGATAGTTCTTATTCTCATGGAATTTAGGAGCTGGAAAGGATCTTTGAGGACATTTAGTCCAAGCTTTACCCAGCACAATCAATCGACCTCATCAGCAGATAGTAGAAGCTCCATGTATCTCCAGATCCCAGCAGGGTGGAGTCACTCGTGTTTTCGGTTCACTCTTGGAGTCACGGGCAAGGTCGTTGTTTTAGTTGGGCTGTCGTCACGACTATCACTCCTAGCACTGTTTATTGAGTACTTGACTCATTCACAGTCCATTTACCAAGTGAATACTGGTTTATTTAGTTGGCATCTACCCAAGGCTTCATGGCACAGTTAGTAAAGAACCCACCTGCCAGGGCAGGAGAAGCAAGAGATGTGGATTCGATCTCTGGGTCAGGAAGACCCCCTTGGGAAGGGCATGGAAACCCACTCCAGCATCCTTGCCTAGAGAATCCCGTGGGCAGAGGAGCCTGGTGGGCTGCAGGCCAGGGTCACAGTCGGACAGGACTGAAGTGACTTGGCACGCACACACAGGGTGTTGAGCACAGCCCCCTGGGCGCTAGCGTGGGGCCTTGGTGTGGGTGGCGGTTCTATCCGGTGATGCCACTGGCCTCTGTAACTGCGTGCCAGCTGTACCGCCCTTCCCCAAGTGGTGATAATAGGAAACCTTTCCAGGGGACCTACGCGCCCCAAAGGACACAGTCCTTCCACCTGGGGACCACTTCACTGGAGCAGGAGCAGGTCGCCGAAACCCAGGCAGCCTGAACGTGTGATGGTCTGTACAGCCGATCATTTGCTTCTAAGCAATATTGTGGATTTTCCATCTTTTTTTTTTGTTTGTTTGTCCCTTAACTGCCACGATACTGGAAAACACTATCACACACCAACACAGGAACTTGTATTACTAAGAAAACAAAGTTTATTTAATAACAGTAAAAGCAAATATTGAGTGAGAATTTCTAAAATATGTGATACTATGAATTGATCTTTGTGATTTGAGTGCCAAATGTCAGGGGAGAGAATCACATTCTAACAAACCCAAGAGACACTCAAATGACCGCAGAGCTTTTCTGTATAAAATTTTGAGTCTTCAGCTTATGACCCTATTCGGGAGGAGGGTACTGACGAAGGCGGAGAGATCTTCCAGGCAGAGGGAGATCTTGGCTGTATCAGCATCTGGGTAACGGAGTTTGGCTCAGAGGTGTCTTGTGACGCTGAGTGCTGGAAATGAAAGGCGTGTGATGACAAGGCTGGTTCGGGGCCCAGAGTCCTGGGAGGTCCCGCTCCCTTGGAGGGCGGCTCTCTTTGCTTCCTTTGCGCCATCAGCTCAAAAACACGAGACTCCAGACCCCCCAAACGCTAGCGTTTCCACCCTTTCCACAGAAGGGGATTCAGAGATGAAAATGAGAAGCTTGGAGAGTTTTCAATCCTACTCTGCAGTGGATAGGAATGGTCGCTGCTGTTTTTAAGCCGCAATGAAAAGCCAGGTTCCGCAGTGCCTCCCACGGCGTCCCCTGTTTGGAGCCGTCTCTCCACTTCAGAGGCGATTGCGTGTCCACGATGTGCACACGTCTGTGTGCCTGATCCCGCACTGTGCGCTATGAAGCCTCCAGTCGTGTCTGACTCTGAGAGCAGGGGCTGTAGTCCGCCAGGCTCCTCTGTCCACGGGGTTTCCCGGGCAGGAACACCGGAGCGGGTCGTTACTTCCTCCTCCAGGGGGTCGTCTCCTCCGCTGCCTCCGGGAAGCCCTCCCCGCAGGGCTCTCGCCCTTAGGTTGGGGGCGTCTTCCCTGGACGCGCAGAGCGGCCGGGGGGCACACGCTACCGGCCAACAGGAGAGGGCGCGCTTGTGACTCTGCAGCGCTGGACGCCTCGGTTCCCTTTAGATAAAAGGGCTTTGTCCTTTGGGGACCGCTCCGTCTGCAGCTGCGAGTAGCCCCAGATGTTCTCGCTGGGAGTTTCGGGCACAGAAAGCCCTCTCAGACCGAGCACACGGTGTTTCCAGGACTCCCACCGCCTCTCTGTTTCTCCATATTGTTTACAGAACAATCCGATACACCACGCAACCCAGAAGCTTGTGTAGTCCCTTACGGGGTCGGACAAAAAAATAAACACAAGCGAACTAGAAAGAAGATGGAGGAAACAAGGTAGAGAGCTGGTAAACCCCAGAGAGAAAAAGCAGCCGCCTGGGAAAAAGCTGGGAACAGGGCGGAGGATGTGTTTACGCCCATGAAGATAATCGGCTGAGAAGTTAAAAAACAAAACAAAAATGCCTGCAGACCCTGATTATTCCTCTGTCTTGTTTCCCTTACGCAAAGCATTAGGTTCATGGGCTTTAATTTTCCACACCAACAACTTATTTACATCTTACAGATGTGAGCACAGAGGGGAAAGAAAATTTGAAATCCATGTTGCAGCATGTGTGTCTTGACGGTTGGATAGAAAGACATGAAATTGCCAGTGTTTGTTTTTGGATTCCCCGGTAGCTCAGCTAGCAAAGAATCCACCTTCTATGTGGGAGACCTGGGTTCAGTCCCTGGGTTGGAAAGACCACCTAGAGAAAGGAAAAGGCTACCCACTCTGGTATTCTGGCCTCAAGAATTCCATGGACCGTACAGTCCACGGGATCACAAAGAGTCAGACACGACTGAGCGACTTTCACTTTGACTGTTTTTAACGTATAGAAACGGCAACTCCATATGGTTCAAACTCGTGTTCCTGCCAGTGAGACAGGATTGGGGTCCCAGTTCTCTTGTTGGCTGTCTCTCTTCATTGACAGTCAACTGACTCTCTTTTTATCCTTGACTGAGTGATAAGTTTAGAGTCTCTGAAAGACATTTTCCTTCCAAGTGGGTTGAGTTTTCTTTTGGCAGCAGGTAGAGACCCAGCAGTTCACCTTGATGGTGAGGTCTGTAAGGGCCTATCTACTTAAGTTTTGCTTTTCTGTGCTTCAACAGAAAACCCCCTCTAGCCTGGCTGACTTTGCAAGTACAAGGTAGCTTCTGAATCTCTGTGAGCAGTTCAACCACTCTCTCTGCTGCTTTCCACGAGACTTCTCTGAGCTCTAATCTACACACAGGCTGCTCAGGTATACACCAACGTTTTTAGAAGCTAAGTTGTGTCTGACTCTTTTATGAATCCATGAACTGTAGCCCACCAGGCTCCTCTGTCCATGGGATTTCCCAGGCAAGAATCCTGGAGTGGGCTGCCATTCCCTTCTCCAGGAGATCGTCCCAACTCAGGGATCAAACCCGAGTCTCCTGCATTGGCAGGCGGATTCTTTAAGGTGTGTGGGAAGCCCACACACCTTACCTTTACAGGGCTGTTTGGGTGGAATTTGGGGCTCACAGTCTGTGGTTCCCTCCTTTCTAGGATTATTTTCCAGCTGCTGTTAAAGCTGTGAACTCTGGACTCTGTCTCCTGAATTCACTATGACTACTGCTTTCCGCTTAAGCTCAATTCCTGGAATTGGTAAGTATTGGAGATTTCCCTCAAGAGGAAAGCTGGACCCATATAGAGATTGCCGAGCATGTGTCCCTTTCTTTTAAGGGTCATATTCCATCCAGGTTTTGTATGCTCTGGTTGTTCTCCACTGCTTTTGAATATTTGCACTGAGTTTTAAGATTGTTATCATCAGGAGAGTTATTCGGACATAAAACTACTTTGTCATGTTGGATACAGCACACTCTTGGGTGGATCTAAGTTGTACAATGCTCTCAGAAGAGTAAGTCAGAGGTTTGAAATCCAATGTGATATGGGAGAGGGGGTTGGAGAAGGGGTGGAGTGGGAGTTTGGGATTAGCAGATGTGAGCTATGCTGTGTGGGATGGATAAACCACGAGGGCCTGCTGAAAGGCACAGAGCACTGTATTCAGCATCCTAGGGTAAGCCATAGTGGAAAAGAATATTAAAATGTATATATATATATGTATAACTGAATCACTTTACTGTATTGCAGAAATTAAGATTGTAAATCAACTACACTTCAATAAAAAACTGCAAGAAAATGACATTTGATGTGATAAATTACTTAGTGACTGAAGTAAATAAGAGAAATGGCAGTATTTTGTGTTGGAATAAGTAAGCTTCAGGTTCCAAACCGACTCAAATAAATAAGAGAAACTGCAGTATTTTGTGTTGGAATAAGTAAGCTTCAGGATGCAGGGTTGATGCCAGTTTGAATATGAATGAGAGCTGGAAAGTACATGGTGTGTGGAGCTCTGACTCCTTTGGCAAAAGAGGGACAGAAAACTCCCTGGGGTGGGAGACTAAGTGTGTTTGTCAAACACAATGTCAGACACTTGAAAAGGCCTCCCAGTCCATAAGCATTACACTCTTGCAACGCCCATCCTGTTGGAATGATTTCCAGCCTGAGCTTGTCAAGAAGCTTGGGTTGAGTTCTCAGACCCTGAACTTGAGTTGGAGACTCTTGATGCCACCCAGGTGGCTGGAAGCAGAAAGCAAATACTTCTGTCTGTGCAGGGCCAATGCATAGTGAGCTTCTAGAGCATTCTGACTTGGACGTCCACGGATATTAAAAAAAAATAAACCCAAAGATGGCACTGTTTGAAAATTTAGCTTGGCAAATGAAAGGAAAAAAAAACTACAGAAAGGTTTTCATTATATCAATTCCAAAATGTAATGCAGTCTTGGAAAAGAATAGCATTTTGTTGATGACCTACGGTGACATCTTAATGATGGTTTGAGGGATTTTTTCTTGTGAAATTGTTTTCGGGTTTGAAGAGTTGGCAATAGAATCTCATGTGCTTTCTGGGAAAGTTGGAGACATTTTACAGTGTTCTAAAGAAAGTTTCAAACAAAGCTTTTTTGGTTGATGCAAATAACAGGATGGAGTCAGAGGCACCTTTTTTTGTTTTGTTTTTTCCATTCTCTCTTTACTAGGTAAGAATAGCTCCAGGCTAAAGAGTAAAATAAAGTAAATAAGTAAATAAATAAAATAAGTACAAATAAAACAAATAAGTAAAATAAATAAAGTAAAATAAAGCTGTCAGCCCTGAGACATTGTACCAATGCTACGTGGAGGCGTAATCGACTTTCTAGTACCCAGCCTTACGATTAATTACGTCTTCCTGTCAGAATCCAAGAGTGCCCAGTCCAAGAACTCAGTTAAAATCCTGTCATGTTTAGCAGCTGTAACATGTAGAAATATCTCTTGCTCTAACCCAGATGGTATTCGGATTTTGTATCCATGTCTTGAAAATATGATAGTTGCCTAATACAGGAACACAAACTTTAGCACTTGCCTGGGTTAGAAAACGGGAAGGTGTCCCATCCACGCTTCCGGTTTCCTAGCCTTAGTGGCGCTCTTCGCTGACGATTTCTGATGATAGTGTTTCATCTCTATTTCTCTGGGGCCTGAGAGAAGATTTTAAAAAATGAACATGCTGTTCCCTGCATATATATGGAATCTAGAAAATTGGTACTGGGCAGGAATAGGCTTCCTTGGTGGCTCAGATCGTAAAGCGTCTGCCTGCAATGCGGGAGACCTGGGTTCAATCCCAGGGTTGGGAGGACCCCCTGGAGAAGGAAACAGCAACCCACTCCAGTATTCTTGCCTGGAGAATTCCATCAACAGAGGAGTCTGGCGGGTTACAGTCCATGGGGTCACAAAGAATGGTACATGACTGAGCGGCTTCACTTTCTTTCTTTCTTTTAAAGGGAGGGAGATGTGGATAATGGACTTGCGGACACAGTGGGTGAAGGAGAAGGTGGGACGAATTGGGAGAGTACATTGAGACACACACACAGGACCACGTGTAAAACAGCTAGTGGGAAGTGAAGCGGCTGGACGTCACAGGCAGCTCAGCTCTGGGATGACCTCGAGGGGGCGGGAGGCGCAAGAAGGCGAGGATGTGTATCTGCAGAGCTGATTCCCCGTGTTGTGGAGCGGGAATTAACACAGTGTTGTAAAACAACTATGCTCCAACCAAAAAGCAGTTTAAAAGTAATATGTTGTTCCCAAATTTGGGGAAGCCCCCGTCTTGGTTTGTTTACTTTTAGACTGATTTCTTTTTGGCTGTGCTGGGCCTCTGTCGCTGTGCAGACTCTTCTCTGGCTTCGGCGCTCCAGGACTGCTCCCTGGTTGAGCGGCTCAGCTTCTGTGCGCCGTGGTCTCTCTTGGGGAGCACAGGCTCTGGGGCACGCGGGCTTCTGTAGTTGTGGTGCATGTGAGATCTTCCCGGACCAGGGATCGAACCAGCATCTCCTGCTTGGCAGGCGGAGCCACCAAGGAAGCCCCCGCTGTCTCAGTTCACAGCCTTCAGGTACCCTTCTCTGCCCCAAGAACCCCTCTGGCTTTGCTTGGAGTGTTAGCAGCGCATTGGGAAAGAGAACCTTAGTTTTATTATTATTCCGTTTGCAAATAAACCCATGTCCCATTCACCCAAATACCTACATTTGTTTGTTGCCAGGGAGCAAAGACTCATTTGCTCCTGGCTCAGAGGATGTGGGTTAAGAGAGATGGAAACAGGATATCTTATGAAGAAACCAGAATAGAAAAGCCAGGCATGTAGTCCAACTTGGTCTTTGATCCCAAAGGACACTATGAGACGTGAAATGCAGTTGAGAAATATAAGACAGGGTCCAAAGTCCAGAGTGGAAGGCAGAGCTTGGAGGTGCTGTCCAGGCTGTGGATCACTTTACAGATTGTGTAAGTTGCCTGGACCCTTGCATATGGGCAGGAAGTTCTGAAGGGTGCTCACCCGGCTCAAGGTGGGAAGGTCAGAGGAGGAAGACAAGGTCAGTTCATGTGCATATGTTGTTGTTGTTCAGTTGCTAAGTTGTGTCCAACTCTTTGCGACCCCATGGACTGCAGCACCAGGCTTCCTTGTCCTTCACCATCTCCTAGAGTTTGCTCAAATTTATGTTCATTGAGTTACTGCGTCCATATGTCCCCACAGATTGATTACGAAGACAGGATTTTCTGGGGAATAGAATGAGGAATACTTTTCTCTTTCCTGTGAAGATTGGGCAATTTTCCGAGTCTCTCAGTTCGGTTCAGTCACTCATCCATGTCCAACTCTTTGCGACCCTATGGATTGCAGCACACCAGGCCTCCCTGTCCATCACCAACGCCCAGAGTTTACTCAAACTCATGTCCATTGAGTTGCTGATGCCACCCAAGCATCTCATCCTCTGTCGTCCCCTTCTCATCCTGCCTTCAATCTTTCCCAGCATCAGGGTCTTTTCCAATGAGTCAGTTCTTCGAATCATGTGGCCAAAGTATTGGAGTTTCAGCTTCAGCATCAGTCCTTCCAATGAATATTCAGGACTGATTTCCTTTAGGATGGACTGGTTGGATCTCACTCTCAAGAGTCTTCCCCAACACCACAGTTCAAAAGCATCAATTCTTCGGCCCTCAGCCTTCTTTATGGTCTAACTTTCACATCCATACATGACTACTGGAAAAACCATGGCTTTAACTAGATGGATCTTTGTTGGCAAATTTATGTCTCTGCTTTTGAATATGCTGTTTAGGTTGGTCATAGCTTTTCTTCCAAGGAGTAAGTATCTTTTTATTTTGTGGCTGCAGTCACCATCTGCAGTGATTTTGGAGCCCAGAAAAATAAAGTCTGTCACTGTTTCCATTATTTCCCCATCTATTTGCCCTGAAGTGATGGGACCAGATGCCATGATCTTAGTTTTCTGAATGTTGAGTTTTAAGCCAACTTTTTCACTCTCTTCTTTCACTTTCATCAAGAGGCTCTTTAGTTTTCCTTCATTTTCTGCCACAAAGGTGATATCACTTGCATATCTGACGTTATTGCTATTTCTCCTGGCAATCTTGATTCCAGCTAGTGCTTCATCCAGCCCATCATTTTGCATGATGTACTCCGCATGTAAGTTAAATAAGTAGGGTGACAATATAGAGCCTTGACGTACTCCTTTCCCGAGTCTCTGGTTACTGTCCATTTCAAACAACTTTTGCTCGGGTGTCAGAGGAGTTCAGTTCTCCGTGTCTGAGACTTACAGGTTACTGCTCACACCGCAGTGAGAGGGGCCCTTTCAAAACACGTCCAGCATGTCAGATCGGGCTCAGCCTCCTCAGGGACTGTCCGTCCGCTCGAGTCCAGGTCTAAGCACTTACAGCCCCCCTCCTCCCCTGACCTTGGCCCTCTTCTCCTTCCTCTTCAGCGCCTCCCCCACCGACGGTCCTTTGTCCCTTGCCCTTCCCAGGCACGCTCCCAGGACACCGTCCTTCCGGCACTCCTGTTCCTCCCTCACGCAGTTCGTTTCCTCACTTTCCTCACGTCTTGGCCCGGATCTCACTTGATGCGCCAACCACTCTGGGTGAAAGAGCGATTCACTCGCTCTGTGCCCGTATTCCAGCCCCATCCTCTGCTCAGTGATTTCTCTGTACGCTCATAGCCATCTAAGTGTATCAATACTCACTGCACTTGTTTAACCGATTGCCTGAAACAGGTTAAAAATGGTGGCGACCCAGGCATGGAACCAACCTGAATGTCCGCCAGCAGAGGAAAGGATGAAGATGCCGCAGGTGCCTACAATGGAATAGTGGTTGTTGCGCATAGAAAGGGGCAGTCCGAGCTGGAGGATGGTCTGGGGTGAAGATCCAAGCAACGAGAGTGGAGAGCAGAAAGCCGCCCCGGCTGGGGCGACCCTGGGGTCAGTCAAGAGTCCACCGTGAGTACCAGCAGGCTCAGCTCCCCTTGTGAATCTGTTTCTTGAGTTCCTGCTCTTACCTCCCTGTTTTCAGGGTCTGTCCGTGCAGAGGGTGAGGACTGTGCTGTCCGCTGCATCAAGCATCTCCAGTATGATCTTCATCAATGTTTGCTTGGGACTCAAAGATGAATAGGCCACATCCGGGATACCGTGGGGCTCTGTTTGACTGGCACAAGCTTAAGGAGTCAACGAGTGAAGTTCGTTACTGAACAAAATATTCTCAGTGGCCACATTTGGAAGAACACTTAACTGGCAGAGGTAGGTAGGTGGAAAGAAATTCAGAGGCTGCCGATCTCAGGAATGTTGGTCACAGGCATTGTAGAACAAAGCCTGACAGCAAATGATAAACACTTTTCCTTAAGGACTGTGTTGTCCTTAATTAGAAGTAAATCCTGCAAAGGTGTTAGGTTTGTCTTAAAGCAAAAGGACAGCTTTATTGTTTGCAAAGGTTTGTAAACGGGGGTGGGAAGGTGGGCAAGGCATTTATAAACCAAACCACAGAAGTCACAGTAGGGTGACCTGATAAGGGGACGAGTGACCCTCGCAGCCTGACCGCGAGCCCCACAGCTTGACCTAGCGTCTCTGTGATCGCTGTCCTCAGAGCCTCTCTTTGGGGCCTTTCCCGGTGGGACCTGAGCAGAATTAGAAGTCCTTAGAGCTGTCTGTCTGTGGTTTTCTAAGAACGCAAAGTACATGGCGAAACCCCAGATCTGTTCTGCCTGCCTGGCTCCAGTTTATTTTGGTGCCAAACCAGCTCCATTTTTTATGTTCTTTCCACAAAGAATTCCTCTTATTTTATTTCTATAGATGCTCCAGCAAGCCTTGGTCACCTGAGCTGAAGGCATCAATATGGACTTAACTTCATGACTCCCTTCAGTACCTTTTTATTCTCACATTCCCCAGCAGTAGGACACAAGAGGGCTTCCCTGGTGGCTCAGTGGTAAAGAATTCACCTGCTGATGAAGGAGATGCAGGAGACTCGGGTCCAATCCCTGGTTCAGGAAGATTCCCCTGGAGAAGGGAATGGCAACCCACTCCAGTATTCTTGCCTGGAGAATCCCCATGGACAGAGGAGCCTGGCGGGCTGCAGTCCATGGGGTCGCAAAGAACTGGACACAACTGAAGCAACTGAGAGTCCCTTGGACTGCAAGGACATCCAACCAGTCCATCCTAGAGGAGACCAGTCCTGGGTGTTCATTGGAAGGACTGGTGTTGAAGCTGAAACTCCAATACTTTGGCCACCTGATGCGAAGAGCTGACTCATTTGAAAAGACCCTGATGCTGGGAGGGATTGGGGGCAGGAGGAGAAGGGGACGACAGAGGATGAGATGGCTGGATGGTATCACCGACTCAATGGACATGGGCTTGGGTGGACTCCGGAAGTTGGTGATGGACAGGGAGGCCTGGCATGCTGCGGTTCATGGAGTCGCACAGTCAGACACGACTGAGCGACTGAACTGAGCTGAGCTGAAGCAACTGAAGGACAACAGCAAAGAGCACGAGAGGTCGTACTTTATCGCACTCCAAGCAAAACTTCCTTGAGTTAATTTTGAAGCAAAATGGGATGATCATTTTGTTCAGCTGCCTCTTTTAAACAGCATGATATCAGTTTGGACCTGCAAACTGCCAAATGGCCAGCCTGGCTGGACATGTGTGTGCATTTGCTGCCTCCACGCAGCAGTGACAGCAAGATGCAAACGATTAAGAGGAGGGCCTGGCCTCTGACGTTGGAAGCCAGTGTTAATGAGAGATTTTTCAACAGCTGCAGGAAGTCAACAACTTAATGGGAAACATCACAAGTATTTAATCTGTCCAGGGTGACCACAGCACACTAAATTCCCATACCAAAAAACAGACCAACAAAATGTTTTTCGAGTCCAGCATTGTGAATCGAAGCAGATGTGAGGCTCTGATTTCCCAAGTGGTTCAGAGAGTGAGGTTCAGTGCCGACGAGCGGCTCCTCCTGGGTACACGTCGATTCCGTGAGGTGTCAGAGGTCAAGCTGTTTATTTCTTGTAAGATGGAGCAAGGTTTAACCCTCGCTGATTTCTGAATCTAGTAAGAGCCACAGGACTTTGTGCTCTGCTATAAGCAAGTGCTTCATCATACCCCAGAGCTAAATGCAACTGGGTTAACATTTTAACAGAAAATTTGGATTGTGAGAGGCAGTTATTGTCTGCACAGCAAAATATCAGGTGATGTCAACTTAGAGATACACAGGAGAAAGAATAGGTTAATAAGAAAGAACGGGGACTTCCCTGGTGGTCCAGTGGTTAAGACCTCACCTTCCAATGAAGGGGTGTGGGTTTGATCCCTGGTCTGGGAAGCTAAGAACCCCACACGCCTCATGGCCAGAATAAACCAGAACATAAACAACAGAAGCAATATTGTAATCAGCTCAACAAAGACTTTAAAATTGGTTTACATTAAATAGATAAATAAAGAAGCTAAAAAAGATAAAGAATGACTTAACAAAGTTGGAATTTGCTATGTTACAATAATTGAAGCAACTATATTTTATGGGAGCTGATAGGTAACTTGTTAGGCAAAAACTACAAGTAAAACTTAAGTATGATCACATCTGGTAATCAAATTATTTCACTTATTTGTCCCCTGTGCTTTGGTGATTTTTTTTTTTAAATCCTAGGCTGCTTCAAAGATATTTGCATAAGTTAAAAAATAGCCTTTAAATTCACGTTTTCTTTTTAATTTGGATTGAGTATTATAAGATTGTGTCTAATAATATACCGCATAATAAAATTTGCACTCTCCTTCAATAGTATGGTCAGTTAGGGGAAAGTAATGGTGGAATGGTCCCCAGGAAGAAGTATTAGCCTCTTCTTCTTTGCTTTCACAACACATTAGACAGCCATGAATTAGAGCCTCTATTATATTTTATTTGAGTCACCTAATTTGTCTCTGTCTCTCCTACTCAGCTGAGATTCTTGAGAGTGTATCTTACTCATCTGTATAGCCTCAGAATTTAGCATGTTAGTGACCCAATAAAAACTGAGGATTTCCCTGGTGGTCCAGTGGTTCAGAATCCACCTGCCCATGCAGGGGACATGGGTTTGATCCCCGGTCCCGGAGGACCCCACATGCTGAGGGGTGACTAAGCCCGTGAACCGCAACTCCCGAACCCGTGAGCCTAGGGCCGGTGCTCTGCAGCCAGAGGAGGCCCCACGGTGAGAGGCCTGCACACGGCAACGAAGACCCAGTGCAGCCAAAAACACTTGGAGAAGTAAATACAAAGTTTGTAAAAGTAATTGAATACATGAAAGAAGAGGCTGAAACAGTGAAGAAGCGGGAATAATGGCAGATGCACATATAAGCATACAGGGAGAATAGAAGATTATGTGGAATGGAAAACTCGTGAAATGCCTTCACTGGGGAAGCATTTATCACTGATGTGGCATAAACGAGCCAAGACCGAGGCGCACAGCCGTGGCCTCATCTGTCAGTACACTCGGAGGGCCAGCTCTCAGGAGGATGTGCACAGGACTCGTCCGTCAGAGGCGCGGTTTCGGTCCCAGCACCGCCTCCCACGCCAGGCCCATCAGCATTGCCCTCTCTACGCGCACCTCCCGGCCCTGCTGGATGAACACTGCCGGCCCACGGAAGGTGTTATGTGGGCTCAGCCTTTGCAAAAACCCATCTGTAATTTGACCTCGGGCCCCTGTTACCCCGTATCCACCCTTGATAAGTGTGGAGCCCCCACTTTTTCTTACAGTCCTCCATGACCTGTAATTTGGGGTAATTTTTCTTTTTCGATGTCCTCTTAGTTGCTTTCTTTTTTTTTTTTTCCAGAAATTCTTCACAGTTTCTGATCTACCGAGAGTCTCTCTTTTTTATTCTCATTACGCATTTATTTTTCTCATCTTTTTCACAGCCTCTAAGGATGTGGAGTGGGAGGGAAGGATGTATTTATCTTGAAACAGAAATCTTCCATCTAAGATTGAGATAGCCTGGTCCAATGGCGAAGAAGACTCCATGCTCCCAGTGCAAGGGCCTGGGTTCGATCCCTGGTCAGGAAACTAGATCCCACAGGCACAACTGAGAGGTTGCTTGCCACAACTAAAGATCCTGCATGCCACAACCGAGACCCAGTGTAGCCTAATAAACAAATAAATGTATTTTTTTATAAAGATTGAGACAGCAAATAACAGAGAAATCAAGCAGCAAAGAAACCATTTTCTACTTCTTATGCAAGACTCTCCACCTCCTATTATATTTGAGAAGGAATGGGCATGCTACTCTTCATAACGTCTTTACTGAACACAGCAGCAGAGTGAGGCTCCATTATCCTTTTGAAGCAAAACCTTGAGTGTCTGGGTGGAATTCTTCATGTCATCATGGGATGGAGTGGTGAAAACTGGGCTTATTTGCACCAATGTCTCAGGAACAAGGAGAAAGAGAAAATGCACTTTATTTTCATTGATTTTTAAAAAAGACTATTTATGGAAGAGCCCAAGTGGTTTGTTTTCCTTCCAGGATTTATCAAAGATAAATAGGTTCAGAGCCAAGCCTATTCTTTTGACTTGGAAAAGGCACAAAAGAAGTCATACTCAGAACTTAACGGCATGACTACTGAGTTTCCTAGTGAGCAACTGTAAAGCAGATAGTACTGTGAAGATTTTCTTTTTTGGGTCTCGAATATTTATCCAAAGTTTGTGAAATTTCAAATTCCCCCCTTGACCTTGAATAACTTCGCTTTGGCACAGTACCCAAACTGTAGAAGATCCCTTGTAGAAGAAAATGCTCAATAGTTGACTCAAAAATGTACAGACACTGCAAGTTTTGACTGTAACTTTGTCCAGTTTTATGCTTCTTCTCTATGAAGAAGAATTATCTGATTGCTCCTTCTCCTTCTATTGGAAGTGGTGGGATGACTGCTCTATGGTTTATGAGACAAGGCAGATGAGTTTTTATACGTTCTCATATACCAGCATTCATGTAGTTTACAGAAAAAAAATGTTTCTCTTAATAGAATGTCACCATGATGGAGTAATTTTCACAATCATTTTAACTTCCCCTTTGTTTTGTGGAATGTTCTAGGCTGATAGACACGTCGCTCTCTTTCCCAGAGGATTTCTGCAGCTGCAGGATTGTCAACTGTCCATTTACTGTGAAACCTGGGAAGACTGACTCCTTTGAGATACAGCTGCAGCCCTTTTAATAATGAAAGATTATTTCACTCCATTTTAAAACCATTGTCACAAATGGTGTATCATTTTACACATGCCTAAATTTTTATCCATTTTTTCCCTCTTCTCACTTTGTGTTTTCTCAGTATCTCTTAGTTTTCCTGTTTTTTTTATTTATTTATTAACCCATGTACTAATAGTCTTTATTAGTACTTTATTTTTATTGTAAGCTGTCCCAACTCCTTTAATCAAGATGTGAAGTGTTAGTCACTCAGCTGTGTCTGACTCTTTGCCACTCCCTGGACTATAGTTTTCCAAGTTCCTCAGTCCGTGCGGAGAATTCTCCAGGCAAGAATACTGGAGTGGGGTGCCACTCCCTTCTCCAGGGGATCTTCCCAAATCAGGGATCGAATTTGGGTCTCCTATAGGCAATTCTTTACTGTCTGAGCCACCAGGAAGATGAGATGATATGAACAATGAATAATAATCATGAATATTGTATTCCGTAATGTAATCATTTTCTTTTACTTTGAAAAACTTTAAAAAGTCTTTTTTGATGTGGAACATTTTTAAAGTCTCTGTTCAGTTAGTTACAGTATCGATTCCATTTTTCCTGTTCTGGTGTTTTGGCTTCAAGGCGTGTGGAATCTTAGCTCCCTGACTAGGGATCAAACCCACAGCTGCTGCCCTGGGAAGCCAAGTCTTCACCATGGGACCTCCAGGGAAGTCTCTGATCATTTTCTTTTAAAATCTTTGTATGTTTAAGCTAAGAGGCACGTTCATTGTATGGGGTGACTAAAATCTAACACATAAGCCATGTAATGCTTTCTGCGTCTGATTCCCACAAAAATCCCAAGACAGGAAACACTTGAGAAGGAAGTTCGTCAGCAGCCCCTTGAAGGGGTTCAGAACGAGCGTTCCCAACACGCACCATCTCTGTGGGTCATCCTGAGCCGAAGGCAGCTGAGACCCTGCGGCCTCGAGAAACATTGGCCCCTCCGCCAGTTACCTAGGAAAATGGAAAAGGGGGTCTTTCCAGGAGGAGGACAATTGCCAGGGACCCCTTTTGAGTGGCCCACCTCCAATCACTCAACACCTGCTCTTCTCCTCGTCCTGTAAGTCCCCTCCTCCCCTCGGAAGCCCAGGTCCCTGCCCCATTTCTTAGCTCAGGAGGGCATATATATTCATTCCTCACCTTACCCTTTTGTCTTTGAACCTCTTGTGTATGTAGGATTCACATGTGTATGAAGATAAATTTGTTTTTCTTCTGTTACTCTGTCACATGTCGATTTGATTATTAGACCAGCTGAGAGAATCTTTGAGGAGCAGATGAAACCTCTTTCTCACCAACAGCACCATCCTGCTCCTTCCAGAACTCATGCCCTCCTTCTCTGAATTCTTTGCCAACATCTTTTTGCCCTGCTGGGATTTCTTAAAGGACCCAGGCTCTTCAATTTTCTGAAACACAGAACACCATTTCTCCATAACCCCCCATCTTTTGAATAGTAGATATGCAGCATAGAGTTCCAGAAATTTGCATTCACCTTGACATAACCATCTCTTTGTATTTGTTTTTAAGTGTCTCTGCTATTCAAAACCCCTCATCAGAGAAAAGGAAGGAAATGGTCTTTTATGAAGGACTTTCCAACAAGCAAAAACTAGATGTGACATTGCTGAGACAGCTGGATCTAAATGCTCAGCAGCTGTGGTTTGCATTTTTGCAATAAGTCCAATAGAATCTCGTACTGAATGCTCACAAACCAGGGCCATGATCTCTGTATAAAAAATGGCTCAGGTGGCAGTTCTGAAAATAACGGGCTCTGGGAAGTCTTCTGTTCTCTTCTTCCCAATCCCCCATCTTCCAGTCCTCTAGGCAGTTAAAATAATTATCTTATAGTTTGTTAGTGGTGGCCTTCTCCAAATTGGAAAGGGGTCTAGGTGAGGTGGTAAGCTTTTTTTTTAAATTAAGGTTGTGATAAAAGAAAAAATGAGAGATTTATTTATCATACTCAGAAACTGAAACAATTTTATAAAAGTAACCTTGTTTATTCACCATTTATACAGAGGAAGGGAACCAGGGTAACCTGTAGAGACGCTCAGCCACATGCCTCTGCCCACATCATCACTGCATTGATCCAGCACTCACGCCTCCTCTCCACCCACAGAGAACCACATCAGTGCTTACACTGTGGTCTCTACAAATATGATACTGACGCTATAAAAATGAATGTCTTAGTAAAACAACCACAGGCTCAAAAGGGAACATGGGGGCTTTGGGGCTTCAAGGCTCTTCCTGTGGGAGGAACTTCTGCCTCACTGAGGGGTCAAGTTCCTCCTTTAAATTATCCAGCTCCTGCTCCTTGGAGAGCTCCAGGAATACCTGAAAGGAGGGAGGAAATAGAGACAGGAGTGTCATCCTGCTTCTCATGGTGCCGAGTGAGCGCACAGCGTGTGCACACCTTCTGCCTTCGTATTCGGGGATGGGACGAACCCGTGAGACTGACCCGCCTGCTCCAGAGCGCTGGGGAGGCTGTGCCCCACCAGGTAAGGCTGCGTTCAGCTGAGCAGAGAAGGATGTGCATCAGGGGCTCTCGTAGTTTTACATCCAGATGGTCGCATAAGTCAGCACATAATACAAAGCTCTGGGAGCTCTGTGATGGACAGGGAAGCCTGGCATGCTGCAGGCTGTGGGGTCGCAAAGACTTGGACACAACTGAGCGGCTGAACTGGACTGATAGTACAAATCAGTTTTTAAAAATCTTAAATAAGAAAGTTAAGATAAGTATCATTCATGGTTTAAGCACAGGACTCAGTTAAAAATATACCAATGCATTCACTTGGCTTTTTGGGGACAAAGGGCTGGTATTATGTCTGTGAGCTGCACAGTTACTGAGAGGTTCATTTAAGGGAGAAATGCTGCTGAGAAGGCTTTCTGCCCCTCATGTGAGCCAGAAAGAGGGACAAGATGGAAGGGAGATGCCTTTTGGAAAGGATTGTGTAAGAAGGTTACAGAGAAAGATGCTTGTGACCTCTTGCTGGAAACCATGCCAGCATGCCCTCAATTGGACTGAAGACCCTTCTCACTGACCAAAGTCGATCGAGAAGGGTGGTGACAGACCTGACCGGTGCCCAGCAGATGGGCGATGCATCCCCAGCAGCACCAGGCCAGTGCTGGCCACAGTGCCAATAAAGGGAGAGCTGCGAGGGGCCAGCCCAGGTGGCCGGATGCTCGGCTCCGAGGATGGAAGGAGGGTGCGTCACGGACCATGAACGCTACGGGCAGGAGTGGGAACAGCCCCCCAGGACCAGGAGATTCAAACCCCTTCCTCAGGAAAGCTGGCAAAGAAGCAAAGATAATCTCTGAGCTGTGAAAAGGAAAAGAGAATACTGATGGACCCGGGATATTTCAGAGAAGCAGAGTGAATGGGCTCGGACGGAGAACCAGTCCCGGACCTGGTGACGGCAGCGGCCGTGTGGTCAGTTTCGTGGTGTAATGGACACAAGAAGACTGACTGTCTTAGGGACCAGGCAACAGGTCAGCGTCTAAGGCGACAAAATAATACACAAGTCCAGACAAAATTTAATTTTAAATACACGTGCATCTACGTTCCACAAAGAAACACTAACATTCTCCTTAAATGCAGATGTTACTGAGTTTTGACTAGTATCATTTTATTGACACACACACAGACAAATACATAGAAACACCCCACAAAGTGAATTTGGCCCCCACACACGCACATAGGGTTCTCCACCCCGTTGATTTTCTGGTCCCACAATTCACTCTGAGAGTTTAACTTTTAAACTGAACACAGTCTGTCACAGCCCATTTTTTGTCATGCTGATGGATTAACTTATGATTTGGAATGGTCCACTCTCTGGGACCTTATTTCAAAGCTTATAGCTCTTACTATTCTCTCATCTGAAGGAAGCTTGGGCTAAAGGTGGAGCATCTTCCACTCGTAGCTTCTAGACCGTCAGAGACAAGAACCTGGGACCAGAGGAGAGGAGAGGGAAGCTGGTGCACCTGTGGCCGGTGGAAGCTGGCTGAAGCCTTCGCTCTGGGTGGGTGGGCTGAGCGAATGAATGAATGAATGAATGAATGAGTAGGATCCACAGTCGCAATGAGAGGCTGAGCCCCAGGACGACTGGGGACAGGAGAGTAGCCTGAGACGGGTCAGGGTCCTTGTCCCCTGGGATGGAGATGAGCCGGTCCTGGTACAGATTTGCCAAAATCACTTTCCACCTACTTTTCTTTCTTTTTTAAGAATTTTTTTTTTTTTAATTGGAGTATAGTTGATTTTGGACTTCCCTGGTGACTCAGAGGTGAAGAATCCGCCTGCCAATGCAGGAGACGTGGGTTTGATCCCCGGGTCAGGAAGGTCCTCTGGAGGAGGAAGTGGCAACCCACTCCAGTATTCTTGCCTGGAGAATCCCATGGACAGAGGAGCCTGGCGGGCTACAGTCCATGAGGTCACAAAAGAGTCAGACAAGACTTAGAGGCTGAACAACAACAGTTAATTAGATTTGCTAGTGGTTTATGCAGGATATGATGGCGAGGCTGTAATATACTTGGGCTTGTGATTGAGATGGAGGGCAGGAACTCCACCTGGACTGGGCTTTGAGAGGCTTTAGCAGGTTAAAAAACCAGCACCCTTGGACTTGTGTATAGGTGAGTTCGCTGTGAAAATACTCCAAGGACTCTACCTAAAATTGCCTGCAAAAGGCAGCATTATTCTTCCAGAGGTCTGCACCAGCAACCACAGGGCAGGAAGATAAGCCACAAGTCACAGCTTTAGCACATTCAACCTTGAGCAGAGAGACAGACACAGAATACGTGTGGGCGGGGTGGTGATTAGGTAGGAGATTTGTTCATTGATTTTATTGCAGCAGTTCCCCCCGTGCTTTCGTGCATAATAACACCACACCTTTCCGTTCCGTAGCCCTGATCAACCAACGCTACACAAGTATGTCTTGCTGAGCCTCTCCTGGAAATGGCAGGACTTGACTGCTCCCGAAGGGTCTTCACTGCAGGAAGACGCAGTGCGTCTCAGCTGAATTTTAGCAAGTAAAGAGAATCTGGAACAGGCCTCAGTTTTCAGGGAAACACGCCAGGGACGGGGCTTGAACAAATGAGTCAGGGTTTCGGCGCAGAGAGCCAGCAGCCCGCCGCGGACGCGGCCCTGAAGTCCGAACCCGGAGTGACCGGCCCGCTCCGTCTGCTGCGTGGGCCACGTAGGCTACGGAGAGAAACCGCGTGGCGGCCGCAACCTCGTCCCTCGACCGGGAGCTGGCTGCCGCCCGGAGCTCTCGTCCTGTTGGTTTCGAGCAGGACGGTGCTCTGTCGGTGCCGTTTCCTGGAGCCAAAGCTCAGAGGAGAGGTGCGGAGCGGTGTTGAAGGAGGCACGTTGGCCAGCGCCTCGCGGGGGAAGAACCTGCCTGCAGCTGCTATGAGCTGAGCGGCAGTCTAGACAGAAGCGGACCGAGGAGGCGTGATGGGGGGCCCGGGATGACATTTGGAGGGAGGGAGACAGTTCCCAGAGGAAAGGAAGGGGTCCGGGGCCAGGGAGAGGGAGCCGGGGGTCCCCCGCGCCGCCCCGAGGGTAGAGAGCCTGTGTAGACACCTGGAAGGGACCGCTCAGGACCGCGAGTCAGGGCGGGTGTCCACGAGGGTGACCCCCTCACCACGGGGTCAGCCACAGCCCCGGAAAGCGTGGAAACTTCAGTTTGGCTCCGCCCCTTAGATGTCTCCCTTGTGAACGAACACTGCCGGCTTTATTTCCCCAGTTCATATACATGCTGGAGGTCATCCAAAGTGTAGCAATCACTGAAATTCCTTGTCATACATCTCGTAGATAGTTTCAGATTTTAATGGCTGATTTTTCTCCTCTAGTGTGGTCGTGAAATTCAGAACAATGTGTCTATGCTACAGGAGCATGAAAGTTCTGTTTACTGCAAGCTCGTGGTAAAGAACTCACCTGCCACTGTAGGAGACAGAAGAGATTTGAGTTCGATCCCGGGAAGATCCCCTGGAGGAGGGCACGCACCCGCTCCAGTGTTCTTGCCTGGAGAATCCCATGAACTGAGGAGCCTGGCGGGCTACAGCCCATGGGGTCACAAAGAGTCGGACACGACCGAAGCAACTTAGCACAATCACAATGTATTTGAAATAATACTGTGATAAGGAGAAGCTACATATTTCACATTCTGATTCAATACATGGTATGCAGAGTGAACACTGGAAAACATCTTGCATTTCTAAAATTCTTAGAGCCTGAGAGATAAGGACAATAAAAATACTTCTGTAAACAGTCTTGAGGTCAGAAAAGCAGTTTAACCAGAATGGCCCTAAATTATTGTGCAGTTAAATTAAACAGCTGTAACTTCAAAAACAATCCACCTTCTCAGATCTCAAGACTCTTAGTTCTCCGCAATTAATTTGTTGGCAAATTTTCACACTTATTTCTAGCTTAAAACCAGTTGCATCATTTTTAAAAACTGATGTTTTAATTCCGTATTTTCATCTTTGTAATATCAAACATTAAATATCCCCAAACATCAAAATGGCTCCTTACTTTTCGAAATAATGCCTCCACAGATGGTTGGCATTTATTTCTTAAAGCCCTGTTTATAATTTTGTGATGAGAAGGAAAAAAGAAAAAAAAACACCAAAACACATAAAACAAAACCAGAAAAAACACAATGAACTTACTTTTGAGAAATTTGGAGCAAGGAATTCAAAAGCACAGCTGAGCCACTGGTCTCTTATTTGGAAGAAAACAATCCACGTTTTCCCCCTGGTTTCTACCTCATCTCTAGAATTGGCTGTGACTGTGTGACATCTGTGAACACTCCCGTGAAGACCGCTTTCAGAAAAGATTCTGTTGGTCCTGATGAGCACAACGCTCACACAGTCAGTCTTCAACTGTTTGTCTTTCCTCTGACACCCGGCCAGGTCCCGCCACGCAGTGGCATTTATAGGTGGCTGCCTGGCCGTATCATGTGAAAAAGAGCAATATTACGGGGGAAACTCAACATCCGTAGCTTTTCTCTATGATGTCTAAGATGGTATGGCTAATATCAAAATTTCAAGCACTGTCTTTCAACCAGGAGAAAGTAAATGGTCTGATCAGAGAAAAGATTTCTCCAAAGCATCGTTTGGATAATTAGAGTTTTCATTCCTCTGTTCATTTTCATTCAGTTCAGAATATTTTCCAATCTCCTTTGAGACTTACTCTTCGACCCATGAATTGCTTAAAAGTATGTTGCTTGATTTCCAAGCATCTGGTGATCTTCCTGTCATCTTTGGGTTATTGACTTCTAGTTTAATTCTGTTATGGTCTGAAAATTTGTTTTGAACATCACACTTGTTAAGACTTGTTTTGCGATCCCAGCCTATGATCTATTTTGGTGTGTATTCTGCATGTGCTTGAAAAGAGGTACATTCTACTTTTAGCGAGCAGAGTGATCCTCAGCGGTCTGGGGTGCAGGCTTCAAACCTGTAGCTGTCTAGCGACAGTGTTTCAATTCCACCTTTTGGGCAAGCTTTCTTCTGAGCTTTTCAAGTCACCCCAGTGGTAAAGAATGCAGCTGCCAATGCAGGAGACACAAGAGACACAGGTTTGATCCTTGAGTCGGGAAGATCTCCTGGAGGAGAAAACGGTAACCACTCCAGTATGCTTGCCTGGGATAACCCCACGGACAGAGGAGCCTGGCACGCTGGGTCGGAAAGAGTCAGACACGACTGAGCCACTGAACGCAATGAACACACACATTGCCGTTGAGTGAGTGGAGTATTGTATAAATATCTGTTGGATCTAGTTGCTTGATGTTGTTCATTTTCTCTGTTAGTTCTGTCTACTAGCCTACGGGGTGCGTGCTAAGTAGCTTGTCATGTCTTTGCGACTCTTTGCAACCTTATGACTGTAGCCCGCCAGGCTCCTCTGTCCATGGGATTCTCGGGCAAGAACACTGGGGTGGTTGCCATGCGCTCCTTCAGGGGATCTCCCAGACCCAGAGATGGAACCCACATCTCCTGCGTTGCAGACAGGTTCTTTACCACGAGTGACACTTGGGTTTTTAGGGTGGCTTCATCATGCAGGCATGATTGTTGAAACCACTGGTGATTAACCACTGGTGACTGATTCAGCCTCCAGGCTCCCTTCCTCCCCATCTATCAGTGGGTGGTCCTGAAAACTCCAACCCTTTAATCACGGGATTGATTTTCTTGACCAACACTCCCCACCTGAGTCTCAGTCCCAGGTCATCTCGTTAACATAACAAAAGGCACCAATGCAGCTTTCCTCCTTTTGGGAATTCCAGAGGTTTTAAAAACTCTGTGCTACAAAGGGGGCAAAGGCCAAGCATCCATTTCTGATTATAAATAACAGTATCACAAGGGAGTCCCTGGCGGTCCAGTGGTCCAGCTTTCACTGCCAAGGGAGTGGGTTGGAGCCCTGGCTGGGAGGCGCAGTGATGGGAAAAGGGAGGAATCATTAGACAGGAGACGCTTAACTGCAGAAATTTATTTTCTCATGGTTCTGGAGGCTAAAAGCCTACGATCATGAAGCCAGAGAATCTGGTTGCTTCCTGGTCTGCAGGCGGCCACCTGTCACTGTGCCCTCAGGGGACCTTTTCCCTGTGAGCCTGCAGGTCACTGAGGCGTCTCTCTCTTCTTCAGTCCAGTCCAGTCGCTCAGTCGTGTCCGACTCTTTGCGACCCCATGAACCGCAGCACACCAGGCCTCCCTGTCCATCACCAACTCCCGGAGTTTACTCAAACCGATGTCCATCCAGTTGGTGATGCCATCCAGCCATCTCATCCCCTGTCGTCCCCTTCTCCTCCTGCCCCCAATCCCTCCCAGCATCAGGGTCTTTTCCAATGAGTCAGCTCTTCGTATGAGGTGGCCAAAGTATTGGAGTTTCAGCCTCAGCATCAGTCCTTCCAATGAACATCCAGGACTGATTTCCTTTAGGATGGACTGGTTGGATCTCCTTGTAGTCCAAGGGACTCTCAAGAGTCTTCTCCAACACCACTGTTCAAAAGCATCAATTCTTTGATGCTCAGTTTTCTTTATAGTCCAACTCTCACATCCATACATGACCACTGGAAATACCATAGCCTTGACTAGACGGACCTTTGTTGGCAAAGGACCTTTGTTGTCCCCCTTCTTAGAGAAACACAAATGTCCTCAGATTAGGGTCCCACCCTGACAACCTTGCTTGACTTGAATTATCTCTTTACAAGCCCCACCTCCAAACACAGCCGCCCTGGAGAATGGGTCTATGAGTTTGCGGGGAACACAGTTCAGTACACGACCGGAAACAGCAAGGAGAGCAGCCCAACGACTCAGCTGAGTAAGAACGTACCAGAAACTGCATCGATTTCAGAGTGTTTATAGGATGGGCAGCTGGATAGGTCACAGCATACAGAGACATAAGAAAGCGGTACCGATAAAGTTCTAGCACTGTGCAGTAGACCCTCACATCATAAGAAACAGAAGATAAAAACATGCTTCAAAATTATCAGTTCAGTTCAGTCATTCAGTCATGTCCGACTCTTTGCGACCCCATGAACCGC
Organism: Alces alces; assembly: GCA_015832495.2. Taxonomy (NCBI): domain Eukaryota; kingdom Metazoa; phylum Chordata; class Mammalia; order Artiodactyla; family Cervidae; genus Alces; species Alces alces. The sequence goes on from JADEYB020000027.1 coordinate 1,710,873, forward strand.
AGCACACCAGGCCTCCCTTTCCATCACCAACTCCCGGAGTTTACTCAAACCGATGTCCATCCAGTTGGTGATGCCATCCAGCCATCTCATCCCCTGTCGTCCCCTTCTCCTCCTGCCCTCAATCTTTCCCACATCAGGGTCTTTTCCAATGAGTCAGCTCTTCACATCAGGTGGCCAAAGTATTGGAGTTTCAGCCTCAGCATCAGTCCTTCCAGTGAACACCCAGGACTGATTTCCTTTAGGATGGACTGGTTGGATCTCCTTGCAGTCCAAGGGACTCTCCAGAGTCTTCCAACACCACAGTTCAAAAGCATCAATTCTTCGGTGCTCAGCTTTTATAGTCCAACTCTCACATCCATACATGATCACTGGAAAAACCATAGCCTTGACTAAATGGACCTTTGTCAGCAAAGTAATGTCTCTGCTTTTTAATATGCTGTCTAGGTTGGTCATAACTTTTCTCCCAATGAGTAAGTGTCTTTTAATTTCATGGCTGCAGTCACCATCTGCAATGATTTTGGAGCCCCCCAAAATAATATTGTTTTCTGCCATAAGGTGGTATCATCTGCATATCTGAGGTTAGTGATATTTCTCCCGGCAATCTTAATCCCGGCTTATGCTTCATCCAGCCCAGCATTTCTCATGATGTGCTCTGCATGTAAGTTAAACAAGCAGGGTGACTATATACAGTCTTGACGTACTCCTTTCCTGATTTGGAATCAGTCTGTCGTTCCATGTCCAGTTCTAACTGTTGCTTCCTGACCTGCATACAGATTTCCCAAGAGGCAAGTCAAGTGGTCTGGTATTCCTATGTCTTCCACAATTTTCCACAGTTTGTTGTGATTCAAAATTGTAAGAAGGGTTTGTTTTTTAAACTCTCCTTGACGTGATCGTTCAAATTCTCACTACAACCATTTTAACAGGTCTCGAATCTCCTGTGTCGTCAAAACAGATAAAACACGATTGTACAACCTGAAATCTGAGAGGCGACAGGAAAGGGAGGTGAGTACATGAAGAACAGGTGGAAAGAAATGAAAGGAGCAAGACTGCGCTCCCGTGACATCGTTGGATTCCGCTTCCCTTATAGCAACTGTTAGCGTCCTGTCTTACTTTATACTTGTCATTGTTTAGTCTTGTCCAACTCTTGTGATCCTACGTAGCCCACCAGGCTCCTCTGTCCATGGGATTGCCCAGGCAAGAATACTGGAGTGGTTGCCATGCCCTCCTCCAGGGGATCTTCCCTACCCAGGGGGTCAAACCTGTGTCTCCTGCAGCGGCAGGTGAAATCTTTACCATTTAGCCATCTGCCTACTTAAAAAGATGAGACAATAGTTAAGATTTTAAAGGCCAGAGAAAGAAAATTAATTCCTGTATCATTCTCAGAAACACAAAAATTCCATAATTAGGTGCATTTAAAAATCTGCTGCTGTATGAACCCCTGGCTTCAATTGCTGTTTCGGAAGCTGCCTGGTCCGCTGAGCGTCACTGCTCTGAGCTTACTCCGGAGTCCCACTATCCATCATGTTATTGAGAAAAGTGATGATGTGAGTTTCAAAAGCATTTTGAAATCATATCTGAGCCAAGGCATATTAACGCTATAAAATACTGTCTTAAAAATCGTGGATTTGGGCTTCAAGGCTCTTCCTGCAGGAGCTTCCACCTCACAGAGAGATCAACTTCGTCCTCAGAATCATCCCGCTCCTGCTCCTTGCAGAGTTCCCAGAAAACCTGCAGCGGAGGAGGAAATAAAGAGACGGGGTGACCACTGCTTCCGTAGCCCCGAGTGAGTGCAGAGCGTGTGCACACCTTCTGTCTTCATATTCCGTGAAGAGTAAAGTGTTAGCCACTCAGTCACGTCTGATTCTCTGGGACCCCCAGGAGCCTGCCAGGCTCCTCTGTCCATAGGATTCCCCAGGCAAGAATACTGGAGTGGGCTGCCATGCCCTCCTCCAGGGGAGCTTCCCGACCCGGGGACTGAACCCGAGGCTCCCACGTTGCAGGTGGCTGCTTTACCGTCTGAGCCCCCGGGTGCTGTGGATCTGAAAAACGGACCCACCTGCTCCAGGCTGCACTGGGAGAGGCTGTACTCCTCCAGGTCGAAGTTCTGTTTAACTGCAGGAGGATGGACATGTATTAGGACTGCACATGTCTTTCATTTATAAATTTGCCAAGTCATGTACCAAGGGCACACACGGACATATCTTAAAGATAAAAGGCGAGGTAATAAACTTGGATTAAATATGGGAATGCACATTCACCATATGGTCCTCTCTCTCATCATCTTAGAGCTTTGGCAGAGGGGCCACAAGACTGAAGCCCGGACTCGAGGTTCTGGATCACCCGTGAGGGTCTAGCTAAAGGCTGGACCACCGCCCGCAGCCGCTCCGCGTCTGCCCTCACTCTCCTCCACCCTGCTCTCTGCTCCAGAGCCCGACTTGGGGGCTCCTCCTAGGGGGCTCCACCAGTGGAAAGCCCAGGAGGAGGGGCAGAGGAGAGAGGAGATTGGGGCTTTTATCCCTCCTCTTCCTCTCTGACACCAAGCATGTCCTTTGATTCAAGGTCACTTCTTCCCTCAAGATGGCAGATTCTACCCGACTCGACTCCAGGGTCCAGTCACTGGCCCCTCTCTCCATCCCTCTGGACCCAAGAATGGGAGCCCTGGTGTCCAGTCCAGCCTCAGGTGACTACACTGTTCCTGGCACCTCACCAAACAGCCCCTTTATAAACAAAAAGCTCCCAGAGTTATCCTTTTTTTTTTTTTAATTTATGGGTTTTTTATTTTGGCCTGCATGTGGCATCTTCCCTGACTGGGAATCAAACCTGTGCACCCCGCACTGGAAGCGTGGAGCCAATCCAGGGAAGTCTGGAATTATTCTAGTTTTGAATTTACTACCTTTTACCCATGTGGATTGTGACTGAGAGTCCAAACAAGCAAATACATAAGAGAGAAGAACCAGGAGTGGAAAGAAGACCCCGGGAGAGTCGAGATTTCTCGTGGACAGTTAGTTAGTTACTAGATCCACATCGTCCCTGGCCTCTAGGAGAGCTTGTTGTTGTTGTTTAGTTAGTCGTGTCTGACTCTTTGTGACCCCATGGACGGTAGCCCACCAGGCTCTCCTGTCTGTGAGCAGAACACTGGAGTGGGTGGCCCTCGCCTTCTCCAGGGGATCTTCCCAACCCAGTGATCAAACCTTCGTCTCCTGCATTGGCAGGCGGGTTCTTTACCACTGAGCTGCCTGGGAAGCCCCTAGGAGACCTACTGGACACCAGCTGTGCCCCCAACCACACCACCGGCTGTGGAAGCCAAAGCCGCGGGAGCCTCATTTTACAGAGCCGCCCTTTCACAAACCGCACGTGTGTGGCTACCCCGCGCCTGTCGCGTCTGTGGCGCCATTTCCCCAACGGCATTTCCTCACTCTGTGTCTCATTTCATAATGTGACATTATGTGTCACATTTTGCTAATTCTCAAGATATTTCAAATTTTCCATTCTGATTCTATTTTTCATGCTGATCCGTGATCTTTGATATTATTATAAAAAAGATTACTACTCGTTTAAGACTCAGATGGAGGCTCTCATTTTTTTAGTAATAAAATATTCTAAATTATGGCAAGTAATTATGGTTTTTAGAAATAATGTTACTGCACACTTAAATTAACTATGGTACAGTGTAAACGTCATTTTTTTGGGATGTGGACCATTTTTAAGGTGTTTATTGAATTTGTTACAATATTGTTTCTGTTTTATGTTTTGACTTTTTAGCCTCAGGGCATGTTGGATCTTAGCTCCCAGAGCAGAGATCGAACTTGCACCCCTTGCATTGGAAGGTGACTGGACTGCCAGGGAAGTCCCCTAAATATCACTTTTATATGCCCTGGGAAACCAAAAAACTCATGAGACTTCCTTTATTGCAGTATTCAATATATAGTGATGATCTGGAACCCAACCCATAATACCTCTGAGGTCTGCCTGTATCCCCAGAAGTTGCCAAATCACTGGTTGAGAACCACTGGATTAAAACCTTACTATTTACTTATAGTATGTGAAGTGAAAGTTGCTCAGTCATGTCTGACTCTTTGTGGCCCCATGGACCGTACAGTCCCTGGAATTCTCCAGGCCAGAATACTGGAGTGGGTAGCCTTTGCCTTCTCCAGGGGATCTTCCCAACCCAGGGATCAAACCTGGCCTCCCACATTGCAGGTGGATTCTTTACCAGCTCAGCCACAGGAGAAGCCCTTATCGTATAATACAGTATGATATTACACTTATAGGAAAATATCACATTTTTAGGCCCACGTATTAATACTTCTTATGCTGGTTTTATGCAAAACTTGAACATGATCTGTTTGCAGAGGCTCACCTCGCAGTAGGCACTCTCACCTGTCTCTAAACTGAAGAAGGCGTGTGATAAAGGGTGCACATCCTCAACAGGCAACTTGTAGACCACGAGGGTGGCGAACCTGGAGGCGGGGAGAGAGCTGAATTCAGGACCTGAGGCACGGCTGCGAACTGGCGCCGCGTCTCGGAGCAGGCAGCAGGCTCGTCCAGGACTCGGCTGTGCGCCTAGAACTACCACGACATTGTGAAGTCAACTGCAATTCAATATATTAAATAAATAAATAGGCCCTTGAAAGTGAAAAGAAAAGAAAAAGGAAGACTGTTAATTCCCTTACAAGAATCAGCTTCCAAACCAGGACTTGGTTCTCTTATTTCCCTCTTGCACTATCCCTTGGAATTGGATGTCTCTCTACTCACTCAAGTCCTCATGATTCCCATATAGTTTAAAAAAAAACAAACATGAATGAGAAGATGAAGCTTTTATATCTCGCCATCACAGAAGAACAGAGCAAAGACCAAGAGGAAACAGAACGAGCGGGCGTCGACCTCTCCTGCCGAGCAGCCTGGGGGAAGACCCGCAGGACCTCGCAATGCAGAGCCTCCAGCCGGGCCAGGCTCTTCAGCTTCATCTCCAGCAGGTAGTCTCTGCCGAACTTGCTCTTCAGATGCTGGACGGAGCCGATGCACCTGGCAGTGAGAGGAGGATCAGCCGGCAGGGGAAGCGAGGGGAGACCCACGCTGGGGACGCGGGGCCCCGGGACCAGGGCAGCCGGCCAGCCCAGCTCCACGCAGAGACCACAGTGTGGGGGGGATGCCCTGGCTCAGAGCGCACCCGGGGCCCCAGCGTGGGCTTGGCCGGCACCCACCTCAGGCTCCCGGACACCACGACGGCCACACGGTCGCACACGGCCTCCGCCTCGGCCACGGAGTGGGTGGTCAGCAGGGCGCCCCTCGCCGCATTTCTAACGGAGGCCCGGATCAGCTGCCTGAGGAGAGGCCACGGAAAATAAATGTCAGCTAGCGGGGAAGCTCCAGACGGTGTGAAAATGACGTGACGGCGCTTCACTGGCACTTATGAAACAAATAGTGAATTCAGATTCACCCCTCAAGGACAGGAGGTTCGGAGGGACAACGGGTACAGAAAGAACCCAGAAAACAGGGCGTCTCATTCGGAGCAGGGCTTGGGCTGAATGTAGGGAGTGATGGTAGGTACACGCTTGTCTACAAAGACGCTGTATTTCAATCAGATTTATGAGAAGGCAGTAGGAGGAAAGATGAGACCTTATGTCAAAGTGTGATAATAATGACATATGCCCGAAAGCACAGAGATGACAGACTTCAGAAAATTCTTAGTGATTAGAGAATATATTGAGTATAATCTATAACAAATTTTTGAATCATTATATTGTACAATTGAAACTAATATTATACATTGATTATACGTCAATAAAAGAATTTTTAAATAAGATAAAATGAATATTTTGCATGTCAAAAAAGAGAATACATTGGAATTTATTCTTCCTTCCATAAGAATTATGTATTGCGTGATGTTGCAAAAGATTTAAACAATAATAGATTGATCTGATTAAATATAAAAATGAGACTTGAATACTTACTTGGAAGAGCTAGATGAAAATGAAATTTTTAGAGTGAGGATTGAGTTCCAATTACCTTTTTCTCCTTAATAAAAACTGGATGTGATATGACATCAGGATTTTTTTCTTCATACTGTTTTCTTTCTGGCAATGTGGCTATGTTTCCCTTTATAAACAACGATTTAATTTTCTTTTTTTTAATTGTGTCATGGACATTTTTAGTGGGAAATTTCAGACTTCCAAATGACAACTGCAAAGCAGTTGCTTAGGTGCATTCACACAGGTGAGTCCAAGGGGAAGAAAATCTTTCACCACACAAAACAATCACCAGCTCTCACCACTGGATCTGACATAACCAGCAGTGCTTTTGAGGGTCAGCTGTTACAGGTGATACACCCGCTCGGGGATGCTCCCCACGCCCCTCACCACATCCGCAGCTGCCCCTCGGGGTCCATGCCCATGGTCGGCTCGTCCAGAAGCAGCACGGCCGGGCTCCCCAGGACGCTCAGCGCGAAGCTCAGCTGCAACAGAGAGGAGCCGCGTCGGTGCCGGCCTGGGGGCGCGCGGGGCAGGGGACCCCCCGGTACTGGCCTGGGGGCACGCGGGGCAGGGGGAACCCCCGTACCGGCCTGGGGGCGCGCGGGGGAGCCCGGCCCCGCCCCGCCCTACCTTTCTCTTCGCCCCTTCGGGTAAGGCCTTGGCGGGGAGTGCCATCTGGTCCTGCAGCTTCAGCGCGTCCGCCAGCCTGTGGGAAGCAGGGGGAGTCAGGCCCACGGCACCCTGCTCAGGGCGGGGGGATGCGCGGGGGAGAAGCAGCAAGTCAGAACAGATGCTGCGGCAGAGTTTAAAGGAGGCTCAGAGTGATCCTAAAACTGAAACCACCTAGGGTGTTTTATGAACCCTTCTTGGCAGCCAGACTCATATCTGCAGTGACTTCTTTCTGTACTGAGAACAGTGAGTGTATCATCCTATATGATCCTGCAAAGGTCCTGCAATTCCCCACTAGGGTAGACATCCAGAAAAGACGAAGACTCTAAATCTGAAACCGTACACGCAGCCCAGTTTCACTGCGGCTCTATTAGCAGTAGCCAGGACATGGAAACGACCTAAATGCCCATCAGTGCTCAACTGGTTTAAGAAGATGTGGTACACATAAGCAACGGAAGATTACTCAGCCACAAAAAAGAATGAAATATTGTCACTTTCAGCAATGTAGATAGATCTAGAGGATATTATACATCGTGAAGTTAGTGTGAAGTAAGTCAGACAAAGGCAAATAGTATATGAAGTCACTTATACGTAGAATCTAAAAATATAATACAAATGATTCTATATCGAAAACAGAAATAGGGTCACAGACACAAGAGAAAAACTTATGGTTACCACAGGGGAAAGGGGAGGGGGCGGGATGAATTAGGACTTTGGGTTTAACAGATACAAACTACTAAACATAAAATAGATATGCAACAAGGATTTGTTGTATAAAACAGTGGGCTGTACTCAATACCTTGTAATAGCCTATGATGAAAAAGAATCTGAAAAAAAAAAATGACTGAATCACTTTGTCGTACACCTGAAACTAACACTGTATTGTAAGTCAACCACACGTCAATTAAGAAATAGTAACGCGTAGCCTTCTCCTCTCCAGGCTTAAGGCGGGAGAAAGCGCTGAACTGGGGAACAGACGCTCCGAGCACGGAGCTGCCCGCACCGCCGCCCGCGTTCTGGGTGACGGCGCCTCGGCCCCTGAGAGCGGGGGAGCCCCCCACGCACCTGGCAATAGCGGCTGCAGCGTCCGCCCTCCGCAGCCCTTTCACGGCGGCCGACACCTCGAGGTGCTCCCTCGCCGTCAGGCTGGGCCACAGCGCGCTCTCCTGGGGACAGTACCCCAGGAGCCCCAGGGGCGCCCCTCCGCTGGCCCCCGCGAGCAGCGCCTGCAGAGACAAGGGCGTTCTCACGTTCCCCCCAGAACCGCGGGCGCCGGGGTCATTGCGGTGGTGTCCGCCCGCACACGCGGCGCCCGGGGCCAGAAGTGAGTGGGCGATCACCAGCTCTGGGGAAAAGACGGCTGAAAACGGAAAGGCAGCCGCGCCACACTCTCACAGGACAGACTCTATCACAGTTTGGACAGGGTTACCAAGTGCGCGAAAGAATTCAAGGTCGCTTATTTGGTCGTCCAGCTGTTGTTATTGTTGAGCCGCTAAGTCGTGTCTGACTCTTTGCGACCCCATGGACTGTAGCCCTCCAGGCCCCTCTGTCCGTGGAATTTCCCAGGCAAGAATCCTGGAGTGGGTTGCCGTCCTCCTCCAGGGGATCCTCCCCACCCAGGGAGCCAACCCGAGTCTGTCCCCCACACTGGCTGGCAGACTCTTTACCACTGAGCCGCCTGGTCAGCCTGGCTGTCCTCATTTACTGATCCAAACATCCATAGGAAGAGGTATTTGCTGGAGATTCTGTTTTTCCAAAGTTAAAATCCTTACAATTATGGGACATGTCACAAGTATATCGTGAAGACTAAATAAGCTAGTTTTTTCCAGCCTTCCTGCCAGGGGACATCTGGCCGGTATGGAGACACTTGTGTTGTCCTGATTGAGAATCTAGTGGCTTGAGGCCAAGGATGCTGCCAAATATCCCGCAATGCACAGGACAGCCCTTCATATAATAAGAATGATCTGGGCAGAAGGATACTGGTGTCACACTATGGATCAACTAATGCACCGACGTGGAACAAAGAGCTTAAAAAACACAGGGACGGACTGAGAAATGTCACGCTGAGTGAAGTAAGACAGAGGAGGAGAAATATCCTGTGACATTATGTATAGACTCTAAAAAGAAATGATACAAATGAACTTATTTAAAAACAGAAACCTCAGATATGCAGATGACACCACCCTTATGGCAGAAAGCGAAGAACTCAAGAGCCTCTTGATGAAAGTGAAAGAGGAGAGTGAAAAGGCTGGCTTAAAGCTCAACATTCAGAAAACTAAGATCATGGCATCCGGTCCCATCACTTCACAGCAAATAGATGGGGAAACAGTGACAGACTTTATTTTCTTGGGCTCCAAGATCACTGCAGATGGTGACTGCAGCCATGAAATTAAAAGACACTTGCTCCTCGGAAGAAAAGCTATGACCAATCTAGACAACATATTAAAAAGCAGAGACATTACTTTGCCAACAAAGGTCCGTCTAGTCAAGGCTATGGTTTTTCCAGTAGTCACGTATGGATGTGAGAGTTGGACTATAAAGAAAGCTGAGCCACGAAGATTGATGCTTTTGAACTGTGGTGTTGGAGAAGACTCTTGAGAGTCCCGTGGACTGCAAGGAGATCCAACCAGTCCATCCTAAAGGAGATCAGTCCTGAGTGTTCATTGGAAGGACTGACGCTGAAGCTGAAACTCCAACACTTTGGCCTCCTGAGGCAAAGAACTGACTCATTGGAAAAAGACCTTGATGCTGGGAAGGGTTGGGGGCAGGAGGAGAAGGGGACGACCGAGGATGAGATGGTTGGATGGCATCACCGACCTGATGGAAATGAGTCTGAGTAAACTCCGGGAGTTGGTGATGGACAGGGAAGCCTGGCGTGCTGCGATTCATGGGGTCACAGAGTCAGACACGACTGAGCGACTGCACAGAGCTGGTAAACAGAAACAGACTCACAGATGCAGAAAAACACTTACAGTGGCCGGGGGATGGGATGGGGGCAGGGATAGTTGGGGAGGTTGGGATGGACACGTGCACACGGCTGTATTTAAAATGGGGAACCAACAAGGTCCTCCTGAGCAGCACAGGGAACCCTGCTCAGGTTCTGAGGCAGCCTGGACGGGGGGGGGGGGGGAGTTTGGGGAGCACGGACACATGTGTGTGTGTGGCTGAGTCCCTTTGCTGTCCACCTAAAACCATCACAACATTGTTAATGGGCAAGGTGAAATAAAAAGGTATTTATTAACTTCAAAAACCGAGAAGATAAACACAAAAACAAGCATCCTACCCCCCACCCCCTGCAAACCCCAACGTGTTCCCAGGGGCCAAACCTGAGAAATCCTGAACTAAGGTAAATGGAAACCTCTCAGCACTAGTCTGGCACATAGGAATCAACAAATACATGCATTTATTTTTTTTTATGAGCCAGATACTGTGCCATATATAATAATAATAATAACAGGTACGTGTACCAGTGCTTACATTTTCTGGGTTTCAAATTATTTTGGCCTCAGAAAAACCCGACCTGACTGGGGCGTTGGCTGGATAGTCGTGTTTCACACACGAGGAAACAAACAAGCGTCGTCTGTTACACTCGTGCAGGAGGCCGTCCGAGGTAGAGCTGGGAGTGGGAACTGGGGCCTGCCCTTGGACGGCAAGCCCACGACCTTGGGGCTGTCTCTGCCCAGGACAGAGGAGGAGAGCCCTCGCTAACCTGGCCTCACAGAGCTTTCAGTCTAGACAGAGAAACGGAGGTGGATCGCCGCGCCTGCTGACCGCTTTCAGGGCAGTAACGCTCTCAGCCCCGAGGGTCACTGGGAGAGGCCTCTGGGGACGTGGATCTTAAGTGACGAGACCGAGATGAGCAGACCCGCGAGGAGCCGAGGGCGGAGCCCCCCGGCCCCGGGGAGAGCACGCCCGAAGGCCTCACAGTGGGAAGACCACCCGAGGCTGGCGGCAGCCAGGGCCATCACCGGAGCCCAGATGCTGCAGGGCCTTTTGCGGAGGGTCCGCACGCGCTCCAGCTGCGGGGTCATAAGCCGGGAACGGCATGAGCGCTTCTGCAGTTGTTTAAAGACCACGCTGGCTGCCACGGAGTGAGGGGAAGGGAAGCCAAGAGCGCCATCAGCTTCTCGTGGTGAGCACGCCCTCTGGCCTTCTCCTTCTGACCAGTGTCAACGGCGTCTCCCCTTCAAATGTGCATACTGTGGGATTTCCCTGGTGGCCCGGCGGCTGAGACTCTGTGCTCCTAACGTGGGGGTCCAGGTTCAGTCCCTGAACCTGGGATTGAGCCCTATCACTTCAGGTTCAGTCCCGGAATCCCAGTTCAATGCTGCAACTAAGACCCATTGCAGCTAAACAAATGCATATTAAAAAAAAAAAACGAAAAAGACAAAATTGTAATACTTCAATCCTCTGTCCATCACTTCACACAACTTGGCCCCGACATAGCACCCCATTGTATTCATATCCTATTGTGGTTTTTAGCTTTGGAATTTGGACAATTTTTCACTAATCTAAGATTTCTATTTTCTGAATAAATCCTGGATCTTGGCAGTTCAATTCAACAAGTTCTCAGGATACATGGCTAAAAAAAAAAAAAATAGACTTTTGACCATGAACAAAGCTTGTATTTAGCTTTACTTTTACAAATGTTTCCCATGAATGTGTCTATTTTTCACTCAGTAAAAGGCATAGTATAGATAACACATAGGCTTCAGTGCCTAACTATTTTTGGAATTAAGGGGAGACATTTTTCATTAATCCTCTTCATTCAATGCATAAATCACATTGATTAATAAGAAAGGACCAGATATATATTTTTAAGATTGGCATCTATGGTCATTGGAAAGTATTTCTTCTAGGCAGCATTGATAAGAATGTTTCCATGTGTTTACTGACCTGCCCTGAGGTTGGTCTCGTCTCTCCAGTTATCATCTTGATGGTTGTGCTTTTACCTGCTCCGTCGTGTCCCAAGAGCCCTAAAACTTCACCTGAAAGAAACAGGTACATTCAGAATTATACCTGCAAATTATTATAATAAAAGTAACACAAATACTGTTTCATGGTTCGTGTGTCAAACTATAGGCATTAGTTCACTTATTCTTCACACGCACACCTAAGTGTTGTCGCTAGCTTCATTTTGCAGGCAAGGAAACGGAGATGCAAAGAGAATGAAGAACAAAATGACGAAGGTCTTGCAGCCAATCTGAGGTTGAGCTGGAATCTGAAGTGCATTTTTTTTTTTTTTTGCATTTAACCAACATGCTACAAAACATGCTATTTGTGAGGACGGATGCACTGTGGTACCCCAGGAGGTTCCTTCCTGCGAAGTAATCCCTGTTGTGAAATTAATTATATTACTTGAAAAATAAGCCCATCCTTCTTAGTAGAAGGAACGCCTCCTTTTTGGTCATAGTTCTTATTGTTCCTCTTTCCCGTGTGTCTGAATTGAACAGAACTGTCTTCCTACGCAAAGAAAACACCATTGTAGTTACAGCTGAGATTTTCCACAGGCTGGCTCGGCCGTGGCCTGTGGAGGAGGGCTGGCTGCGCTCCGGGTTCATCTGCAGACGGCCCCGGATTCAGACCCTCCCAGGCCCTTCAGGAGACCTCACCGACACGGGTCAAGACGGCTCTGCCAGCATAGCGACTGGTTCCCACCTTTTTTCACGCAGAAAGAGACATTTCTTGTGGCTACTTTCTTCTTCCCCTTGGCAAAACAATTTTTCTTTCTGCCTGCATATTCCTTCCGCAGACAGCTGGCCACAATGGCAGGTTTCTGGAAAAGCAAGGAAGTCCGATGGGGCTTCATTTTCACCGTGAAACGAGCGCGTGTCCCCTCCTCTCTGGGTCCAGATCTCTCCTGCTCAATAGCATGAGTCAGACCAGCCCTTCCCCCTAGAAACTGCCATTTTCCGGCAAACTCCCCCAGTCTTATACATTCCTTCAGGGAAGAGACATCTGTACTGTGTCATATGATTCCTGCTTGCTCTTCCTCTGTAAACTGGAATAGAAACATCCACCCTACCAGTAGGTCTGTGAAGATGTGTGTTCACGTACACACACTCATAGGCACACAAACACACACAGGCACACAGATACATCCAGGCACACAAATATACACACAGACACAAACAGACACAGCCGGGCACACGAAGACACACAAGCTCAGATGAACTCTCCCCTGAACTGCCTGCAGCAAACTTTACTCCGTTTAGAAAACTTACAAAGTCTCACCTTGGTTTTGTGATGACTAGCTTTATTTACCAAAACTATGACTCTGGAAAAGGAATGGACAAGTCAGTGTGTGTGTGTTTCCTTGGTTCTCTCATCTTTGTGGGCACTGCATAGTCACAGAAGTCAAATGATGGGCTCCAGGTGTAAGAACTGAAGAACCTCAAGAGTTTTCGGAAAAGTAAGATTGCACACTGGCCCCCTTGCCCTGACAGAGTCAAGTGTCTGATGCACGATTTCACGGCTCTACCTCCTCCGAGTCTGGGGCTGCCATGGCGTCTGCTGTTCTTCTTCTTTCCATCTGGACGTCTTCATCCTCTCCTTCGGGTTTCTCTGGGTTTGGAAAAACAGCACTGCTCCTTGGTGAAATTCTAAAAGCAAAACAGTGCATATCTAACAGGTTTCCAGCTGAAAAACGTGTACCCAAAATGGTGAATTTTGTATGTACTGCGATCAATCATTTGGATGGCTTGAGTAGCTGTGGGGCTTCCCTTGTGGCTCAGCTGGTAGAGAATCCACAGCAGAATCTCTAAGTTTCTAGTCGACACCGTTCTCCTTTCAAACAGCCTCAATCCCATCAGTGACGCTACTTTCATATCATCCTGGCTTTTTGCCTGAGCATAATACTCGTTATCGGTCATGACTTCTTTTTAAATAATAAACTGGTACACACTTCCCTGGAAGAGGATTTTGAGGCAGGGTTGCATGTGAAAGGAACCTAGGAACTGTAACTTTAGCACAGACATTTCAGAATTCTGAAGGCTTTGTGGCAACAGTGGACCAAAATGCTTATAATCGGAGGCATGACCTGTGTGTCAGAATTACTCTTTCCCAACTGCTACCAACCAAATTCCTTCCTGCATCGTCCCAAACCACTGTTTACGGCTGCTCCCTGTCTCTCTCTCAGACTTCTGCTGACAGCCGACGTCCTAAAGCAGAGCTGTCATCCCGCCCGTCTCCTGCTCTGCTCGCGTAAGCTGGACTTGAGCTTGATTCCTGTTCTGAGTAAGGCAAGGTTTTCAAAGCACATCTGTCTTCACTTTTCATTGTGTAACTTTCAAAACCCTCCCTAAGCCTCTCTACCCAAGATCCTCCAGTACTGAGCTTCAGTTTAATTTTTCATGATCCTGGAACACATGCCTCCAAGTTTGTTCCAGCTGCCTTCTCAAATCTACAGGAAGGCGGTGTTTATTCCAACTTTCATCCTTTTGCTCAGCTACCCCTCCTTCCTGGATGCCTATACTTATCCAGCTGCTTACATAGACGTGCCCAGGAGTTGGTGATGGACAGGGAAGCCTGGTGTGCCGCAGTTCATGGGGTCACAAAGGTCGGACACGACTGAGCGAGTGAGCAACAACTCTACACAGTCCCTTCAAAACAATTCTACACAGACTTTTTATGCAATTAATTGGACATATTAAAATGTCTTTAAACAGTGAGTATTAAAATAAGACATGAAATATTATTTGAATTTTCTTAACCTGAACACAGGATCCTTTCTCATTGATTTCTTCCTAAATTTCATTTCCAGACATCGTAAGATAAAGAGGAAAATGAAGAAATGAAGATAAGGCTGGGGAGAAAAAGACAATCACAGTTAGCATCAGTATAAAAGCAACTTCCATATTGGAACTGATTTAAGGAGTTTGATCATGTACCAGGTTGTTAAGGATTTGGTAACATTGTCACGAGATTGAAAGGCAATATATTTAACATTTGGTGAAGCTCTCCCAGTTTGCGTCACTGTAAGTAAGAGAAATCATGACAGAAATAGTCGTAAGCTGGGCTTCCCCGGTGGCTCAGTGGTGAAGAATCTGCTGGCCAGTGCGGGGGACACGGGCTCGATCCCTGATTTGGGGAGATCCCACGTGCCGCCCCGAGCCCGTGCCCCCCCCACAGGAGAAGCCGGGGCAGTGAGGGGCCCACGCCGCACAGCTAGAGTGTGGCCCAGCTCTCTGCAGCCAGAGAGAGCCCATGCAGGCTTCTCTGCTTATTTTTAAATAAATAAAATCATTAAAAAAAGAGAAATAGTAATGAGTTGATACTAGCACTACCCACACCATTGGGAGTTCAGGCTTCCCACTCAGTGTCAGATGATGAGTATCAACTAGTGGTCAGGTGCCGGAAGTGAGGAATTAAAACTGAAGTGTCCGGATTAAAACTGTTCTTTTAACACAGAGCATGCAAAGCTGTCCCCTCAGGCAAGAACATTTAAATGAAAGCGTCTTCTTACGATTAGCAGTGTCAGAAATGCAACCTGCCGCTCTGAAGGCCCCAGGTAATCCTCAGCGTCAGGAGAAACCTGTGAAAAGAGGAAAAAGGGGTATTTCGATGCACCTTGATCTGTGTGTGACTCTCTTCCCGCGAAGAATGATGCCCATTAAATGACTCACCTGCATTCTACGTGAGTTGTCTTCTGCATCAGGTTAAGAGTCAGCTCCTAACCGTGCGCCCTCCTTGCTTCCACGGTCACTTGGTGACCTACCTGCTACCCTGAGTCTGGCTGTAGCTCAGAGGCATCTGTGCATGAGTGAGCAGGACTGCCCTGCTGGCGGAAACCTGGGTGCTGCTGGTGGGACCCAGTGAAGCCAAGGGCAAGACGTGCCTGGAGACAACCCCCCCACCCGCCCCAACTGCCTTTCTCTTCGCACCTCTGCCCGGGAACCATCGCACTGCTCGTCACCTGCTCCCCCTGCTCTGGAGAGCACCTGTGACCGACCCTCGGCCAGAGGACAAAGTTCTTCACTGGGGGTTTCCCCTGCACACACTCCAAGGTGTGGTTTTCATCAGCACCATTTAAAAGGCCTCCCAGCTCTTTTGTGAATGCGGGGCACAGGACCTGTTTTGTTTCTCAAGTTGTATTTCCCAAGACTTCTTTTCTGAGCATCTTTAATCCGATGTAGGAAATGGCAACCCACTCCAGTATCCTTGCCTGGAAAATCCCATGGACAGAGGAGCCTGGTGGGATGCAGTCCATGGGGTTGCAAAGAGTCGGGCACGACTGAGCGACTAACAGACCAGACAGAGTAAACCTCTAACCGGCACAGCCATCCACCGTCTAAGACGATTGTTTTCCTGTCGGATGACCTGCCAGGATCCTGACGTCATCTTGCTCACATCCGAGGACTGTATCATATCCAAAGTCGACTTCAGGCTCCCTGGTCTCTGCCCTGTCTGCCACTGATTTTATTCCGAGCAGCCTTTCTCTATAATTTGGAGTTGGTGACACTCCACCCACCACTCCTCTGCCCACAGACCCCCTCGTCTCCTCCCCTTCCTCTTTCCCGAGCTTAGACGCCACGGTCTGTTGTCATGACCACTCTTTACACAGAAACTCTGTCCCTGACCCTTTGCTTCATCAACTCATCTGGCAAAACCCTAGCCCTGGTCAAAGCTGACTCTCCGCTTCTCCTGAGTTACACAAGAGAAGCAGATGCGATGACAGAACCTTAACTCTGCTGACTTCACTTGGGAAGTGGGGTGGGGGCTGGTCCTCTAGCACTGTCCATTCTGCTGACCTGCCCTCTGAAATAATTTTTCACATCTTTTCTTCCGCCCTCAAAGTCCCAAGACTTCCCTTCACTTCACTCAGATGATAATTTACCCTTTCTCCCTAAGAAAGGAGAATACTTCAGTTTCCACATGCTCTGGGCATGACCTTTTTTCCCCTGTGGCATCTTTTTTAAAAATTGGACAGGACAAACGTCAGTATAATCTCTTTACAATGGTGTGTTGGTTTCTGCCGTCCAATGGAGTGAGTCAGCTGTCCGGATAAGCACGCATCCCCTCCCTCTTGATGTGCCCCCTCCCCATCGCTCCCCCCGGGTCATCACGGAGCCCTGAGCTGGCCTCCCTGCGCTACGGCAGCTTCCCGCCGGCTCTTGTCCTACACGAGGTGGCGTGTCTGTGTCAAAGCCACTCCCAATTCGCCCCACCCGTCTCTCCCCACCACTGCACCTCCCCCAGCCCCCCGTCCACAAGTCCATCCTCTCCATCTGCATCTGGAATATTCCAGCTTTAGTGACCGGACCCCCTCCCACCCCCTGCGGCTTGGGCTCTGCATGCCATCTCCCAGATCTTCAAGGACTTGGCTTCCAAGGTACTCCATCTTTCTTTCATCTACAATTTCTGTCACATCAGCACAGTATCTCCCTCCTTAAACCTAAATCTGTGCTCACTCACCCACTCTTCCATCTCGCTGGTACCCTTTTCAGCAAAGCTCTTAGAACTATGTGTCTATAACCACCTCACGAGCTCTTCACTCTACATTCTGTACTAAGCTCACTCCTTCTAAATTTTGTGTCCACCCTTCCACTGAAACCTGTCTTGTAAACATCGCCAGGGACTCTAATGTGGTCCAGCCCAGCAGTTTCTTCTCAGTTGTCATCTTTCTAGACCACTCATTAGATGAATCCCTCCATCCTTTTGTGAAACATGCTGTGTTGCCATCTGACTCACATCCTTAGTTACTGATACCCTGAGTGTTCGGGGTGGGGGTGGTTTCAGAGATGAGATTCTGGTGCACAAATTTCCTCCTTTTTTCCTCCTCCCTCACAGCCTTCTTCTTAAAGTGGTTCGTGGAGTCCTCTTCTTCCCAATTTTTGTAGTTCAAAGCAAAATGCTTCGTCTTCTTTTCAACCTAACAACGCTTACTCTGTAGATTATACGAGCTAGTCCTGTGGCTTTAAACACACTCCTAAGCATGTGAATCTCAGGGGTTCAGCTTTGGTTTTGAGCTCACACACTGAACTTCAGGCTCCTATGTCAAGTGACTTGCCATTTCCCACTGCGTGTCTCTTAGGAACCTTAAACCTCACGTGTCCAGAATGAACAGAAAAAGGGCGTCTCTGCCACCTCCCAGTGGGTCCTTCGCCCCCAGTGTGAGGGTGGGCCAAGAGAACGGTAAAACCCTGCCCTGTGCCTTTGCCTCTGACCTGGGTGAAGCGTGGCAGGGCTTCCTCCAGAAGGAGACTGCGACCCTCGCCTGTGGGAAGTGAGTGACCTTCTGAAGGCAGGCATCAAACCTGCCCGGCTGAGGGCTCCACTTACGTTGTATCACATCCAAGGTTTTCTCCAAAGGCAGCACTTTTCATGATCCCAGAGCAGACGTGAAATTACTCACCTCAGAAAAAATGAGTAGAACGCCAATTAGCGTGAAGGGTGGTATCAATATGGTGCAGAGAAACAGCCCTAGAAATGCGTGTTCGTTCAGATAATTAGCAACAATGGAGAAGAGGGTGACCTAAAATAAAAAGAGCATAGTTTCATCAAAGTATAACATTCTGAAAGCAATATTAATTTACCACCATGCTTACTACAAAGATTAAAATATAGATTCTCAGAATTATTAAAAATAGTTTAAAAATAAAATAACATGCACCATATGCATACTTACAATTAAGAAGAAAAATGACCAAATGCCACTATTTTTCCTCCCATGGCGAAAAATGAATGAAATCACATATGTCAAGAAAACAAGAGATGAGACATAGCCAATTATACACAGGGTCTGAAAATAGAAATATTACAGTCACCTAAGGTAAATGCTATCTAAATACAAATTTATATTTAAACTCTTGGACAGCAAGGAGATCAAACCAGTCAATCCTAAAGGAAATCAACCCTGAATATTCAGTCCTGGAAGGACTGATGCTAAAGCTCCAATACTTGGGCCACCTGATGTGAAGAGCCGACTCATTGGAAAAGACCCTGATGCTGGGAAAGATTGAGGGCAGGAGGAGAAGGGGACGACAGAGGATGAGATGGTTGGATGGCATCACTGACTCGATGGACATGAATATAAGCAAACTCCTGGAGATGGTGAAGGACAGGGAAGCCTGGCGTGCTACAGTCCATGGGGTTGCAAAGAGTTGGTCACGACTTAGGGACTGAACAACAACTTAAACTCAACTTTCCAGAACTAAGTTATAACAAACATAATGTGAAGTTCTTTGGTTTAAGATGAATCATGTAATTGCATTTATGAAAAGTAGTCTGAGAAAGCCATTTGATAACTTTTGCCACTTACCTGAACTGCCAGGTTTTGAATGATAAACTCAAACTCGTCTGGGCTTAAAACGTAATCCATTATTTGCATTAGAAGGAGGATCAAGAGGTACAGGGGAATGTCCACCAGTGCCTGCCCAAACCAGTAAGCGGAAGGGTAGAGGCCTGAAATCCGCAGCTGGAAGTAAACTTTTTTCTGATAAAGAAGCAAAAGAATCATCAAAAGTTTTTGAATAGTTCAGGCTTGAGAAATTACAAATATGCAGCACAAAAGCATTCATTTCCCCTATGTCTCTTTTGTATATTATGCTAATTTAGTGAAGGACACTGTGTCCTATTTCAGGGGCATTGATAATGCTGTATGCCACGCTATCTCCAGGAAGAAGGGGTCTACACAGCATTGCCGCGGTGAGAAGATTCTTGTTCTTTTCTTGTCAAAGCTACTGATGCCTCTGATGCTATGGAGCCTTGCAAGCTGCACAGAGTTCCAAGAGAAGGAGGTGCACAATTTCCTGGAAGATTCTTAAGTTTTATGCTGAATGTAAACAGCACACTTATAATTGGCATCTTGCTTTGTTTCTCAGGGGAGAAATTGCTAAAGAGAAGGATAGCTTAAGAGCAGGGTACGTGGAGATTAACATGAGTCCACCAACAACACGTCCCGCACTTTCACAGGGCTCAGCGGTGCAGAGGGAACCCCGGCGGATGACGCTGAGGAGGTGGCAGCCCGAGGAGGGAACTTCTCTGCACAGAGGAAGCATGGAGGCACAGGAAGTCTATCGTGGGTGAGTGGCTCTGACACATACACACCAGTGTGTGTGAGCAGAGAGCTGGCGGGGAGCTCAATGGGGAGCTCAGCGCCGGGCTCTGGGATGACGTGGGGGGAGGGGTGGGGGGGTGGGGGAGGGGGGGTTCAGGAAGGAGGGGATGTATGTGTGCACACGGCTGAATCACCTTGTCGTAGAGCAGAAGCCAACACAACGTGGTAAAGCGATTGTACTCCAATAAAAAAATAAAGAACATATGAGGACTTTTGCTCTTTATTATTATTACTACTTAGGATAGGAAACATTTTTCCCCTCAGGGAGGAAAATTTGAGAAATTTGACTTAATCCCTTTCATTGCATTTGTTCTTACTCCTCGGCTTTTACGAATTTTTCTCTTATGTGGGAGTGTCGCAGACTGACAACGTTGTGTAGGTTTCAGGTGTACGGCAGAGTGAGCCAGACGTCTGTCTGCAAGTGTCTATTCAGTCTCACTCTCCGCCCCTCTGGGTGTTACAGGGGATGGAGCAGGACGTGGATTTGATTAGCTGCTCTTACTTTATAGTCGCCGATGCTGCCCATAGAGATGTACGGAGTGAAGCAGGCCATCCCGGGGACCCAGAAGAAGGCCATGCTCAGGTACCCGTGCTCGTAAGACGTGTGCTCCTGAAATCATGCCGAACATGTGAGCTGATGGTGATCAGGTATAGACGTCATTTATACTATTTCTAAACCAAATCATTTCCACGAGTGAAGCGGTCTAACTACCCAGAGTACTTCCCAAGGTTTGCAACTTCGCATCTTTAGTCGCGTGTTACAGCGGCTGGGACATTCGAACACACACCCTGATTTATTCACGAAGAAGCAAACTCCATCACATCGCGTGACCTGGCTGCACTCCCACGGTTAACAACGGGGGACATAATCACACCACCTCATCCCCAGCTCTGAGACGACTGCGTTGGGGCTGACATTTTAATAGACAGAGGTCGTGGGCTGTCAACGGAGGAGCTACTGTGCTACGTTCAGAACCTGAGACTAAGTCAGTTCAGCTCAACATGTAGGAGGAATCATTTCTTTTGTTCAACATAATGGAGAAAGCTCAAATGCCTTCAAAGTGCCGGCAGGTATGAATTATTGAGTAGGTAGGTATCTGGGCTTGAAGAAAAATGATCAGCCCACACTCCACATAAAAGCATTGAGTTAAAGCAATTCAAAGTCCTGTACAGGTTAAAGAGGGCTTTGGGTTTGGCGTGAAGCCCTGATCTCATCAGTGACTGGTTGCCTCACTGCTTTGCTCATCGTCTGAGGTGGGGACCCCGAGCCTTGAGAGCTGCTTACCTTCTCTCAGCCCCTCCTAAACGGAGGGCCCCCCGCGCTCTTGCAGCAGGTCAGTGCTGCCTGAATCTAGATGCACACGTGGAGATAAAGGGAAGAAAGTGCACCCAGGTCCACCGCAGCATCTCTTATCTCTGCCTGTGGTCACCCTTGTTGGTTTTCCAGATCTGGGATATCTTTCGTGTGTGTCAGTGGCTCAGTCATGTCTGACTACTTGTGACCCCATGAACTCTAGCCCATCAGGCGCCTCTGTCCAAGGGACCGGCAAGAATGCTGGAGTGGGTTGCCATGCCCTTCTCTAGAGGATCTTCCTGACCCGGGGATCGAACCCACATCTCCTGCATGGCAGCAGGTTCTTTACCCTCTGAGCAACCAGGGACACTGTTTGGGAATGGAAAATTCACAATTAGTCTCAATGGCTGACCCCTCACTCAAACCTTGGTTCATAAACATCATATTCTGTCCGTGCTAGATGACGTGGACCCACAGGCAGGGTGTTGTAGAGCTCAGCCTGGAGGGGCCCACAGAGCCTCCTGATATCAGCTGGGGAGCTGGTCAGGCGCGGACATGCAGGGTGGCCAGTGGGGTCACTTCAGGACACTCCGGTGGGCGGTTAAAGTCATGAGTGGGGGCAGAGGCGAGCTCTGTGCTTTAGACTCAAGGCAAACGGGCTTGCAGAATCGGAGCGGGCCAGGAGTGGGGGCGGCAGGGAATCAACAGGGTTCACTCTGAGAGAAATTATCTACACAGGTACCCAAGCTCAGCTAGGCTGGTAGGTGGCAAACATTTTGTAGTAAAGCCATTTTTTAAAAAGTTACCATATAATTTAATGCCAAAACGAAGACACTGCAGTGATAAAACTGTTATTCAATATAACTCCTTTAAAGTTTCGAAATATTTATTTGAAGACTAATGCATTTTCTTTATTACTGGCAAATTTAAACTATTTAAATTTTAAATTACTGGCAAATTTAAACTATTTTAACATTAAAATGTATTCTAAGAAATGAAAGCAAGTTATATTTTACTTCTATTTATATATTACAAAATGTTCTTAAATAGCTGAATTTTATGAGGTAAACCCTAAATTATATGTTCTAGACCCAGCAGACAAAGTTGTTCCACTGCCTGACCAATGGCACATCAAACAATAAAACCCGCAGAAAGCAGGATGGTGTGACTGCCTCTCCTGCAGCCTGAGGGGACTTCTGCTCTGCAAGGCTGAGCGGGTCTTCATCTCCAGGAGGGCCCGGGGTCCAAGCTAAACCCGCCCCTAAGCCACCACACAGGCCCCCTCGGCGGGACCACCACCTAAGCAGAGGGGACCGGGGCAGCCACAGCCCCTCACCCTGTCCGCCGTCTGCTCTCCCGGGACCCGCCGCACGTCACTCAGGAGGAGGAGAAGGCGCGCATCACACCGCGACAGCCCACCCCGGCCCGCACCCATCAGGCTGCCGTTGACTGCAGTGTGTGAACCGCGCAGGAACTTGAGGTTTGGGACCGCACTGGAGTAATTCTTGACGACAGAAGGTGACCAGTGAGCTACAGAATATGCCCAAGGCGTCATTTAAAGGAGGCAAGGAGAGACTCAGCACAGACGGGGACGTAAGGGGTGACCTGAAGATGCGGGTCTGCACAGCCTCACCCCCGTGGAGGTCCTGACTCGGGGGGTCCGGGCGCGGCCGGCCAGTCGTGTTTCACAAGCGCGTCTTCCAGTTCTAACTCAGCCGGTCCCTGGTCTAGTCAAAGCTGAACCTTCTTTGATGGAAACTTGATGAATTCCCAAGAAAAACAATACTAACCTCAACAGTGACAGTAAGTGCAATTATCGAGTGCCTCTGGTTTCCTATGTGCCTCGTCACTTGTCTTTATAGTAACTCAGCCCCAAAACCTCCTGCCAACGTTGTCTTGTCTCCTTCGTAAGGGAGCTCTGTGATGGAGTTTCTGGGTTTTTTCTTTATCTTTGTCTCGTTTATTTTTATGTGAGGCTGTGCCGGGTCTTGGTTGCTGCACGGGCCCCTCTCTAGCTGCGGTGCCCGGGGTCCTCACTGCGGCGGCTCCTCCTGCTGTGCGGCTCGGGCGCGTGGCCTCGGTGGCTCCCGGCTCCAGAGCACAGACTCAGTGGTTGTGGCCCACAGATTCAGTGGCTCTGTGGCCTGTGGGATCTTCCCAGACCAGAGGTCGAACCCACGGTTCCTGCATCGGCAGGTAGATTCTTATCCACTGAGCCACTGGGGAAGCCCCATGATAAACTTTTTATCTGTATTTTTTTGTGGATTGTTGAACCTAGATCTACAAAAGTCCAGTTGTTACAAGGTCACAAAGCCTGGCATTTAAGATGCTGGCTGTCTAACTAGGTCCCACTACTGAGAGCCACAGATGCTAACACATCTAAGCCCAAAATTCATCATTTTTTCCCAATTAATTCTATTTCTGTTGTTCCATTGGCCCTGTCATCCAATTAAAGTTACAATGCTTTGCAATATTGCTAAATATTGCATATGTGTGTATACACATGTGTGTACATATAAATATATATGCTAATTTAGTTGCATATAAAACATAAACATTCAAGAATAAGTTCATAAAAACTACCCTGTTATTTCAGCATTTCAAGTATTTTCCTGAAAACATCTCATGACCCACGAAAAGTGAGATGATACTATACTTACCTCAAAATACGTGCCTCTGTCTGTCTGAATGTGTTCTGAAGAATTAAGCATTCCAAGTAGCCCATTGCTAATGATGTCCATGAGTACAGGAAAGCAATTCAGCCTTTTGGTGTTACAGGCTATTGAAAATCTGGGATCCTGAAGCATAGCAAATATGCATTCTAAGTCCTCAGAAAGCAAAAATACAATTTAATGAAAGTGCATGGTAGAAAAGCTTTCAAATTATGGACAGCACAGGAAGGCTAAAGCATGAAGTGTCATGAATACTCCCGTCACTCACATTATTCAATTAATTCCCAACATACTGCAAGGAGTTCAGTATTTTGATCTCTACCAACTGCGACAGCATTAGCTCTGTGACTATTTATGTCTAAACTAAAACAAAATACATCCCATGATTTTTAGCAGCAACACTTGTGGCTCAGCTGGTAAAGAATCTGCCTGCAGTGTGGGAGACTTAGGTTTGATCCCCGGGTTGGGAGGATCCCCTGGAGAAGGGAAAGGCTACCTGCTCCAGTATTCTGGCCTGGAGAATTTCACGGAGGGTCGCAAACAATTTGACACGACAGAGTGACTTTCACTTTAAACTTTAAACACTCACTGTAGAACTCCATGATGCAACCTCACTTAAATACAACAGTAGGCTTTGTTTCAGGATGTGACACGTTCAGTTTACAAGTAAAGAATGTGCAGAATGAATGAACCTCTAAAAATCAGAAATTTCCCATCTGCTTGTGTCAGATTGGCCTTCTGCGTCAGCTGATGTGCACTGTTTAAGCTGCACGTTCCTGCCCGTCCGTCTTTGACGTGCTGGCCGTCAGAGCCCGGCCTACCTTGTCATCTCCTGTCACGGTGATGACCCCGTTGTACGATGACTCACTGGGGCCATTTCTGGTTCCAAAGGCGTCCACTTCTAAAGCGATGTTTTGGTGCCTCAGTGAATGTATGAAGTCATCAATGCTTGACCCTACGTGCGGGTAAGATCAAAAGAAGCAAAAATGAAGTGAAACACAGAAAGGAATATTTTTTAGAACACTAAATGATGTCACTCAAAACATACCATAATAAGGACTCTAAGGATTTCCTTACAAAGCCAGACCCAATGCCGTGGGACTAAAATCCATTCTGGTGTCAAGGAGACGTCAGACTTGCTTTACCTACAGCTGAAGCATTTACTTATCATTTCTGTTTGTGTGCAAATGCTACTTAAAATTAACATTCAAATCCTCGACCATATTAAACTTCCATCTTAGAAATATGGAAGATATTTTTTTTTTCTCCAAAACTCACAACTGCATAGTACTTAAAAAGTGTTATGGAAAGACCTCACACATCAACCAGTAACCACTTTTCTAAATTCCCTTGAGTTGCTTTGTGCAACATGCACAAAAGCTTTACGTAAACTTGCAAAATGTGTTTTTAAAAACAAACTCCCCTACCTTATATTTTTCACTTTGGAATTCATTTCCTGTTTGACCTTACCTACACTTTTCTAAAACATACAGAATTCCTTTCCCCCTCGTGGTTCACATGGTCTAGGGGAGTCTCTCAACACGAATCAACATTGAACCGGTGCGTCCAGCCGCACGTTCACCTGTTCTGTTGATGACCAGTAAGGGGGTCAGCGGGGCTCGAGGTGGTTGACCCGGGGAGAGGAAGTACATGTTCGGAGATAGTCCCCAAGAATAGCTTTTTTGGTGTAACCGATAGAACAGATGCTCCAAAAGCTGAGGACCAAAGGTAATGCCAAAAAGCAGTAATCTACAAGGAGGAAATGGACAAGAAAACAATTCATCTGTAGCAACTATTGCAAGCAGGTAACTGTGAAAATAGAAGTAAGTTACAAACACGAGTCAAGCCTATGAATGTGCCCCACCCCCCGCCCCCGCTTTTTTCTTTTTTCTGACATGAGGTGGCGCATGTGCATCTGTTCTTGGTCTGTGTGTCTCTAAACCGCCTCCCCCTCCCCCTCTGAACACGTCTTTCCAGTTGACAAAGTCAGCTGAGGATGACTCTGAAATCTCTCTCTCCAGCGCCCATTTCTTCATCATGTTTCAGCCCTGCTTGCCATCTTTTTCTGGAACTCTGCAAGCTGGCATGTCACCAACACCCAGACTTCCTACGGCCTGAACCTTCTCCTCCTCCTGTTCCCAATTCCTATAAATGACGTTTTCTCATTTGCGCAAGCCTGAGCCTCGGTCTGCGTCTACTTATTTCTCTCCCTTCTGTCCCTTTCCCGAATGGTGACATTTTCTGCTTATCATGTCATCATTACTGCTTGCCTCCAAAACCTCTCTCCTACTTTTCAAATTTGGACCCGAGTGAGCCCTTTCCTGACCTCTTTCAGACTGCCCCCAATGTCTCTTCCTTGTCTCCAGTGCCTACTCTTTCCAAATCTTTTTGCACAGTTGTGCAATTAAGTTTCTTGGCATTCTGTTCTAGTTATACCAATTGCCCATTCAAAAATAATAAAAGAACCTCATTAGTTCCTTACTTTGTATAAAGCCCAAACTCCTTAGCTCTATTTAATGTGTTATCAGAATTATTCTTACTCTTTCGTACATCCTGTGTTGCAGATGGCAACTAACTCAAATTAAGTCCAATTTTTCCTCTCTCCTCACGTATCTCCACGCCGCAAACTGCCTCTTCTGCCTGCTTTTTCATCATCCGTTCTTTCCTTAGCTATGTGCTCCATTTTCTTCCACCAAATTCAAATTCTCCCTCAGGTAAGATTCTTTTTTGGGAAGCCCCACTTGGACATCATTTCTCTTGTATCAGTGCTACAGCTGACGATATTGTCTAACTGTGCACTCTGCTTTTTTTTTAATTGGAGGATAATTGCGTTCCAGTGCTACGTTGGTTTCCGCTGCACAACGTGAATCAGCCGTAAGTGTCCACACGCCCCCTCCTCCCGAGCCTCCGTCTCACCCCCTCCCCACAGCCCCGCTCCAGGCTGAGCTCCCTGGGTCACGCGGCAGCTTCCCACTAGCTGTCCACTTTACACTTGTGGTGTGCATACGTCAGTGCTGATCTCTGTTCACCCCGCCGTCTCCTTCCTCTGCCGCGTGCATGACTCTGTTCTCTACGTGTCTCTATTCCTCCTCCGCAAACAGGCTCATCAGTGCCATCCTTCTAGATTTCATGTATATAGATACATTAATATATGGTATTGGTTTTCTCTTTTTGACTCACTTCACTATGCGTAAAGGATCTAAGTTCATCACCTCACCGGAACAGACTCAGATTCATTCCTTTTTATGGCTGAGTGATACTCCATTGCATGTAGGGACCACAGCTTCTTTATGCATTCATCTGTCGATGCACATCTAGGTTGCGTCCCTCTCCTGGCTGTTGTTGTGTTATGCTTCTTTAGTGTACTTCTAATCACCCTCCAAAGCCAAATCTCATGTCTGGCTTATTCGATAAGTGTTACAGACATTTAGCAGAGAGTGTTGTGCAGGAGTACTCACAAATATTTTTTAATGAATATATGTCCTGGGTAGACAGAGGACTCTTGCAAGGAGGTATTGCTTAACAAAGGGCCTGGAGCTCTACAGGTAAGTTCCAGGAAATGACTTGAATTCTGTGCTCAAATAAAAATGGGCACAGAGCTACTCTGGGGAAAGAGGCAAGTCCTTAGAACCTAGGGCCTGACTTCCAAGCTCCTGAAAAACTACTTCAGCCCTTTGATGAGAACAGAGTCTGTCAAAAGAAAAATGCCAAACTTTATCTGGTTTAATTACATATCCACCAAAGCAATTAAAATTGATTTCTGTGTGAACTTATGGTTGCCGGGGAGGGGGTTGGAGAAGAGGGGAAAGGATGCTTGGTTGTTTGGGATGGACACGGACACACTGCTCTATTTAAAACGATAACCAGCAAGGACCTGCTGTCCAGCACAGGGGTTCTGTCGGTGTTATACGGCAGCCTGGACGGGAGGGCAGCTTGGGGGAGAGTGGACACGTGTGTGTATGGCTGAGTCCCTTCGCTGCCCGCCTGAAACCATCACAATATTGTTGGCTGGCTGTATCCCCTGGACAGAGGAGCCTGGCTTCTGTCCACGGGGTCACGAAAGAATTGGACACAACTTAGCGACACAACAACAGCATGCTCCAGCATAAAATGAAAAGTTAAGGAAACACTGGTTTCCGTGTTAAAGAGGCCGTCTGCAGTTGCTGGAACTGCTTTCGTCTCAGTTCTCTTGGGTTTGGTGAGAGCGCGCTGCTCCTGTGAATCTGAAGCTCGGTACTCACATGGCCAGCAGGGCTCTCTTTTCGCTCTTTAACTTCAGGAGGCGGACTTTCGCCACTGCACAGAGCTGCTGCCTCCAGAGGGCCAGGCCGCCGACCGTGCCGGTCGCCTCGCCGAAGGACAGCGCAACTTGTTCCGGCTCGGCGAGGCTGCCTGGGTCGTCTGTCCTGTCACTCTGTTCCCAAACTCCAGTTCCTACAAAAGATGAAATCAGTCATTTGCGAAGAGCCGCTGTGCTGCGGTTCAGTAGCTCAGTCCTGTCCGACTCTCTGCGACCCCGTGGACTGCGGCACATCACGTTCCCCTGTCCCTCACTGTCTCCCGGAGTTTGCTCAAACTCACGTCCATTGAGTCAGTGATGCTAATGTGCATTGTTCAGATTTTCCTAGGATCATCTTTTCAACAATTGTTGTCAGAGGAGAGTCTTGGGCAAAGATGCAAATAATCTAATTCAGGGCACCACTAGAGAAACTGCTAAAGAAACAGGAACACAGCAAAAAAAAAATAAAAAGATATAATACAGGAAGAGAAAATAACGACATAATAAAAGGAAATCTTACATTTTCTGGAAAAAAAATAGCTCTGTATCTAGAGCTTTAAAGGACTGAATTCATTGTAGAGAACATAATGAACAGAAATCCATATTTAGCCTGGGAGAAATCTATTGCAAGAGATAAACTCTCTTAGTATTTTTGACCAAGGAGAATATGAAAGAATATGAAGAACAGAAGAATATGAAATTGGTTGAGACAATATTTTTAACATAGCCATAGCTGAAAACTAGGTACGTGAAAATTGCGTATTCATGTCTGACTCTTGGTGACCCCAAGGACTGCAGCCCGTCAGCCTCCTCTGTCCCTGGGATTCTCCAGGCAAGAATACTGGAGTGGGTTGCCATTTTCTTCTCCAGGGGATTTTCCCAGTCCAGGGATCAAATCTGGGTCCTCTGCATTGCAGCTGGATTCTTTACCATCTGAGCCACAAGGGAAGCCTGAAAACTAGATAAAGTTACCTCTTTCGGAAGAGAAGCCTAGAGAAATTGATCAAGTCTAGATGTTTTGAATGTATGTTCCCTAAAAGTGAATTATATCACTTAAAAAAGTTATCAAGTATATAAAAAAGGCTTCCCACCTGAGCAATCAAGAAAGAAAAGAAGACAAGAGCATGGTCAAGACTAAACACAGTAGATGAAGTTAGACCAGAGACAAAAGAATTATCTTAGAGCAACTAGAGAAGAAAGGCAGAAAACCTTCCGAGGAGTAGCAATTAGACTGACAGCAAATCTTTCAACAGCAATAGTGAAATACTGGAGTGGGTTGCCATTTCCTTCTCAAGGGGATCTTCCCGACCCAGGGATCGAACCCCAGTCTCCTGCATTGCAGGTGGATTCTTTACCACTGAGCCACCAGAGAAGCCTAATAGTGAAATAATATCCTCAAATATGTCAAGAAAATAACTTTCAACTTACAATTCTAATTTTCTTTTATCCATAGCAGTAACATTCAAAAAACACTATATTGCATATTTATGTCTGCCACATGAAGACCTAGTCTGTATACCGCTGTATTTCACAGGCTTAGTAAAATGTCTGGGACAAAATACAGAATCCAAGAGGTGAGACCAGTATTGAGAGAAGAGGGAAGAAAACAAGAAATAGACTTCTCATCTGCTCTAACTTTTTCCAAGGTCATATTGAATCATAGCACATCTAAAACCATAGAACTTTCATCATTCCAAGTGTGTTTTCAGGACAAAATATAACACAGAATGAGACATTTCAAGTTAAAAAATTATTTATTACCTGATTCGTCAATAGCTGATTTTCCTTCTAATTTTAAGAACACTTCATTCAGTGTTGTCATGGAAACACCATAATTCTCAATGCTCTGGTTGGAACAGCTTTCAAGATCCCTGTAGAGGTCTAAAAATAGGCATAAAAATGTATTAAATTAATATCAGTTGTAATGAGATCGATAATAGCTATGTTTTTCAAAGTAGAAAACATTTGTGATAGGATAAATATATTCATCAGAAACAAACCTATGCTATAGACATTCCCTTACTTCTAAGATAAACTATAGAGTGTGTTAATTTCCAGACCTTCTTGGGTATAAAAATCTAGAAATTTCTTGTCTCATGCCTAGACTACTACACATGTGGAGGGTTTTGGAAAAAAAAAAAGTATTCTATTTTATTTAATGTGTTTTTAAAAAATGTAATTGTTAGGCTTCCCAGGTGGCTCAGTGGTAAAGAATCCACCTGCCAATGCAGGAGACACAGGTTTCATCCCTGGGTCGGGAAGATTCCCCTGGAGGAGGAAATTGCAACCCACTCCAGTATTCTTGCCTGGGAATCCCATGGACAGAGGAGCTTGGTGGGCCACACTCCATGGGGTTGCAGAAGAGTTGGACACAACTTAGCACATGTGCACACAAACAATACAAATATCAAAGGCATTGTGTGCGTTAATATGATCATTAGTTCCCTGATTCTAAAATGAATACATTTCATCAACTTTTAATGCATCTGAAACGAGCATGTGTCATAAATGCGAGGAGGTCGTGTTTTAAAAGCCAGCATTGTTCCTTTCTGTTTCCTCCTTGGTGGCACATTCTGAAACTGAGGGTGTCTGAAACTTGCTGAAATTCCAAAGGTGCTACCTGTCGGGTATCTTTCAGGTGCTTGATTTATACTTAACATTTTCATAATAAATGTAAATGAATTGAAGCTTCATAAACACCCTATAAAGTTCGTACTAATATGAACCTCCTTTTACAAATGGTCAAACTGAGGTGGCGTACATTAACATAACCTGCCTGGGGTAACAGGGCGGTCAGCACAGCTGGGCTTTGAATCCAGCCAGTCTGGCTCTGGCAGCCGAGCCTGCCTGGTGCTGTATTTCTTTATTAGCCATGATTGCTGCAGGCTTATTAATTCAAGCATGCAGATTGGCCCCAGGACCTTCCATCAAGCGTTGGCAAGTTCTTGGAATTTAATAAAGTAAACACATTTTTATGGGTTACACTTTGTAATACAATCCAGCGCAGAATGCTTGGGGAATGAAATAGCATATTGGGAAACCAGACTGAAGAGGGGTAAAGGCGATGGCTCTCCAGCCATTCGTGTTTGCAGGAAAGCTCTTGATCTTCTTATAGGCTGATCATAATTACTGTCGGATTGTGTAGATTATAACATTATGTCGCGGTGCTTATGACACCATCTACCTATAGTGCATGCTCCCTTGGCTCTCATCTGATTCCCCGCCAGGGTTTGTCCAGACCTCTTCCTGCCTGGACCCCCTTCTCAGGCATTTCTGACACAAGTTCCCCTAATGCTTCTCATTGTAGCTTGATGTCGCTCTGTATCTCTTGACCGCACATGTTGTAACTTGAAACATAATTAGCATTTTCCTGCTTCAGTGTACTCATAAGTGCTATTGAAATATTAAACAATAAGTCATAAATAATTCACAGTGCCATGTACTTGGAAAGCAGCAGAATATCAACCATCATTCTAAACACCAGTGATCGTACGCAACATTATTACAAACAATTCTGTGGTCTCTTGCATTCTGTTACCTGGAAATTTGTTTGTCCTTTCCAAAGGCAGAACATATGTCAGCTTTTCTTCACTTCGGGCTGTTAGTTTGGCGTCGGGGATGTGGCGTTTGACAGTCGATGTCACACTGTCTGCATCGCATGTCTCATTCAGATGCAAACTGATGTTTAAAACCAGCACGTTAAGGCGGTTCTTATCCAACACCACCTATACAAACAATCCTAGCATGTGTTTGTCGCTTCATTAATATTTATGAGACAAAACAGTACAGTCTAATAGAGGAAGCAAGACTTAAAAATATCAATGTAGCCCAAGCTGTATCATCTACACAACATGCAGAGGGAGAAACATTAAGGGATGCTTCCCTTGTAGCTCAGTCAGTAAAGAATCTGCCTGCAGTGCAGGAGACCCGGGTTCGATCCCTGGGTTGGGAAGATCTCCTGGAGAAGGAAATAGCAACCCACCCCAATATCCTTGCCTGGAAAATCTCATGGACAGAGGAGCCTGGTGGGCTGCAGTCCATGGGATCGCAAAGAGTTGGGCACGACTGAGTGACTGACACTCACAACACTTAAGGATAGGTAAGGAGACTCAAGGTTTGTTATTTGGGAGAAAGATATCCGGCTCCATCCTGACTGGGGTCAGGTAGGGGAATGGCGATTTTGCCTCCAACTGTTCAAAATCTCAACTTTTGAATTCTCTCTTTGCAGTAAAGTATGAGTTCTAAAAAACAGAGTGGAGGCAGCAGAAGAAAGAGTGTTAATTTGCTCCAGTGGTTAAGAACACAGTTCTCGTGTCCTGTTGGTCCATGTTCCAGACTTAGGCCTCTGAGCATCTATTTGCTACTCTGTGATGGGAAATAATACTCAAGTCTCCAAGAATTTTGGAAGACATAGCAAAACACAGTGTGTATGGAATCATATAGGTCCTGGCAATGTGTAAACCTCAAAATATGTTAGCTAATTTTATCTTTTCAGGGGGGCAAAATTTATTCAAGTCAAAGTTGGTCCATCTTCTTGATGAGAACACATAAAGTTCTGTATGGAATCATTAGATGTAAAAAACCCTATTATTAGTCACATCCACTGACATTTACCGAGGCTGGACTTGCCTGGTGATCCAGTGGCTAGGACTCCATGCTCCCTCCCAATGTGGGGGGCCCAGGTTCCATCCACGGTCAGGGACTAGACCCCATGTGCTGCAACTAAGACCCGGGGCAGCCAAGTAAATAAATAAGTATTAAAATTTAAATAAAAAGTCAGAGACTTTATCTGACACTAAAAAGAAAAAGAAACTTACTGAGGTTGTACAATGACAAGGGCGTCGTAATGGACTTTGGTGAGACAAATCTAAAAAAATCAACTGTAGCTAAAAGCATTCTGAGTTTATAAGACCCTGTGTGAATCGCTCTTCAGGACACCAAACAGGGAGAATGTCGTGCCTTCCCTAAAGGAGCTGGGACATGGCAGAGAGATGAGGCAGCGAGTAACAGGAGGAAGGGGGAGGGAAGCTGAGCTCAACCAGCTGAGCAGCTGGTTCCTCCTCAGGTATTCATTTCAATGCTTTTAGCCTTCACTGCAAAGGAGGTATTATTGTTTCGCTTTTTTAACGGAGGATCAAAGAAGTTAATTAAGATGCCTCAGGCAACAATTCAAAATAGTGCTTTCAAAGTTGCGGTAAAGAGGGTGCTTATTGTTCAAGAGAAGACACTGAGAGAAGACCTTCAAGAGCGGATGAGATTTGAACACGGTTAAAATGCGATGGAGGAAGAATCAGCATACAGGTGTCCCACCTTAAGCAGAGTCAGGACACTACAGTGTGGAGGTCCCCAGAGGACGGCCCATGTTGGTTTTAGCTGAGGCATTTATTCAACCAGGTCGAGCCCCGAAATCATGGCGGATCATAAACTAGATCAAGATAAACACTTGAGAGTGAATGATGTGAGATCCATTTAACCACTATATAGTGGTTAACCACTATCTGGTCAAAGCTATGGTTTCTCCAGTAGTCATGTACCGATGTGAAATTTGGACCATAAAGGAGGCTGATCACCGAAGAACTGATGCTTCTGAATTGTGTTGTTGGAGAAGACTATTGAGAGTCCCTTGGACTGCAAGAAGATTCAACCAGTCCATCCTAAAGGAAATCAGTCCTGAATATTCATTGGAAGGACTGACGCTGAAGCTGAAGCTCCAATATTTCGGTCACCTGTTGTGGTGACTAGCCGACTCACTGGAAAAGAGTCCCCGAAGGCGGGAGAAGGGGGTGACAGAGGGTGAAGTGCTTGGATGGCATCACCAACTCAATGGCCATGAGCTTGAGCCAATCCGGGAGACAGTGAAGGACAGGGAAGCCCGGCGTGCTCGGGGTCACGGGGTCACAAAGAGTCAGTCACGACTTAGTGACTGAGCAACCACAAAACACTTGGGGTGAACAATGTGGGATCCATTTAGCCACTGGGGATGGAATGACTTGAACCACTTTTTAAGAAATATTACACTTTACTGGGAAGTGTAGGGAGTAATTTACATCACATCTATAATCTCGGTCCAAACTGCAATGTGGGAGACTGGGTTTGATCCCTGGGTGGGGAAGATCCCCTGGGGGAGGGCACGGCAACCCACTCCAGTGTTCTTGTCTGGAGAACCCGTTGGACAGAGGGGCCTGGTGGGTCACAGTCCACAGGGTCACAAAGAGTTGGACACGACTGACGACCAAGCACAGTGCAAATGACGTGAGAGTGGGCAGATTATTAAAATTCTTTGACTGTCAAAGAAGCATAGTAATACCATCTTCCTAAAGTTATTTGGGGAATTATATGAGTATTCCACATGTAAATATCTTAGGACACATCTAAAATTTAGTCCACGCTTAGTAAGTGATAGACATGACTTAATAGTGCTAAAAGGAGACAGAAACAAATGACAGGGAAAGTGAAGTCAGGGGGAACAGAGAGGAAGCTATTGAAATTGCTACGACTGGCAAAAATAAACATCAGAGACAGGATAAGAGAGAGGCTGGAGTGTCAGTAAGTTTCTCTTAGCAAACACTGGGTTGTGAACATATTTTCCGGATACTGTTTAAATCTCACTGGTTGTTGTTTTTAGTCGCTAAGTCATGTCCGACTCTTTGTGACCCCGTGGACCGTGGCCCACCAGGCTCCTCTGTCCGTGGGATTCTCCAGGCAAGAACACTGGGGTGGGTTGCCGTGCCCTCCTCCAGGGGAATCTTCCCGACCCAGGGATCCAATCCGCGTCTCTGGCATTGGAGGCAGGGTCTTTACCACTGAGCCGTCAGGGAAACCCCAGACGTGGTGTGATCACCGTATGTCCTCAATGTCTACAATCCCATAAATCACTCATTCTAGCTAAGGAGGAGAGCAGTTGTGGTGGTGTTCTAACACAGCTCTCTCAAAGTGATCTTACTAATGGAGCAAGCTATGTTAACAGGCTCACAGTGATGTCCCTGACATTTCCAGCACATTCTAACATACAGTAAGGGCTGTACCTTAGATGGTAGCCGATGCCCCATTTCCTCTTCAGGAACAGAGAAGAGCCGGAACACTTCAGCCTTCCGTTGGACATAAACACTTTCCTGTCTAAGTTGGAAGAAAGAAAGAAATTGTATTCAGAGATTATTTTTTTCACTATTTATTAAAAAAGAACAAATTCACGAACAGTGTATTTTAGGAGCACCGCTCCCTAATACAGGCACATCCTAATTCTGGCCACAAGTCAGCCACGTTCTTCGACATCTGATAAATCAATGTGATGTGTTAGTTTATTCCTGAGTATATTTAGAAAAACTGTCATACACTAAAAGGATGTTTCAAGCCAACCGATATTCCAAATATACTGAATGTGTGCATGCGTGCTCAGTCGTGTCCAACTCTTTGGGACCCCATGGACTGCAGTCCGCCAGGCTCCTCTGTCCATGAGGATTCTCCGGTCAAGAATACTGGAGTGGGTTGCCTTTTCCTCCTCCAGGGGATCTTCCCGACCCAGGGATCGAACCCACACCTCTTGCGTCTCTACACTGCAGGCCGACTCTTTACCACTGAGCCACCTGGGGAGTGCCCTTCATACAGGGCAAACCTGAACACATCGTGGGGAGGACGCTTTGTGTTTTACAACAGGTGAGATGCTTTGCAATAGGGGCAGAATCCTTGCTGGGACAATGCCCTCGGGGATGAAGACACCCGGATCGGCCAGAGCACCCTCCCGCCGCCTGGCTCGAGGGGGCCGCGTGCGCGGCAGCTGCACTGGCGCCTCGCTGCACACGGTCCACCCGGGGCCCTAAGCCGCCACGGAGATCCACGAAGGAAACGGAGGCTCACCGGCCAGGACGTCGGCCTCGTCCATGAACGGCGTGCTGAAGACCACCACGTGGTCGGACTTCCTCTCTCGCAGGAGGGTCCACACGCGGTGTCTCCAGAGAGGGTCTGACCCCGCAGTCGGCTCGTCCAAGAGCAAAACCTGCATGGCAGGAAAGGCCCTGAGATCGCTTTCCCCGTTTGTGCGGGGTTCTTTCCAAAAGCGACTACAGTGAGTCAGGAGATGAGGGTGGACCTGTGTACATGCCGGGTGGGAGACGGCCCGCTGGCGGGAAGCGGCTGCGGGAGCAGGGAGCTCGGCTCTGCTCCGCGAAGACCTAGAGGGCGGGGCTGGGCGGGGGAGCCCCCGAGCGAGGGTGCGTGCGCAGGGCGGATGGGCACAGGAGCATAGCAGAGACGGTCACAGCATCGGAGAGCAAGGAGGTCTCAATAAATAAGAGCGCCCAAAAGTCAGCTCGTAAAAAAGAAAGCGAATAAAAAACGAAGAGCAATGTTCCGCGAACTGGTGAACGGCACGGCTTTGAACTGCGCGGGTCTGCGTGTTCGCGGATGGTTTTCACCGCACACCACACTGCTCACAGTCCCAGGCTGGAGGCGTTTGCAGAGGCGGGACCGTGTGTGCTGACGGCTGTCCGGGGGGGGTTCTACTAGGATTTCCCACTGTGCGGAGGGCTGCCCACCCCCCCGCCCCGAACCCTGCATTGTTCAAGACTCAACTGTACTTGTAAAATTATTTAGGAGAAATGTTTTAGCACTTAACTCTTCATTGGAACAGTTCTCTGACATTCATCAGTTGCAAATTAAATGTGATTGCACACCACAGTTTCACAACTCTCCACTTGATTTCACTAGTAATTTCAGGTCGACCTACCTGGGGATCTCCTAAAATGGCAATCCCAAATGTCAGTTTCCTCTTTTGTCCACCGCTTAAATTTTGAGCAAGAACGTCTTGAATGTTTCCCATGTCCAGATCCTGTAAAACCTGTTGGACCTAACAAAGGATATTGAGTCCAAAGTTAGACTGTTTCTCTTAAGGACACTATCACTCTGCTGTTCATTGCAAAGGGCCTTTTGGACTTTTTGACGATGAATTGTGTAGAAATAACACAAACACATTTAGGATTTTCTAGGTAAGCAGTTCCATTCTCGTGGCTGTGACTGCTAACGTAGGCATCTACCTGTTGCTCCACTTCATGTGGCTGAATCCCTTTTATCTTAGCAAAGAGCCTGAGGTTTTCTCTCACGGTGAGGAAGCCAAATTGCACGTTGGATTGTGGGCAGACTCCAGTGAGCTTGCTGATGTGTTCTAGGTCAGCCGCTTCTGAAAGTGAGTGATTGTAGATGGTGACGGACCCTGGAAGGGAAAGAGTCAGCCTCAGGATGAAGATCCAGGTCTCATGTGAGAGATTTTAAAACCGAAAACAATGGGGGTCAATACTAAAGTCCTTTAAACATTATAACAAAATTATTAAAATAATGTGCTCAGATAAAAATAATGTGTTCAAATACAGGCAAGGCATAATAGCTGGAATATTTGTTCTTAATAGCTACCAGAACAGTGTAACAGTGAGGCACCGTCGCTGAATCACATCACTAGGTTACATATGAGGTTATTTCATTGCCTTCCAAAGCTTCTATTTTCCCATACTTTCTTTATCCATTTTCCTTTTACCTAAGGGGAGTACTGTACACTCTTGATGAATTAACACTTAACGTTCACCGTACATCCAAGCCCGTTGGATAATAAATAAATAATAACTTGAAGAACCTTCTAAAGATCCTCTCTTAAGTACCTGGGTGTGGCTATTAGTTGATGAAACTGCTTACAGGAGTTCGAGAATGAAACTAGTGAACGGATGAAACGCACAGTGCGTTCACTTGCCCGCGCTCGTGTCGTGGCATGACCGTCTTCTCACCTGACGTTGGGGCCGACAGTCCGCTGAGTATATTTAACAGCGTGGTTTTCCCAGCTCCACTGTGACCGAGGATGCCCGTGATCTGGCCTTCGTATACGTCAAATACCAGGCCTGGCATGATTCCAAGAAGATGACACTCAGAGCCTACATGGTAACTTTATCGTCTCTGAAATTTTTATAAGTTCTCACAGCATCTGCATATTTGGCTAGCAATATTCAAAATAAAACGCACCCCCAAATTCAGTCCTTTACAATCGCATCTTCTGGGACTTCCCTGGCAGTTCAGTGGTTAACTCTCCCTTCCAATGTGGGAGGTATGGGTTCAATCCCAGGTCAGGGAGCTAGGTCCCCACATGACTCCCAGCCAAAAAACCAAAAGGTAAAACAGAAGCAATATGTAACAAACTCAAAGAAGTCTTTAAAAATGGTCCACATCAAAAAAAGTCTTTAAAAAAATAAAGCTGCACATTCTATGATACACATTGTATACATGCAGTATTGTCATGATATATATTATTATCTGCTTAACAGTTTTTTTCAATAAAAGCAATCTTGTCATTAAAGATAGGCTGACTATAATAAAGATAGCTTTAAGGTTAATACCATGAGTTGAAAATAAACAGTATCATGCTATCCTGTATCCTTCAAACCCATAAGATATCAGTGGTGCATCCAACTTCCTAAAATTATTATAAGATTTTGAAGTCTACTTGGGAGAAACCATAATGTGTGCAAAGACAATTCATGGCATCTGGAATATCTGTTCTTAATCGTGACTGGGACAGTGTAACAGTGAGGCACCGTCGCTGAATCACATCACTAGGTTACGTGTGAGGTTATTTCATTACCTTTCAAAGCTTCTACTTTTTCGTGCTTGCCTTTTCCATATGCCTTTTTAAGATTTCTTATCCTGAAAAGAGAGGAAGACGGTTTGAGTAAATGGTAGAGGTGGACAGAGAATTCATGAATCAAGCCGCCGAGGCTGTCAGGAAGGCTGGAGGTCCTTTTCCTTCACGCAGGTCCGCAGATGAACAGAAACATCTCGGCAGCTCATCGGAGCCTGCCTCCGTCCTCGTCACACGCTGAGCAGCTCACAGTCTGCAGGCAGC
This sequence comes from Alces alces, assembly GCA_015832495.2. Taxonomy (NCBI): domain Eukaryota; kingdom Metazoa; phylum Chordata; class Mammalia; order Artiodactyla; family Cervidae; genus Alces; species Alces alces. Next base: position 1,749,692 of record JADEYB020000027.1, read on the forward strand.
GTGAGTCCATGGAAACAGAATGCCGTGGGGATGGTGAGAAGTGACTGGACCAGGGGAAAGTGGGCAATGAGATGGTGTGTAGAGGACCCCCACTCCAGTGGAGGACAGAAGCAAGCGTGCCCACAAAGAGACACGCCGACTTTGGGGGTCAGACCGCCCTGGGTCAAGTCCCAGACTCATGAGCCACGCACACCATCCATGGACTCGAAGCTCACCGAGTTCAGCAGTAAAACGGGAATGACATTCGCTCTCTCATAGGGTTGATTTGTAGAGTGAATAAGATCCTATGTGCAGAGAAGAAAAATGCCCAGGAGACAAGACACTTCCCAAGAAGATGGGAGAAGAGGAAAAAGATAAGAAAACAGAGTACAGAGAAAAAAAATTCTAAGCACAGTGAAGGTCTGTTCTAAGCCGGGTCCTGTGGATTTCATCTGCGTGACCTTTTCTCACCAGGGCTTCCCTAGCGGCACAGTGCAGGAGACGCAGGTTTGACCCCTGGGTCAGGAGGATCCCTTGGAGGAGGGCATGGCAACCCAGTCCTGTATTCCTGCTTGGAGAATCCCATGGACAGAGGAGCCTGGCGGGCTACAGTCCACGGGGTCGCAAAGAGTCAGACACAGCTGAGCGACTAACTCTCACACACACACGCACACACACACACACGCACACACACACATGCACACGCACACACACACGCACACACAACCTGTTGTTTGCAGCACAGAGCGTAACCACGAAGCAAGACCTGTAGCCCAGGGTTGCCAGTTCATAGCTCAAACTCCTAAACTATCTCATGATCAAATACGTGGGATTGTCTGCCCCCAAGGCCTCTGTTCATTCTGGGGGTGTTTTTCCTACAGCACAGAGCTGCTATGGCTAACTATAACTCACAAATCATCCACACCCTGCTCCCCGCCCACTGGGGAAGACAAAATGCCTCCTGCGCATTTAGGACTTTCTACGCCTCCTCTGTTGGCCCCTGATTCTGGCCCCGACATCAGAAGGGAAGTGAAAATTCCAGCTTGCAAGGGGCGTCACGATTCTCGGTGACACAGCCCTGACACCCCACGAGTGAGAGAACACCGCTCTTGGTGTCTGTTCATACTGGACCCTTGTTTTCAACAGTTGCTGTTTAGAGACTGTACGTATCATAAATGTTCAGAGTTAAAATAGCCTAGTGGAGGGGGTGAACCAGAAAGGTTTCATTCAGGTTGAGACAAAGGCAACAGTCGTATGATGGGCAAATTCTGAGCAGAGATCCAGGGAGTTTAGGTGCTGCTGGTGGTTTGGAAATGGAGCCATCAGCATGGACTATAGCACACACTTTATCTCAGAGGGAAGATACATGTGCCAGAGCGCCCCTTCCCATCTCCCCTTGTCTGTATCTCTTGCTTCTTCCTTCTGGTCTTATTAATCAGGAAGCAAAAGAAGGGAGATAAAGTGAATTGCAGAGAAAAGGGGGGTCAGAATAACAAAGATGAGGACTGTGTCTAAAGGAAAAGGACAGAGAAAAGAAGGCAAAATAAAAGAGTGGTGATGAAGAAAACGGAAATATGAAGCTTATCACTTTGCTGATGGATGTCGTTCTGTCATAAGATATTAGTAAAAGCAAACGCAGACAAGATGAGAAGACTGAGTGTGGTTAAGAACGAGGCTAGCCTTGGGAATTCCAGGTAGTCAGTGGTTAGGACTTGGAACTTTCACCGCCGAGTTCCCCTGCTCATTGAGGAACTGAGGTCTTGTAAGCTGCATAGCGGTGTGGCCCCCCAAAAACGAGTGGAGCCTTTCACGAATGCAGCATCTTGGAGTGGTATGTACTCAGAGACACTGAGAGAAACCTCTGTCCCCTCCGAGTTTGCCTGCTAGAGCTCTGCTCTCAGACCTGCTCTCTATTTCAGCCCCATGTGATATTTTCATTACCTGATGGCTTCTTTCCCATGGAATTCTGGAGACACTGGTTCAAAAGAGTCGTTGGATGGAAAATCTGGATCGATGTCATTCTCGAGGGCTTCATGATCAGCCCTTCGGCGTTGGAACCAAGAAGAGGACTTCAGGAAAAACCAGGGAGGCTGCTGCTGTCCGTATTCAGCTACATGAACAGGCGGTAAAGAAGCACTGGGTCAGTCACCACCTTGAGCACCAGAGCCGCCAGAAGACAATGCAACCCGTCTGGGAAGGTTTAGAGATTCCTCAGATCCAGCATCAAGAACTAAGGTTCTTTGGCCAGTTCTGAGACAAGCACTAACAGTGTAGTTATCCCGGGTCTACTATCCTTAATCTATAAATTATCCTTAATCTATTACAAGTACCTTTTTCTTAAAGAAACCATCTAAAATGTTACGGTAGAACAAGATCTTAGAAAGTGATATTAAATGCAGAATACCGCTACAGCTAACTTTAGAAACTTTGGTGGGGGAGGGGATGCTTGATAATTTATATCTAATATGTTGTAAACAGTTATCTTAAAGAAATAGAAATGAATGAAACTGTGTTGAATCGCAATCATGTTACCACTTACTGGGCAAAATTTTGTCCAAGTACAATGTCAATACCAAATAGAGAAGAGCATCAAAAACCAACATGAAAATAGTAGCTATTATGAGGTACTGGTCGTTTGGAGAATCTGAATGGATGTTAGAATTCACGTCATAGTCCAAATGGATAAGCTGGAAAAAAAAAGATATATGTGTGGAATTGAAAAAGGATAAACAGAGCATTAAAAATTATTACTGTCTTATTTCTGCTAGACATTGGGATTGAAAAGATAAATGCAACATGATTCTGTTTTCACAGAGCTCTAATCTGTTGGAAGATACGGGAAGAAAACCATCTAACCGCAAAGCAATTCAGGGAGTTAGTGAAGGTGGTGCTCAGGGTTTGGAAGGCGAAGTCTGCAACAGGGAAGTCCTCCAGGCAGAGGTGAAAACCAGGACGCTGATACTGGAGCTGGGCTGCCTGGGGACTTCACCAGGCTGACCGTGGGGGAGATGCAGGAGTTCTAGAGGAAGGACGCTATTTGAGAGTGAAAGGGAGAGGGCTGGAGTACTTTAGCAGTCGGGCAGACGACAGAAGAATAATTCCTTAGTGTTTCCCCATGGACTGTAGCCTGCCAGGCTCCTCTGCCCATGGAATTCTCCAGGCCAGAACGCTGGAGTGGGTAGCGGTTCCCTTCTCCAGGGGATCTTCCCAACTCAGGGATCGAAGCCAGGTCTCCCTCATTGCAGGCAGATTCTTTACCATCTGAGCCACAAGGGAAGCGACTCAGCACAAGTTATGGTGTTGTAACTAGAATTAAATTTTCTGAGAGGAGGTCAGTCAGTCTCGTATAGAACCAGCCAATCAAAAAATAAAAATGTGTTCTAGGATATCGCTGGGGGTCCAGTGGTTAAGAATCCGCCTGCCAATGCAGGGGACACGGGTTCGATCCCTGGTCTGGGAAGGTCCCACCTGCCGCAGAGCGGCTAAGCCCGGGAACCACAACTCCTGAGCTTGTGAGCTGAGCCAGCGCTCAGCAGCGTGAGAACCACTGCGGAGAGAGACCGAGCGCGGCCGTGAAGAGCAGACCCTGCTCTCGCCGCGACCGGAAAAGGCTGCCCACGGCAACGAAGGCCCAGCACGGCCATAAATAAATACATACATCCGTAAATAAGTGAGTCTTAAAAATGTCTCTAGGGAATTACTGGTTTTCAAACACTGGAGATAATGAAGGGTCATGCTTCCTGAGCATTAAATGAAATAAATGTTCTTTGGGGGACCGTCCTATGAAAGTAGAAGCTGACCACACCAGTAATGAGTATCAGTCCATATTAATCAGATCTAAAAGAAAACGGATAATGCTGAGAGGGTGAAAGAAAAGCCTTTCCTGTCTTCTCAATGTGCACCTTCACAAAAGCAAATGGGAATTTTAACCTTTAGTATGTGTTGCATAAATTATCTAGGGGGACTCTGAAAACCTTCCCAGGTGGCACAGGGATATAGGAGACATGAGAGACGTGGGTTTGATTCCTGGGTAGGGAAGATCCCCGGGAGGAGGAAACGGCAACCCCCTCTAGTATTCTTGCCTGGAGAATCCCATGGACAGGGGGGCCTGGTGGGCTACAGTCCTGGGGGTTGAAAAGAGCCAGACGCGACTGAGCACACACGGGAAGTGAAATCGTCTCATGAGCTCTCACCTGGGCCATCCCAGCAGTGAAGGCGAAGGGGCTGAGGAGACAGAAGGCCCACTCCCAAGCCGCGGGGAGGCGTCTGTACAGAGCTGCGAATCCCAGGCTCCCCCAGAGGACAGTGAGCAGGAAGACCAGCAGCCCCGTCAGGAAGGGCTTCTTCACCAGCACGCTCATAAGGAAAGCCAACGATGTCTGAAAGGAGAGGAGGGCTCCAGGTGGTCCACAGTCCGCCGGGAATCATCGGAGGCGTGATGGAGAAGAATTTCATCATGCAGAAGTACGTTCCATCACTGCCCCCAACCTCTAGATGCTGCCTCACGCAAAGACTCCAATGTTGCGAACAGAACAGAGGATATGTGAGCAGAATCGGTGAGACATGACTGGGAGTTTTCTCTGAGCAAGAGTTCAGAGAGAGAGAGAGAGAGAAGTCACCAACTCACCAAAGACAGGCCGTAGAGGAGAAAGAGGGTGAAGACCGCCGTGAAGCCAGTCAGGACGACCACTGGGGCACGTGTCACCAAAAGGGCCATCAGAGTGGCCGTGATAGAGATGAAGCCAGCGTACATCAAACCCCAGGACAGCCTGGCATAGAAAGAAAACATCAGCTCAAAGTGCGCTATTCCACCCCTTGATTCATTCATTTATCAGCAGCTGTCTTATGAAGCTTGCCATATGCCAGGAGTAAAGGGAACACAGCATCTCGTAAGTCGGGAAACTTCTCTGCCCCTGAGTTTCTTCTTCTACTGGAGAAGATCGCAATAAAACAAGTTAATGGGTAAAAAAAGGGAGCTAATTTCAAAATAAGACAAAGAAACTGGAGATCAAACCAGTCCATTCCAAAGGAAATCAACCCTGAATATTCATGGGAAGGACTGATGCTGAAGCTGAAGCTCCAATAGTTTGGCCACCTGATGCAAAAAGCCAACTCAGTGGAAAAGACCCTGATGCTGGGAAAGATTGAGGGCAGGAAGAGAAGGGGGTGACAGAGGGTGAGATGGTTGGATGGCACCACCGACTCAATGGACAAGACTTTGAGCAAACTCTGGGACAGACTGGAGGGCAGAGGAGCCTGGCGTGCCGTAGTCCAGGGGGTCTCAAAGGTCGGACACGCCTGAACAGCTGAACGGCAGCAAAGCCGGGTATCGTGATGAGAGTAAATGGAGAGGTTTCCAGGGAAGACATTTATGATGATTGGTTTGTCAGTTCTGGACCTCCTCTTTCAGTAATTACATAAACATCATGGAACAAAAACCAAAACAAACAAAACAGATGATGAAGCAGGGATCAGCAAACTTTTTCTCTGAAGAGCCAGATAGTAAATATTTTAGGCTTTTCAGACCATCGTCTCTGCGGCTACTACTCGGCACCGCCTTCGTAACACAGAAGCAGTCACAGACAACACAAACAGTTTGACCATGGCTATGTTCCACTAAAAATGTATTTGTAGATGCTGAACTTTGAATTTCATATAAAAAGTTGGTGCCTTAGAACATTATTGTTCTTATGATTTTTTCAAACCCGGGTAAAAGCCTTCCCTAGTTTTTGTTGTTGCTGGTCAGTGGCTGAGTTATGACGGACTCTCTGTGACCCCCTGGACGGAAGCATGCCAGGCTTCCCTCTGCTTCACCGTCTCCTGGAGTTTGCTCAGGTTCACATCTGCTGAGTAGGTGAACCATCCAACCATCTCATCCTCTGCTCCCCTCTTTTCCTTTTGCCTCCAATTATTCCTAGTTTTGTAAAAACAAATGGGCCACTCAGTTCGCCAACCCCTGGCACAGATGACTAGATAAAGACTGGATGTAGACACATTTATACACAGACATTGGATATAGATAGAGACACACATTTAGATGGAAATGAAGATAAGTTTTGTCTTTTTTTTTTTTGCGATTGATTTCAAAGAATCAGAAAGAAAGCTTCTTTATAAGGAAAGAATCAACTTTCCCCTTCTATGAAGCTGGTTTAAGCTTTCTCTGCTATACTGTACCTATGTGACCCTGAAGGTAGTTACTTATTCTGTTTAAACTTCCATATCCTCTACTGAAAAATAATAAGATAATTAAATGAAGTGCTGTATTTTATGCGTTTAACGTGGCCACTGGTTGTAATGGAACCTACAGGTCCATTCACTGCATTCCTACACAAGGCACTAGTTTAGGACAGTATCAGGTTTAAATATGATGCTTTCCAGGTCTAGGGGGTCCAACGAGCTAACTTGTTCTCTGTCTGTTGCAAGATGGATCATAGCCATGGGGTTTACCAGAAGGCTGACTCTTGAAGTCCCATAACTCTCATCACTGGCTTCAGGAACCGTCTTTCTTGTGTAACACTGACTGATACGTAGTATATGAAGGCAGAAAAAGAAATAACGCAGAAGAAAATGAAAAAATCAGTCATAACTCCTGCTTGGGCAACAAAAGGTAGTATCTTCATATTTACACCGGTCACTGACATCAGTTTTTCCATCACTGAATGATTTGTTGTGATCTAAAGAAAGACATCAATGAACACAATGTTAGCATTAAGCTAATTATAGCCTCATGCATTTTGTCTCCATTATAGAAGTTACGTGCATTCACTCCACGTTTAATCTATATGTATGTCCATCATGATTTGTCCCCTTATAAATCCTGGAATATGCTAGATTTTGTCTCAATTCCTTAGAATATCCTTACTTAGTATCTCCAGTGGATAAAATTCTACACACAGGTGAAGTCACTTCTGAAGTGTCACTTTGGTTAGTAAGTCTCCTTTGATACATCTCACCAGAGAATCCTCTGTCTGTGGCCTGCCTCACCATCACTTCCATCCCATGACAGAGCCGGAATTCTCACCACAACTGTTTATTCACATTTCTATGCCCCATGATCCAGGATCCCTGGAGAAAAGGGCCTGTGTTCTACTTCTTTCTTAATCCTCAGTGCTTGGTGTAACGTTTAGGTAGAGTGATTATTCAGCGTGTTGTTCCATATTAAGTGACTAAATTAATTCAGTGACAGAGCCATTCGATCACCCTCTATGAAAACCAGATTTTCAAAGCAGTTAGTTTCCTTGAACTCAATACTCACTTCTATGATGGCAGCATTAATAGCAGCTTGAAAAGCTACAAAGCCTTTCTCCCAGAACAAAGAACCTTCACATATGACACTTTCATCCACTACTTGACAATGAGCTTTAGAGGGGATAAAAAGAAAAAAAGAAAACACCTATTATGATGATATGGGACAGTCTGGGATACAGGGAAAATCAGAATTTTAAAAGTTCCAAAATACACTCGTGGTCCACAATAATATAATGGATGGTAGGGGTTCTCAGGGGGGTTCACCCAAGGACAATACACCAGACATGCTTTATCAATGTTCTTAAGACCCTCTCTCAACAACTTTTCATTAAATCTTATCATCCATTCTCTCCATTAGTTGAGAATGTTTTGTTGAGTTTGGTTCTTCTGTTGCTTGTGCCAATAAAGCACTGCTTTTTTTAATGATCGGAAATCATTGAGCAAGAGCCTTTTCTTGAGGTTTTATTTAGGAGTGACATAGGAATGATAGCAATATAATTTCTTTAAAAAATACACTTAAGATCATAGGCTTTATTTAATAAGAATGAATCTCACGTATGTTCAGAAATTAAACTTTATGTTGTGTATGTTTGTAGATAGTAGACATCTACTATCACATAGGCCTCCTTGTGGCTAATGACAATATAGCAAAAAATAGACATTTTTTCCAATAGGAAGTTTACCTGAATGGTCTCTGTGCTCCTTCATTGTGGGGATTCTATGTCCCCACAAAAATTTCAAATGGTATGAGAAGGTGTTGTTAAAGATGACTCTCACGGCGTCTGTAGAATAGTTTAGCTCCAGCTTACCCATGCTCTGTTCATCAGGCCAGCCCGAGATGGTTCTTCCTGCCGAGGGAGAGGCGGGCACAGCCGGTGAGATTTCTGCGCGGCCCAGAGGCAGCGCTGCAGCTGGGGTTTGGGACAGCCTCGCTGTCCCGGCTCGGCCCCTCCGCTCCGCAGGGGCTGCTGCTTTCCTCTGACAGGGTCCTTGTTCTCTCCTCGGGTCTGGCAGAGCCCCTATTCCCACCCCTGACCTTCTGAGGTCTCAGGAGGCGCCTTCTCACCTTGTTTTGTTGCACATGTTGCCCTTGGTTTTGAGGCAGGAGATGGCTGGGCCCCCGCGGGGGCAGCGGAGCCCATCCCCTTTGGACAGATGTTCTAAATCAGCAGGAGGGAGGAGAAGCTGAGTCCTGTCTTTGTAAGAGATAAGAGACCACAGATTCCTCACTCCTGAGGTCAGGGAGACCCTGCTGACTACACATGTGTCGGTAGGCTCCTGGGAGGTCAAAAGGGAGTGATGTCAGCCTCCTCATAGGCCTCATCACTAGACCGCATCGTGGCTAAGAGAGGCGGGCACGTGGGCGCACAGAGGCAAACCAGACCCAGACTCGGCTCGTGCTGAGGCGTGATTTCGTGGGCTGCGGCCGCCAGGCTCCTCTGTCCGTGGGATTCTCCAGGCAAGAACACTGAGGGGGTTGCCACGCCTCCTCCAGGGGATCTTCCCCACCCAGGGATCTAGCCTGTGTCTCCTGGGCTTCCTGCATTGCAGGAAGATTCTTTAACCACTGAGCCATGGGGGAAGCCAAATACAGACTCAGAACCAGGCAAAGCAAAGTGATCGGCCAGAGAAAAAACCAAAGAAGTACTTGAAGAGATTAAAAGGCCACACTGTCACCACCTACCAGTCTTCCCAGAGTCCTCACAAACATACGTCTGAATGGTCCTGGACTGTCTCATTTTGATAAGGACTACAATGAGGATCACCCTTTTAATATAAAATTTCTTCAATAGAAGACTAGTAAACAGTAAGAAAATCTCCTTGATACTCGAGAGGAATATGAATTAATGTTAATGAAATCTAGATACTTGAACGCTGAACACAGTTTATCAAAGAAACTGCAAATGAATTTGTGTATTTTGCAAACAAGCAAATGACCACGAACTGCCTAAAACATACCTTTTATGAAAGGGGCAGAAGCCAACTTGTTCATTATCTCCTGGGTGGTCTTGGATTCAGGAGCAAATGCAATAACGTAATCAGAATCATTAAAATTATCTACACGCCCCAAGTCCACAGCGGGCAGTTGAGGGAAGTCATTAACTTGGTGTAAATTAGAGGAAAGCAGGTGAGCAAACAGCACTAGAAGACTTGAGAAGAGCCATTCCTACAGAACAGTGACAGAAAAAGGAAGCAAGTCAACAGATATTCTACCATGGACTGATCAGAGACAATTTAAAAACTCTTCATTCTGTTGGTTGCTTGGACATTGCTTTCTCCTCTCTTCCAGTTTTTAAGTGTTTAAGTGTTGCGACTTTCTTTTGTCCTTTAGTCTGTGTATTTTGAAATATGCACATCATCCATCAAGACAGAGTTGTAGTGTCAATTCCAATTATAATTAATAATTTAAGTTTATTTACTTCAATGCAAGTGTTAAAGGCTGGATTGCTTCATGAATGGACCTGTTGGCCCCTGAGTGAGAATGATAAAGAAATGTTCATTGAAATGAAATAGACAACCCACCTCCATAATCAGGAGTGAGGTGGTATATTTATTTTCTGCTGCCCAAATGCAAAAGAAGATAGCTCCAAAACATTGCTTCCTGAGAAGACTTTTAAAAGCCTTTGTCATTGTGATGGCATTCTAGAATTGGAAATGTACTCCAAAACATTGCTTCCCGAAAAGACTTTTAAAAGCCTTTTTCATTGTGATAGCATTCTGAAATTGGAAGTGTACCAGAATTTCAAATGCATTTGAAATCTGATAAGAACACACTTTATTGTTCAGTTATAGGGATCAAACCCAGGTCTCCTGCATTGCAAGTGGATTCTTTACTGTCTGAGCTACAAGGGAAGCCCATAATTCTAACACATGGCCTTTAAAAGAGTTATATATCTTATTCACCAGATGATTGTACTTTAACTCACATGTCGGTTTGTTTTTACACCTATATCTGTTTAGATAAATAAATTGTCAGTTATAATCCTTATACTAACAGAGCTAAAAAGACATAAAACATCTCTATAGCGTGGACTCCAGCTTTTACACGTATATAGTCCTTCCTCCACACGGGGGTCTTTGCACACTTCAATCACTGCCGATTTAAGCGCTCAGTGTACATTTGCTGAAAGAACACATGCACACTCACAGTGTTCAGAGAGTGAAATGTTAATATATCCACTCTTGAAATATGGGAGTTTTACAAGTGATTTTAAATTAGATTTTTCTGAATTTACTGAAGTTCCTACATGAATAGCATGCGATCATCCTTAGGAAGCTTACTACATGCAAGAGTTCAAACGCCATTTTCCTTTCCTCTTTTTTTTTCTGCTCATGATTTCTTTCAAACTGACACCATCTCTGTCCATAGTACAATGGTGTGCAAGTGCTACAATTTGTCCTTGGAGTTTTTTTTTTTTAATTTTGTATTATTTTCTGGATTAAGTTCCGATTACTTTCCGAATTAAGTAAGTTTCTTTTACTTTCCTGCTGAATTTCTGTACTTATTCCTTTATGAGATTCAAATGAATTCAGATGTAATTGCTACCTCAGTAGGATAAATTTTCAGGCTTTATTTTTAATGGGAGTTTGTTTTCATAGCTTTATTTTTCATGGAGTTTTTGAATATAAATTCTTTACAAATTGCTTTCAATAAGACGTGTCGTAATGAAATTTCATATTTGAAAGGAATCTCACTTGAAATAATAGCAAAGCTCAGAATTTGAAAAAAAAATCCAACCTGCTAATTAGAAACAGAATATCTATGAAAGAGTAAAGAAAACAGATAAAGTGTTTGTGCACAAGAAAGTACTCTGTCCTCTTTTAAATATGAGATGACATAGACTCCGAGCCATACCGACAAGGTCTCTCTTTTCATCCTCCATTTCCTAAGAAAATTCTTGCCAAGAAGCGCCCTCGTTTGCTGGCCCACACTGAAGTGCCTCTTGCTCATCCTGACCTGTTTATTTTAAAAGGAGAAAGTAAACGGGGAAAATGTGAGGGTTGGAAATAGAAAACATTGTGCAACCCAACCAAAGAGAAACATCACAACAGCTGTTCCCAATTCCATGAGTAGCAAAGGGAGCCAAAAAAGCTGAAAAACACATGAAGGGATGATGGAGCTCAGGATGAAAAGAAAAGCTCCAAACAAGTGTGCGCACACGTACTGTATGTGATTCCTCATTAGCCTGAGGAAGCAGAGAATTCAGCAGAGTCGTGTTCAGTTCTTTAATGGGATAAAGGAACACTAGGTGCTGCCGGCGGGAGAAGACCGCCCAGCCATTCTCGGGGTTCATCACCAGCTCCTTACTGCTTCGCAAACATCCTGCTGTCCGTTAGCACTGCTCCTGCTGTGTACGCCAAGGAAATGCCCACGCGTGTCCACGCGCGGCCGGTACCAGCATGCTCTTCACAATGGAGAGCAGATGTGATGGATACAGTTCATGGAGTACCGGGTAGGATTCAGAGGCAGTAAATCAGTACCCACTGAGCCACGTGAAGAGATTTTAAAACACAGTGCCAATTTAGAAAACGGAAAAGAAGTTTACAAGTGATACCACTACGTCATTTATATTCATTAAGGCAGGCTCAGTTGCTCCGTCCTGTCTGACTCTTTTGCGCCCCCGTGGACTATAGCTCACCAGGCTCCTCTGTCCTTGGGATTTCCCAGGAATACTGGAGTCGGCCGCCATTCCCTTCTCTAGGGGATTTTCCCAACCCAGAGACTGAACCTGCGTCTCCTGCATTGGCAGGTAGGTTCTTTACCACTGAGCCACCTGGGAAGTCTGTATTAATTAATAGTGCGAGCAATAAAGAATATCCAGGACAATGAAAAGGTGACCAACAGCCATTTCAACATATATAACCAGCACCTACAACTCAACCCCCCCCAAAACTAACAACCCTATTGAAAGTGGGCAGAAGAGCTGAACAGACATTTTTCAAAGAGGAAAGGCAGAGACACAAGAAAAGATGGTCAGTATCATATAGGTGATCCTCGGCGAAGTGCAAACCCAGACCGCAATGAGATGTCACCTCACAACGCTCAGAATGCCGTTATCAGAAACACCACAAGTCACAAATGTCGGTGAGGATGTGGAGAAAGGGAGCCCTGGAGCGCTGTGGGTGGGAATGTAAGTGGGTGCAGCCACTGTGGACAGCCACGCTACGCTTTCTTGCAGAACTAAAAACAGGACTGCCATATGGCTGAGCAGTGCCACGCCCGGGCAATATCTGAAAGTAACAAAAACACTCATTTTAAAAGATACTTGCACCCCAGTGTTCAGGCTCCGTCTGTGGCTCAGCTGGTGAGGAGTCCGCTTGGAATGTGGCAGACCTGGGTTGCGAAGATCCCTTGAAGAAGGGAAAGGCTACCCGCTCCAGTATTCTGGCCTGGAGGATTCCACAGGCTGTATAGTCCTTGGGGTGGCCAAGAGTCAGACACGACTGAGGGACTTCCACTGTCACTTCCCCAATGTCCATCGTAGCATTATTTAGGATCGCCAGGGTGTGGAAGCAACCCAATGTCCACCAACAGAGAATGGCTACAGAAGATGGAATATTACTCAGCTATGAAGAATGAAACATTTCCATTTGCAACAACAAGGATGGACCCGGAGAGCGTCACGCTAAGTAGAATGAGGCAGGGAGAGAAAGGCAGATACCGTATGGCACCACGTGTATGTGGAATCTAAAAAATACTACAAACTAGTGAACAAAACAGAGAAGACACAGACTCTCAGATACAGAGAGCACACCAGTGGTTGTCAGTGGGGACGGGGAGGGAGACACAGGGGTAGGTGGGGAAGGGTGGTCATGGGCTTATACGAATTCACCTGTGTGAACCTTTTGAAAACTGTAAAGTACCTGATGCAAAGAGCGACTCACTGGAAAAGACCCTGCCGCTGGGGAAAAATGAGGGCGGGAGGAGAAGGGGACGACAGAGGATGAGATGGTGGGATGGCATCACCGACTCAATGGACATGAGTCTGAGCAAGTTCCAGGAGATGGTGAAGGACAGGGAAGCCTGGTGCGCTATATTCCATGGGGTTGCAAAGAGTCAGACACAACTGAGCACCTGAACAACAACAACAACTGAATTTAAAGAATCTTTCATCCAATTAGAAAAAAATAAAAGGCAACCAGTGGGGATGGGAGTAGAGGTGGCATGTGAAACGGGAGTTTTAAACTCAGGAAGATAAATGATCAAAACAGACAAGGGCTTTGCTTGAACCAATCATTCAATCATTCAGCTGAAACAATGAGAGAGTGGAAGGAGTTTGAACATAAGAGATTGGAAAGGAAATAAAACTAACTATATTCAATGATGCTTTTTTTATGTTCCAGCTCTACGTGTTTTATTAAAATTAGTTTAACCCTTCCAATGAATCTCTGGGATATTATTCTCCCCATTCCACAGATGAGGAAACTGCAGCACAAGCAGGTCCACGAGGCCAGGAGGGATTTAACCCAGGTTGCCAAGCTCTGGAGACCTCGCCACTAAGCGATGCCCCCAAGGCCCAGGAGAATAAAATCAGCAGCCTGTCCTGAGGTTGGTGACCAACTGCCTTCAAACCAGGGAGGTAAGCTTGGATTCTCAGGGCAGACCGAGCGTCATCACAAGGGTCCTTAGACGTGCAGAAGGGAGGACTCTGACCTTCTGCAGGAGGTCAGCGTGAAGAGGAGGTCAGAGTGTGTGCTTAGCCACTCTGTCGTGTCTGACTCTTTGCAAACCCATAGACTGTAGCCGCCAGGCTCCTCTGACCATGGGATTTCCCAGGCAAGGATACTGGAGTGGGTTGCCATTTCCTCCTCCAGGGGAGCTTCCCCACCCAGGGATCAAACCCGCATCTCTTGCGTCTCCTGCATTGGCAGGCGGGTTCTTTACCACAGCGCCAGCTGCAAAGCCGCTACAGCTGTTTCAAGGACTCAACCTGTTGTTTGCATCCAAGATGGAGAAAGAAGGGCATGAGCCAGGGACACAGATGCGTCTAGAAGCCAAGAAAATAAGAAAACAGAATTCTCTCCTACATCCTCCAGAAAGGAGCACAGCCTTGCCCACACCTTGATTTTGGTCCAGTGACCCTCAGGTCCCACTTCTTACCTCCCGAGCTGTACAATGGCCCCTCTCTTTAGGGCATGGATTCAGGTTTAGAACCTGCCCAGGAGTGAAGGAGGGGTTTAGAAGCTATGTGGATGAGTTCCTGATAATAACGTCATCAGAGAAGACTGTGGCAGCTGGAGACTCTGACTGAAACCAAACCAAAATATTTCCAGGGCTTCTCTGGTGCCCCAGTTGTTACGGATCCGCTTTGCAATTCGAGGGACACTGGTTCACACCCTGGTCTGGGGAGACCCTGCTTGTGTGGAGCCACCAAGCCCGTGAGTCTGAGCCTGTGTCTGGCGCCCGAGGGCCCGGGAGCCCGTGACCTGTGACAGGAGACGCCAGCGCGATGAGAAGCCCCCGGGCCGCAGCTCGACAGGAGCCCGCACGGCAATAAGGACCCGGTACAGCCAGAAACAAACAGACAAAATACACAAGTCTATGAAACATTTCCAGGTGGGAAACCAAAGCTGCAGTAGACCGTGGTGTCTGGGAGGGTTAACACACTGCCGGGGTCTCCTCTACTCTCTTGCTGTGGATGAATACGTATGCTGCAGAATATTTTAAAGAATAATGAACGTGATCTAGTCATGATTGTGGTGTTTCTAACTGTTAAGGCTGATTCTTTTTTCCACAGCATGTCCTGGTCAGAAATAAAAATCCTATTCACTGTAGTTGCACAAAACATCTATTTAGCTTAAATTGCTCTGAATAGGAGCCCGTAGTGATCTAGAAATAATAACTTGGCTATAAAAGCCAGTCATCTCCTATGCAGACAGGATTCCCAGTATTCAGAGAATAAACATGTTACACAACAAAGTTTACAAAAATTTAGGATGATAAACAAGGTCAATAAAAATATAGCCAGTTAAATCATTTAAATGCTCAGACCCTTAGGTTGCTGGTTAAAAAAAAAATTAATACTCAGAAAATCATGTATCCCCCAATGTGTATAAAGCCTCTGGCAGCAAAATTGGAAATGAACAAAAAAGAATAAGCAATTTCTACAGTTTGAGAAATATAGCCTATCCTAGTAAAGAGGCAACATAAAGTCACATTCCTTTCAGCTTATCCAATAGTCTCTTAGATAAAACATGCTATTTGTCCAAATATGCTTTAGTCATGGGGTAAAAATTTAAATAAACCTTGGTTCTCCAAATGGTTATTTAGCCATACAACATGAAATACTCAGATGATTTGAAAAATCAAAATGACTTGCTAACAACATCCTGCATCTAATAGTTTTCATCCAAGTGTTTGGCATTCCCTGTTTGAAGTCACAAGCTATATTTTCAGATACAAAACACACTTTCAGAGGTTAACTTACTCTCAGGAAAGCTGGAGCGGGACTCCAGCAATAGTTCATCCACGGGTCTCCGAGTGTCCTGGAGAACAATTCACATTCCTTTTGGGTCACTACTACATCACGCTTTTAATTTCATGTTTATTGTGAATAGTTCCGTGTAGAATGATTTCCGTAAAGGATTATGGTCTTAATTCAGCCAGACTGCCAAAAACTCAGCTCACGTGACATGGAGACTTCATTATAGCTTTCCATTTGTCTCCCCGCCAGCTCCTCAGCAGGGAGTTCGTAGCTGCAGATGGCTGGCTGGACACAGCAAGCATGAAGTACTATCAAATCAAAGAGGAGCTAGTCTTTTCCAACTGGCTTTTTCATGCAAGGCCCTCATGGGGGAACTGACTCCCAACACAGGCTTTTAAAGAAACATAAATAAAGAACAGTTCAGAACAGAGCAGAGACAAGTAAAAAAGAAAAAAAAAAATGACATGGAGAAGGGAACGGTGACCCACTCGAATATTCTTGGGAGAATCCCATGGACAGAGAAGCCTGGCAGGCTACTGTCCATGGGATCGCATCGTTGGACATGGCTGAGCAGCTAACACACACACTCTGTCCTGAGTCCAGGGGATACCTGTGAGAAGCACTCATGCACCCACTTAAAAAAAAAAAAAAAGACAAATACAGAAACAGGCCAGAAAGTAACTCAAAAGTTTCTGTTGAAATTTAGTTCTTAAAATCTGGATATGGAAATATGGCGATGTAGAATGTAATTTTTTTAAGGGAACAAAATAAACTTAGTTTTCATCTTCATCTGAGTTGTGTTGCATGCAAGCAACCTGCAGCATCTTTCTTGCAGTGGGGAGCAGGAGAGTCCTTAGAGCAACGTCACCTCAAAGCACCTGCCCTCCCAAGATCTACAAGCTCGTTGTTTCTGCAAACGCGCCAGAAGGCAGACTGCTTTCTCTGTAAGCAGCCGCTGGTTTTCAGTATGTCTTGTTTTTCATATTATTGAAGAAACATTTTGAACAGGTAAGAGCTGCCGTTCTATCTTTTTTTGAACATTTCAGGTAAAGATGAGGCAATTCTAAAAAAAACTGAAAAAGTTGCTTGTGAAATTGCATGAAATTGTAATTTCATGAAAGTGTGATTCGTGGAGAACGTTGAGTAGGGACCAGCATCTCTCTGCCCGCTGCGTGGGTCTGTTAGTTCCCCTGCCCTGTAAATACGTCCTGAAAATGCCCCTGAGGGTATCCTGTGCGGGTAACCCTCACACCAAGCAGACCCATCTATTCCCTATGGGCTGTGATAATCACGTGAGGTCTTCCTCATTTACCTCCCATTCTCTCATTTATTCCCTTGCTAATTGTATGAGTCCAGAAATTGCTAGGCCAGCAAAATAGAGGCAGATTGAATTCATTAATGCCTATGACTGTCAAACAAACAGACTGATTGTTCCTATACGTCTGCTGTCTTCTGCGGAAGATACAAAATTATCATACTTAATAATACCTGCCAGAGACTATAATGCAGACATTTTGTTTTCAGAAGAACTTTGTATATAGGAGAGAGAGCGTCTTCTGACCCCAGTTGGCTTCTGAACTGGATTCTTTTCTTTCAACATGCTGGCCTCTTCCTTGACTTTATAGTGTTGTAACACAGCAAGCATACCCTCATTAATCTTCTTTTTCAACATTTTCTTGATCAAGCCATGTCTGCACTCTTCTAAATAAGCTTTAGTTTCAGCTTCCCAATTAAAAAAAAATTGTCCAGTTGGGATTTCAAAAGTGGACTAGCACTAATTTTGTAGCATAATGTCCTTATGAAGCAGCCACATATGGTATTTATTATGTGCAAGGCACAGTGAAATATTGCCATACTGAATGAACATTAGAACCTCATGAGGTGGGCATCACCATGCGTGTGTACATGCCTGCCCAGTTGTGTCTGCCTCTTCTGAGACGCTGTGGATTGTAACCCACCAGGCTCCTCTGCCATGCGGTTCTCCAGGCAAGAAGCCTGGAGAGGTTGCCATGCCCCACTCCAGGGGATCTTCCTGACCCAGGGATGGAACCCAGGGCTGTGTCTCCAGCACTGGCAGGCGGATTCTTTACCTCTGAGCCACCTGGATGTAAGGACCAGCCCAACCACGAACCGACCCAAGGGAGCGGTGCTGCAGAAGGATAAAGAAGAAGAAGACTCAGAAATACAGTGGGGAGCAGGGGGCTGACGCCACTCGCAGGCAAAAGCCCAGATCCTACTCCTCGCGTGCCCTTTACGGTTAACTTCCACTCCTGTTCCGGCTCTAGAGCTATCAGTTCTTTACAGTCTCAGATGCGGGATAAAGATGTACACTGCGCGGTCCTCAGAGTCAAACCTTCAGGCCTTTCTGGACTGTGTTTAGCTTTCTGGCTAGTGACGCCATTTCTCAGCAACTCCCTCAAGGCTCTGGTTACGGGAACCGTCACTGATGGTTTTCCATCAGTCACAGCAGTACCGCAACGTCTTGTTTTCAAGGTGTCTTTCCATGATGTACTTTCTACTGCTCCCAGCCCTTCGCCTGGGGGTGACGAGAAAGTCATTCTTATTTTTCAAAGAAGCCCCGTTAATTACAGTACAGGGCGATGCATAGCGTATCCCCTTCACTGGAAAGCCCAGGCCTTCCTATAATCACTCCCGTTTTACAGATGAGTAGACTGCATCCCTGAGCTTAAATAACTTGCACAAAATCAAACAGCTGGAGAGAAACAGAACCGGGGGTAAACCCCGCCTTCAGCCTGGGAGCTCAGATGACAAGTGCTGTGTTGTCTGCCCTCTGCGTGTCTCTTTCCCCTCCACGAGTCCCACGGGAGGCGTGAACGTTTTACGGTTCTCCTTGACTTTTGCCTCCCGTGTTTTGCAACAGTATTCTCCAGGGCCGGAAGTCAGATGCTGTCCTTTGCGTGGAGCTAAAGCATCCTCCTGGACTCTCTCCTGGCGATTTGTACGGGGTACCTGGGGCCGCGGGACTCGTATGCAGACCTCAAAACTGCATCAGGTCAAAGTGTAGGGACCTGATCTGCCGAGAGAGCATGCAGCAGCCCAGACGCCTGATAGAGAGAGGCGGGGAGCGCGGCTCTTTTCCAGACTCTTCTCTGCTCTTGCCCTTCACCCTCCCTGACCAAGCTGCACTGCCTGCATCTGGCTTTGGTAGATGCTCTCCCGATTTCCTTGTTTCTTAAAAATAGAATAAGGATATTTTACTTGGTCCTGCTTTATGAACTTTTTTTGTGTGTTGCCACTTCCTTTGTATGACATGTTACTGTCCTCCAATCTTATTTGCAGTTGCATTTCTTGGGTATCTTTTAGCCTCTCTCTGTGATCTGCCTGGGCTTCCCAGGTGACTCAGAGGTAAAGAACCTGCCTGCCAATTCAAGAGACACAGGAGATGTGGGTTAATCCCCTGGGTTGGGAAGATCCCTTGGAGAAAGGAATGGCTACCCACTCCAGTATTCTTGCTTAGACAACCCCATGGACAGAGGAGCTTGGCAGGCTACAGTCCATGGGATTGTAAAAGAGTCAGACATGACTTAGCGACTAAACAATGTCATCTGCCTCTGGGATGTCTCATGGAGCAGAATAATTTTATTTTTCTTTCACCTCTTCTGCACATCTTTTACTTTCCACAAGGAATGTAAATCATAGGATCGACAGTGCATCCCATCCGGCTCCTTGATGGGATGGTGTCTAAACTAAGCTTGCCTGTGCTTTTCCACTTCTCCACTCCTACACAGATTGTTTTTCCTCCGCTCCTCTCCTTGCTCTTTTGTCCTCTTCTCATCTGGAAACTTCTGAGTGAGAGCCTCCTGGCATGTTGTTCTACTGGTGCTCACCTTGAGACGCTGGCCAATGTATCTGAACCTACGCTCCTTGGGAGATGGAAACACTCAGTGTCTCCACCCATCTTCCCTCCACAGCCTGATCTGGACACACGTGCTCCCTTCCCAACCCCGAGGACGTCCTTCAGCACATTTGACCTTGAAGCCTTAGCCCTGCTCCTTACGGGCTGTGCAGTGCTGGCAAGTGATTTTCTCCGGAACCTTCCCCTTCCTCACCTGTAAGTGACAAAGAACACATCGGCATCCAACGGGGTCATGTCGAATTTTAAAATTTAGGGTTTGTTGGACAGGGTAGCAGGGGATGAATATGTGATCACTTATGTGTGAAATCTAAAAAACAAATGACTGAATATAACAAAACAGAAATAGCCTCACAGATACAGAGAGCAAACCAGTGGTTGCCAGTGGGGTTATGGGAGCAGGGAAGGAAAAGGGGTCACGAGGTACAAAGCACTGTGTGTAAATAAATAAGCCGCAAGGACACGCTCTACGGCACAGGGAAAGAGCCAGTGTTTTGCACTAACTTTAAATGAGGTATAATCTGTAAAAATTTTGAATCACTACATTGTATACATGACACTAATGTTATATATCAGCTCTAAGGAAGTGAGAGTCGCTCAGTCGTGTCCGACTCTTTGCGACCCCATGAACTATACAGTCCATGGAATTCTCCAGGCCAGAATACTGGAGTGGGTAACCTTTCCCTTCTCCAGGGGATCTTCCCAATCCAGGGATTGAACCCAGGCCTCCTGCATTGCAGGCGGATTCTTTACCGGCTGAGCCACAAGGGAAGCCCAAGAATCCTGGAGTGGGTAGCTTTTCCCTACTCCAGTTCTTCCTGACCCAGGAATTGAACTGGGGTCTCCTGCACTGCAGGCAGATTTTTTTTTTTTACCAATTGAGCTATCAGAGATGCCCCATATACCAACTATACTTCCATTAAAAAAAAGTCAAAGAACTTGTATCTGTTTTTAAGCTCTAGGTAACTTTCAGCTAATACATTGGTCAAATATGGCCTGCCTTCTAGTCAGTTTTCTTTTGAGATCTATTTTCCCTGTCTTACCTTTTGCCTAACTACCATCTTGAAATTGGAAAGCAATCTGTTTCACACCACAGAAACAACCTTTCCACTACACAATTTTAAATGTTTTATTTTATTGTTTTACTTTATAAAATCTATGTCTTTGTTATTGATTTTTATCGAAGCATAGGTGCTTTACAATGTTGTGAGAGTTCCTACGGTACAGCAAAGAGAATTAGTTACACGTAATCACACAACTCCTCTTTCTTGAATTTCCTTCCCGTTTAGGTCGCCACAGAGCCCTGAGCACCGGTTCCCTGTGCTGCTCAGCAGGCCCCTCCGTCCTTGGGATTCTCCAGGCAAGAACACCGGGGAGGCTGCCGTGCCCTCCTCCAGGGGATCTTCCTGACCCAGGGATTGAACCCGAGTCTCTTGTGTCTCTTGCATTGGCAGGCGGGTTCTTTACCACTAGCACCAACTGGGAAGCCGTTTTAAAATTATATATACTGCTAATTGTTACGTGCAACATGAGCTTAAATAACATCAACAGAGAATGATCGGGCTGGAGGCTTCACGGGCCCTCTGAGGGGCAGAGGAGTTTCCATCTCATGGTTGTATTAACCTCTTCATCAACATTCCCCAGCTCCTGCTCCTTAGAGAGTTCCAAGAACACCTGAGTGGGAGGCAGAGGAGGAAAAACAATGAGCAAGCTGTTGATTGGTCTCAAAAGAAACAGGCAACATGCATGGGACTTTTATGTGAAATTTACAGGAACGACACCAGATCTCACGGGATGACTCACCTTTTCCAAGGTGCACTGAGAGAGGCTGTATTCTTCCAGGTTAAAGTTATGTTTCACTGAAAAAAAACAAAAAAAGACTGGTAGTAGATGCTTACAATTTATTTATTACCAACCATCTTTTCAAAGTCATCTGAAATAAAAGTGCCAGTAATGAATATGAATGGAACACAGAACTGAATGAACAAATGCTTGGTGAAAGAATGAAATAGTGAAAAGTCAAGTATCAGTATAAATACATATTAAACTCATCCTGATATTAGAATTTTCTCAGATCACTTACTGATAATCTGGCTTATTACTGGGTTGGCCACAAAGTTCCTTTGTAACATCTTATGGAAAAACTCAAAGGAACTTCATTGCCAAATATTACTTGGTATGTGTATCTTGGGGAGACAGCTAAGTTCCTTGAGGGACTGAGGAACTCACCGGTACATTCTTACACATGAGGAAGGTTGCAGTTCTATCGCATTCCCTTTAAAAAGACCTCAAGGTCCTGCGTAACTGTGCTACAGCCAGTTCCTCTGCAGTCCCATCTCTCTTCCAGGCTTCCCCACCAGGAAATCTGCCATCAGATGCGCTCCATACACACTCACGGGTCCAACAGTTCACCGTTTACACACAGGATCCTCGGCGCACGAGCCACCCCTGGGTTCCGGGGATGGAGCAGCAGAGATCCGGCAAAGCCTAAACCCCTGCCTTCATGCCGTCTGCATTCTAAAGAAGCACTTACATGTGTAATAAAGTAACTAATAGTAGCTACTCTGGAGAAAAGAAATATCTAGGAAATAGTTGGTGCTCTTTTTCCAGGATGATTTTAAGGAAGGCCACAGTAACAAGCTGATAATTGAGCATAAACCTAAAAGAAGTGAGGAACAGCCTGGATATTTAAGAAGCAGAATTCCAGGAAGGATTAGAGTGTGAAGCCCTGGCGCAGGAGTAGGCAGGTGTGTCTGTACATTTAGGAAGAGCAAGAAAGCAAACCAGATTTTTCGTCTCAAACATGAGGAGTCGGGCACCGCTCTACGCTCTTCCAGATGAACCTGCTCAGTCCTCCTAGCAATCCTGCCAAGTGGCCACTGATACTACCTTTCACTTAGAGACGAGCCATCTAGAGACACAGCGGTTACGTGGCTTTACCCAATGTCTCTTAGCTTGCAACTTGTTCTAAAAATGGAACTCCTGTGTGATCTGGAAATCCCACTCCTGGATGTATAGCTAAAGAAAATGAAAACACCAACTCAAGAAGATTCATACACGCCAGTGTTCAAAAACAGCATTGTCTACAATAGCTAAGATACGGAAGCAAACTAAGTGTCCATCAACAGATGAATGGACAAAGGAGGTGTGCTGTATCAATGTGTATCTCACGTAAAATAAAAAACTGCAAGGATATATTGTGCAGTGCAGGGGATGCAGACAGTATTTTATAATAATTTTAAATGGAGTATAATCTACAAAAGCTCTGAACCACTGTTTTGTATGCCTGAAACAAATATAATAGTGTAAATCTTCTGTACACCAATTGAAAAATGAACATAATTAAGGTAAGAACTAATTCTTCAAAAGTTTTATTTAAAAATGGCCATTCTTACCTGTCTCTAACTTGTGAAAGGCCTGAGAGAGAGGCTGGACGTCCTGCACAGGCAGTCTGTAAGCCAAGAAGGAGGAGTACCTGGAGACAGAAAAAGTGTCACACTTTTATCTTGAGTTTCAAGGGGGAAAATGACCATCAAAATAAAAGTTGATATTAAAAGTTAGTAAATACATTTTATTATTTTTAAAAATTTTATTAATAAATAAAATGAGTGCAAATTAACATTTGGCTTCAATATGAAACAATAAGATAAATTTCAATAGATACTTCTTGCAGTGGCTTTGTTGGCTAGCAGTTGGAGATAATTCTCCTGGAAATGATCCAGTATAATTACATTTATGCTCCAATATTTCGGCCACCTGATGCCAAAAACTGATTCATTGGAAAAGATCCTGATGCTGGGAAAGATGGAAAGCAGGAGAAGAGGGAGACAGAAGATGAGATGGTTGGATGGCATCACTGACTCGATGGATATGAGCTTGAGCACATTCCAGGAGATGGTGAAGGACAGGGGCGTCTGGCGTGCTGCAGCCCGTGGGGTTGCAAAGAGTCAGACACCATTTAGCAACTGAACAACAACAATGCTCAGCGTAGTTTATTCAAACCTTTTCCTTGTGGAACATAGACATTCTGAATGAATCCCTTTGCCGAGCTTGAATAATTTAGAACTAATCCCAATATTTCATCCTTGTAACCAGAAAGCGAAGGCAAGAGACAGGTGGTTGAGAGTGAGGGTCACAGTAGTGAGGGGATTGAGATGACTTTACACTAAAAAAGCACAACATGAGAGCTGTGAGTTAGGCCTGATTTGGGGCAAAGTGAGGACTGTAGCCTGAGAGACAGCGCCTGCGATCGCTCTGAGACGCTGCTCGGAAGAGGCAGCGGGGCAAGGTCAGTGTGGAGGCGATTCTGCTGGAGAGGGGTCCCTGCAGTCAGGCACGTGTTTTTTGCAGAGGATTCTGTTGGTCTCGTGATGGTTGCTGCTGACCACGAGGAGCCGTCGTCGCCACGAAGGCGGTTAGTGCTTTTCTAGATGTGGGGAGGTGTAAGAGCTGGGCTTGTAAAATGGGCTCCTGAGGACATCTAACCATCTGAGGACCGGTCCTGTTTCCCCGGAGCACAGATCCTCATGCCTGCACCCACCCGGAACTCTCTAGGGGGCGTTGGAGGCCCCCAGCTGCAGCAGCACCCGGTCTGATCCTTGTGGAGGGAGGCAGGCGACGGCTTGTGCCCATCTGCAGTTGACCCAGCTCGAAGGGGAGGGGGTGCCAGGGCTGATTTCTGCCCCCGTCCCCCCGTCCCACCTCTGCTGAGACCTCAGGCCCCACGCGCGGCTCGTTCCCAACAGACTGTGAAGCCCCCGGCCGCCCCGAAGCTGCTCAGACCCGGTCTTCGCCCAGCCCTGCTCCCCTGCCTGGCTCCATCAAAGCCGTGGCTTGCGGCCCGGGAGTGGGACTGAGTCCCGCGTCCCCGCACCCCCCTTAGATGATTCCATTGCTTTGTACTGGGTGTTACACCCTGCTTCTTCCATGGCTTCTCCCCCCGAGGAATTTCAAACTCAGCTCCTGCTCCAGCTCCCTGCCCCCCCCTTGAGAAACCACACCCCTGTGTCTCTGTGCTCACATACACACTCCCTTCTGTTCTTCATTGTGAGGCAGGAAAACGCCACTAAAGGGACACAATTGATGATCCCAGTTGCTGTTTCTGATGGGGCTGATTCATCCTAAATAGTTGTATCTTTAAAACAGTAAATATTTATATCTTTTAAATATTTATGGGGAAGCCCCAGGAAGGTGCCCCAGGCTGGCTGCACTTCTGTGCAGATTCAAGTCATCAGAACTTACTCTCCTGTTTTTCCAAGTCCCACTCCAGACCTGGGGACCAGCCTTGGGTGGCCGCGGAGGCCCAGGCCGGTGTCCCCAGGCCTCCCCAGGGGGACACATCTTTCTGGGGACGCTCACTAATCTCCTCTAATCGGGAAGACGTAAATCTGTTTCTGAGGTCCCTCCCTTGCTGCTGAGGTCTAATTGCCCTGAAGTGCTCACAGAGCAAAGAAGGAACCACGGATGGGAGAGGCCAGCCTGCTCCTCACAGCCAAGAGCTCCCTCACCTTTCCTGCTGGGCAGCCCGCGGGAAAAGCCTCAGGACCTCCGTGTGGACCGACGTCCCCTGGGAAGCCTCCTTCAGTTTTAGTTCCAGAATGTAGTCCTTGCCGAGGCTGTTTTTCAGGTGTTGGATGGAGCCGATGCATCTGTGAACAAGAAGCAAGGCACGCTGGGAAAATCTTGCCCCTGGGATTTTTTCCTGTTATTCTTAAATTTCAGATGTAGGGAAAGGGGTCCCTGCGGGAGGGGGGAAGAGTTTCAGTGGTTTCAGTGGTTTTGCCCTTTTCATATTTTTTGTGTTAGTTGCTAAGCCGTATCCAGGTTTTTGCAACCCCATGGACTGTAGCCCACCAGGCTCCTCTGTCCGTGGGATCCTCCAGGCAAGAATACTGGAGTGAGTTGCCATTTCCTTCTCCAGGGTGTCGTCCAGAACCAAGGATCGAACCTGCATGTTGGATTCTTTACCGCTGAGCCACTGGGCAAGCCTGGCCCTTTCATAGCAAGTCTCGTTTAGAAATCGAGGGCAGGCTTGGCCGGCACCCACCTCAGCCTCCCGGACACCATGACGGCCACACGGTCGCACACGGCCTCCGCCTCGGCCATGGAGTGGGTGGTCAGCAGGGCGCCCCTCGTCGTGTTTCTGACGGCTGTCTGGATTGTCTGCCTGAATGAGTCCCAACAGTAACGCCATATTTTATAAGGGTGAGAAAAAAGAGAGACGGAAGGGAAATTTATGGCTAAAATACAATTCATGAATCATATTTAAATTCTAAATTAAAAAAAAAAACAGGAAAATGTGATTACATAGAAGGTTTTGATAATAGTTTTTAGGTGTGTTAATGGCATTCTGGTTAAGTTGAAAAAAAAAAAAGAAAATTTCACTTCTTTTGCAGAAGCTAACTGAAATGTTTACAAATGAAGGATACGCTGCCTAGTATTTGCTTCAAAATAATTGGAAAGCAGCAAAAGGAAGTGGGTGGAGGCAAAGATGAAGAAAGATTGGCCTTACACAGAGAGCATTTGGCTTAACAGAGTCACACGTGATTCTCTTTCTATTTGTATAAAATTTCCATAACAAAGCTCTTTTAAAAAGTTGGGAAAATACTGGGCAGACACAAATATGAAAGTGGATTGGAGAATTTTATAACTGCAAATATAAAGTCCTCTATAGAAACATAAGAAGAATTTAAAAACTATTAAAAGAAACTCTAGATCAACAAATTTAACAGGTTAGCTAAAGGCAGGGGGGCAGAAAGCAAAGGAGAATGTATTCGCAAGCTAATAGTTTCTAAGGAAAAAATTACAGACATCTCAATAATTGGCAAAATTAATCTACATTCCAAATCGCAAGACCTAAAATTCCAGCGAGACACTGAGAGGTTTTCTAATCCCATGTGAATGCCACTTGAAGGTGGTGCACTATGAGAGAATGCGCCGTTTAGTCGCTCAGTCGTGTCCGACTCATTGTGGCCCCGTGGACTGTAGCCCTCCAGGCCCCTCTGTTCATGGGCTTCTCCAGGCAAGCGCACTGGAGCGGGCGGCCATGCCCTCCTCCAGGGGATCTTCCCGATCGATGCAGGGACTGAACTCCCGCCTCCTACATCGGCAGGTGGGTTCTTTACTGCTCAGCCACCAGGGAAGCCCCTGAGAGGATCTACTTGTTAAATCCTGGTTTCCCTAGGACACTGAGTTGTCTCCGCTCAGCTTGGGGCCAGTGGATCTGCTTTTCCAAGATCAGCTTAAAAACGCTCCTTTCACAGAAGGTCCTGCCTCCTGGCCCCACGGGCGCGGCTCACCACAGCTGCTTCTGCTCGGCGGGGTCCAAGCCTGTGGACGGCTCATCCAGAAGCA
This sequence comes from Alces alces, assembly GCA_015832495.2. Taxonomy (NCBI): domain Eukaryota; kingdom Metazoa; phylum Chordata; class Mammalia; order Artiodactyla; family Cervidae; genus Alces; species Alces alces. The sequence continues at coordinate 1,776,572 of JADEYB020000027.1, forward strand.
GGACGGGCGGGTCTCCCAGCAGGCTCAGCACAGAACACAGCTGCAAGGCAGAGACACGGGGCTGTTCCTGCCGCCGCCCGCCACCCTCCAGGAAGCCCGCGGCACACACACACCTTTCTGGCGGCCCCTCCCGGTAACTTCTGCGTGGGAGTGTTCAGCTGTTCGTGCAGCTTGAAGGCGTCCACCAGTCTGGTGGGAAACAGGGTGAGATCAGGAGAGGATGTGGGGAGAAGGTAAACCACTCACCGGGATTATGGCCCTGGGTCCCCTCCTTGGCTCCATCACTCTCAGAACTAACTATCAACGCAACATTGTAAAGCAATTCTCCCCCAGTTAAAAAAAAATTTAAAAATCTAACCATCAGAGAATAAAGTTTATTCTGAACATGAAAGACTTACATCTTGTAAAAAAATTTTAAAACTAACTTGAATTCTAATGAAATAGATGATTATTCATTCATTCAACATTTTTTCCATTCATTTTGTTGAAGTGTAGCTGATTTACAATGTTGCGTTAATTTCTGCGGTACAGCAAACTGAATCAGCTATACGTACGCACATTCTTTTCCATATTCTTTTCCCTTAGGATCTAACCCAGGACACTGAATAGAGTTCCCTGTGCTGTATGGTGGGACTTTGTTACTTATCCACTCTGTGTGTGAGAGCTTGCACCCGCCAAGCCCAGGCTCTCTCTCCATCCCCCCGAATCCCAGGTTCCCCGGGGTGACCACAAGTCTGTTCTCTGTGACTCTGTTCCTGTTTCTTCGATAAGTTCATTTGTGTCACAGTTTAGATCCCACGTGTAAGTGACACCCTGTGTATCACTGAACACTGACTGTTATTCTACGCCGTTTACTTTTTAAGGGTCCCCCAGCCGGGGATGCAGGGTTTGGCCCCTGGCCTCCATCCCCTCTGCACCCCTGCTGCTCCCCGAAGATGGAGCTGTCCCCCCACTCCCCGCTCTGTATCAGGACGGCACAGAGGAGCCTCATGGGCGCGCAGTACCGTGAGATGGCCACGCGGGCGTCCGCTCGCCGCAGCCCTTTCACAGCGGCGAACACCTCCAGATGCTCGCGCGTGGTCAGGCTGGGCCACAGCACATTCTCCTGGGGACAGTAGCCCAGGAACCGGATGCTGGCGTCCCCCTGCTGATCCAGATCCGAACCGTACCCCGTCAGCTCCACCTGAGAAAGGGCGCTGGTTTCAGAAATGTGCAGGCTCGTCTTCAGACACATGATTCCTCGAGAAACTGACTTGTGGCTAATGAACATCGAAGAAATATTACAGAAGTCACCCCATATGTTTATTGCAGAAAACTATTTACTCGCAGTACAGGCTCACAAGAACATCACCTCTATCTATTATAGCATGTCTATTTGGGGGACGGAAACCACATCTTCATTTGCACTACCTCTCCAGCTGTTGGCGTCATCATCCCAGATATCATTCTAACAGACGAACTTTTACCAGCACCATTAGGTCCCAGCAATCCCAAAATTTCTCCTGAAAGACAGGCACCCACCTGAATCAGTATTGGAAGTAAAACAATAACATAAATCTGCTTCTTCAGCAACTATCTGAGATACATGTTCATCTCCATTGCCATTTGGAATTTTTTTATCATATATGTAATCCATGTCACCAAAACATGTTCTTTAAACCCTATAATTATATAAAACATTTTGAAAAAAAGCTTAGAGACTGACATTTGCTGTCCATACATGGGTCTTTTTCCAGATTACTTTTCCAATGAAAAATGTGCCCATAATTTTTTATACGGCAGATGGCTGACCTGCTGAGTACCTCAGTAATTCCTAAACCTGGGGAGTCAGGCACCTTTTCTCCATCTCAAACTCCACCACCTGTGTCTGAGTCATTATCGTCTTTCATCTGAGATGATACAATGATATGAAAGCCTCTTAGCTTGTCCACCACCCAAATTCATGGACAAATAATAGCCGGGGTGAAACATTTTTCAAAGTATCAATTAAATGGTGACAAAAACCCTCTAGTGGCTTTCTGTTCAACTGGCCTAATATCTAAACTCCGCTGTTTTTCACGCTGGACCCCGCGGACCCTGCTCACCTCTGAGAGCATTCCTCCAGTTCACAGAGCGTCTGCTGGCCTCTCTGAGCGCCTCGCCCACTCCAAAGGCAGGCCTGGGTCTGAGCCCTCGCTGTTTCCTCCGTCTGGGACGCTCTTATCTCTGCACGCTAACATTGCTGGCACCTTCTTATCACCTAGTGCTGAGCTGTGCTAAGTCGCTTCAGTTGTGTCTGACTCTTTTGTGACCCCATAGACTGTAGCCCGCCAGGCTCCTCTGTCCATGGGATTCTCCAGACAAGAATGCTGGAGTGGGTTGCCATGCCCTCCTTCAGGGGATCTTCCTGGCCCAGGGATTGAATCCAAGTCTCCTGTATTTCCTGTATTAGCAGGTGGGTTCTTTACCACTATACCAACCTAAAGCCTGTTATCACCTGATCTTGGCTTAAATGTCTCTACTCAAGAAAAGTCTTCCCTAACCCTATGCTTCCCTGCTGGCTCAGACGGTAAAGAATCCACCTGCAATGCAGGAGACCTGGGTTCAATTCATGGGTTGGGAGGGTCCCCTGGAGAAGGGAATGGCAACCCACTCCAGTATTCTTGCCTGGAGAATCCCATGCACAGAGGAGCCTGGTGGGTCACAGTCCATGGGGTCGCAAAGAGTTGGACATGACTGAGCAACTGAGGCGTTCAGATTTCAACCCTAAGTGAATGTGGCCCCGAGTCACTCAGGTCATTTCACAGATTTGAATGTTCCCCATAGAACCTACCAGTGTGACATCTGAAACTTCTCTTGATAAGTCATTTTTGTTTACTAACCCCTCTGGGGATGTAAAAACTATGCTATCACGCATTTGTCTCTTTGTTTCATAATTATATTTCCAGATTCTTAAACAGCCCCTGGTGCACTCAAAAAAACATAGTTGAATGAGTGAATGAATGTTTCAGCAAGTACAACAGTGTCAAAAACCTCAGTGTTCAGTGGGTATTTCTAAAAACAATGGCGAATTTAAACACTGACTGTTCCAAACCTTTTTTAACACAGAAAGAGATGTTTCTCACTGCTGTCTTCTTCCTCCTTCTTGAAAAGCACCTTTTCTTCTGGCCTGCATATTCTTTGTGCAGACAGCTAGCAATTATGACCGGTTTCTGGAATACAGGACAGAGTGATTTCCTCTTAAGCAGCAGTCACTTTTCATTTCTATGCTCTGCCTCCTGGAACCTCTCTTGCCCTCTGTCATGAACCAAACCATATTTGTGTTGAGGGCAATCCACATTGCTTGTCTCAAATGTAACATGCATTCGTGGATGTTGACCATACTTCTTGCTAAAAACAGATGAATGAACAAAGAATATGTATATATGTATATATACATATATATATATATATTACTCAGTCATAAAAAGAATGAAATCATGTCATTTGCAGCAACCTGGATGGACCTAGAGATGATGTAAGTGATATAAGTGAAGTGAGTCATAAAGATACAGACAAATATCTCATGAAGTCACTTATACGTGGAATCTAAACTATAACACAAACAAAAAATCAGTGGACTGAGTAAATAGCACCATTTCAGGCTGGCTTCTTGACTTCCAGTAACAGAAGTATCTAAACTTGTGTGAACACCTCCCATATCAAAATCAAAGAGTAATCCTTAAAATCTTAATCTCTACCTGGCATTCTATAACAAATCTCACATTAATTCTTTGACTCATGAAACTGGGGGTTTGAAATCGCAGCTCTACATATCCAAGTCCATTTTTCTCAAAAAACCAAAAAGATGAAACCAGTGTGATTTGCATTCCTCTTTGACATCACGGGCTTCGAAAGACGTGCCTGCATATTTAGGAATTACATAGAAGCATGGTTTCCCAGGTGGCTCAGTGGTAAAGAACCCGCCTGCGGTGCAGAAGATACAGGCAACACAGGCTCGATCCCTGGGTCGGGAAGATCCCCTGGAGGATAAAATGGCAACCCATTCCAGTGTTCTTGCCTGGAGACTCCCGTGGACAGAGGGGCCTGGCGGGCTGCAGTCCATGGGGTCACAGAGTCAGACACCACTGAGCGCACACACACCCCGAACTCTAAACTTTCTAAACAAAACCCAGCACATCAATCAACCTCTGTTCCTGAGCTCCTGAATACGCCATTAACTCATTTTGCCACTTGTGTCCCTACCTCCTCTATTGACGTGTTCAGGGCGGTGGCTGTTCTTATTCTTTCTGCTTGAACATCTTCGTCTTCACCTGCATGTTCTTCCGCATTTGAACGAGCATTTCTGCTTTTCGGAGAAATTCTACAGAAAAGATGAAATATACAGCACATGATTTTTTGCTAGGTATCAAAGATGTATCAAAAATCAGCTTCTCTAACTATCCCTTCCACTCCCCCCGCCATAGACTATATTTAAAATGGCTATATTTTAAATGGATAACCAACAAGCTCCTACTGTAAGCACAAGCAACTCATGGTTATGTGGCAGCCTGGATGGGCGGGAAGTTTGAGGCAGAATGGATACAGGTATACGTAGCGCTGAGGCAGTTTGCTGCTTATCTGAAACTATCGCATTGTGATTGGGTATACCATTATACAAAATAAAAAGTTAAAAAAAAATCAGCTTCTCTGTGATTTCACCGTGGTGCTTTCAACAAACTGGTGATGATGCTGACTATGAATATCATGTCTTCTTCTGCCAGGAACATCCACCCCTGCAACCAAATCCCCTTCTCGGTGTTGCTGTGGTTCTCCTAATGAGCGTCTCTGACCCTTTCAAATTTCTCAGCAAGTACTGCTGCTGCTTTGAAAACCAGGCCCCCTGTGTTCTTCTCTGATGACTCTGAGCCCACGTGACTCACACCCAGTAGCTGCCTGGTGTCCTTTACTGTTTGGGGCTTCCCTGTGGCTCAGACTCTGCCTGCAGTGCAGGAGACCTGGGTTCGATCCCCAGGTCCGGAAGATCCCTGGAGAAGGAGATGGCGACCCGCCCACTCCAGGACTCCAGTATTCAGGGGAGGCTGGAGTCTCTCCCCTGCTAAAACACTCTGAGCTGTGCTGCTGAGCCAACCCCATCCTATTGCTCTGGTCAGGCATGTGTGGTCCTCTTGAGTGGGAAAAGGCATATCTGAGTTCTCATTAAAACACTTCTCTTAATATATACATTTGATTGCAGCAGAGCTGAATTACAGTGTTCCCTGTGTGCAGCAAGGTGATTCAGTTACACGTACACACACTTATTATATTTCAGATTATTCTCAATTATTAGTTATTATAAGATATTGACCACAGGTCCCTGTGCTATACAGTAAATGTTTCTTGCTTACAGAATATCTTTTGTTTGTTTTTACTTAGAAATCTAGCATTCTATTCATACTAAGTCAAACAAGTATTTGAGTTCTCATTAAATTTTTGAGAGCTTGAAAGCTCCCTTCAGCTGACTGATGGCAGAACTCTGCCTGGTGGGGGTGATTTAGTCACTCAGTCGTGTCCGACTCTTGCTACCCCACTGACTGTAGCCCGCCAGGCTCCTCTGTCTTTGGGATTCTCCAGGCAAGAACACTGGAGTGGGTTGCCATTTCTTTCTCCAGTAATGTTTTCTGATGCAGGGATCGAACCCAGGTCGCCTGCATTGCAGGAAGATTCTTTTACCAACTGAGCTACAAGGGATGCCTCTGCCTAGGTGTCCTGTTTCCTGGCAGTTCAGCCAGAAATCCACTGACCATGCTGAAAATCATCACGCTATTTATACTGTCAATATAAATCAGCATTAAGAGGCTGAGGGTGCAGCCACTTCCCAGGAATATTAAAATGCAGTATTAAGTATGAAATTAACTTTTATCCCAACCTGAAAACAGGATCCTTTTGCATTATTTTCTTTCCACACTTTGCTTCTAGGCATCGCAGGACAAACATGAAGAGCAAAGCCTGAAAGTAAGGCTAGGAGCAAAGAAACAGTTACACTGAGGGGTGAGTTCACATCAGAAACATCTGAATCATAGTTTGGGTCTCTTGTCTTCAGATAAAACAGGTCTGAAGCATTCGTACAGACCAGTTCTACAGTAACAATCCAGCTTGGGGAACCCGCCTCCTTTCTTTCTCCCTGATGTACAACCTACATCCGGTCTGTCCGCACCTGTGACCTGTTTCTCCTTTCAGAGTTACCCAGAACTCAGGGCTGCCCCCACCCTAGCCGGACAGCAACCGCTGACAGTAACACCACAGCCCCTGGCTGTGGGTCTCTCTTCTTCCCTTGCCCCAAACGTCTACTCTCAACACAGCAGCGGGAGCCATATTTTAGAGCACAGATCAGATCACAGCACTTCCTGAAAACTCCGCTGGCCCCTTGCTCTCACAAAGTAAGATCAAAGTCCTGGACGTGACCCAGGATCTCCCAGGCAACCCTCCGTTCATCCACACTCAGCCTGGTCACCTCGGTGACCTTCACTCTCCCCTGTGGCTGCCCTGCCGCCTGCCTGACCCTGGGTCAAGTCAGGGTCACTCTCCCACCTCCTCTGGGGGTATTCCTCCCTGTGATGTCCCCAAGCCTCGCTTCCCTGCCTCCTGCGGGTTTTATTTTTGAAGTCCATCCATCGCACACCCCATGTTATTTATTTAGTTTATTATCTGCCTCCTTCCATCAGAATTTAAGCCCCATGAGGTCAAGGGCTACTATTTTTGATCTATGCCTAGAAAAGTACTGTCACATATGCAAAGACACTAATTTTCTTTAGTCCGTATACACCAGTATAATCATTTTCCCTTTTCATTGTTTTGTTTATTTTTTACTTTTGCTTTGTTTACCTCTAATTGCAAAGGATTTAAGTTGTATTGCATGGATTTCTTTACAAACTCTCAAATTTGGAGGGGGCAGTAGACAGGATAAATAAGAAAATCTAATTTTATACTGCATTCTGGATTTACACAGTCCATTCATGCATATAAGAAATAACTAGAACGTAGAATTGTATCTGAATGTAATTGCTTTGTCTAAGACTATATTAAAGACACTTTCAAAGTTGGCACACTTCAGACAAGATCAAAGAGTTACTACAGTAAATTATAAGGCCCCCCGCCCCGCACCCCCGCAAAAGCAGGCAGTGAGGTAGAAAAGCTGTCTTACTATTAGGCACACTAGAAGGTCAGCTGCACTCAGGTCAAAATTTGCGTCTTCATGTTTCATCCTGTAGGAATGGATTCTCTGCAAAGACCAAAAAAAAAAAAAAAAAAAAGGCTCAATGGAAATTCATCAGCTTTCTTATTTGCATTTAATTAACAGGGAATTTTACATATTGGAGATTTCCCTCATTAAGTTTGATTCCCCCTTTGTGCCCTGGTGACAAGCAATTCCCCACAGAGAAAAGAGAGGACCCCTACCCAGCCCTGCCTGCCTCTCCGAGGAGGTAACCCAAGTCTGTCCGTCTCTCCCTTCTATTTTTCCTTGATATTTTGGTTTAATGTTTGCTGACCGTCTACTCAGGTGTAACAGACAGAGGGGTCTACACCGTGAATGATTCTAGGGCTCCACCTTCTTTGCCCTAAATGCCCCCGGGAGCCGTCCTGGATCCCAGGGGCGACTGTTTCCACCGCAATAATAAGTCCCATCCTGGGATTCTTTCTTCATCAGCGGCGCGTTCAGAAAGTCACTCATTCCTCCCCAACCGTGTGTGACACACGTGGGTTGGTGTATTTCGTTTCACAGGGCGACTTACATCTTAGGAGAGAAAGGCTTTGTGTGAAGGGATGAGTTTGCAGTCAGGAATTCCAGTCAGTGCCAGTGAAGGGAAGGGACACTTTGCAGCTGACTTTCCAGGTCCCTGGGAGCACACGGGGTCAGGGGAGCCCTCGCGACTCCCTCTAAGCCACGACCTCCTGGAAGACGGCGTGCTCCTGGCCGAGCTCTCCCACTCGCCGCGCCCTCTGGCTCTTCCTGTGTGAAGTGCTTTTGCCTCTTCAGTGCCCCGAGCACCCTCTCCTGCATCCCTGCCTTGGCCGTTCTGCCGCCCGCCGCTCGTCAGGACCCAGCGTAAACCGGCCCCCACGGACTGCAGCACGCCAGACCTCCCTGTCCATCACCAGCTCCCGGAGTTTACTCAAACTCATGTCCACTGAGTTGGTGATGCCATCCAGCCATCTCATCCTCTGTTGTCCCCTTCTCCTCCCTCCTTCAATCTTTCCCAGCATCGGGGTCATTTCCAAAGAGTGGAAATGACCACCTTTGCATCAAGTGGCCAAAGTATTGGCGCTTCAGCATCAGTTTAATTCTATTTCTCAATGAGTAAGTGTTATTGTATGTGAGTATACACTCACACTGGATAATGAATACCCATGGAATCAGGCAACGTTTTTCCGTTTAGCATTCGTTTTAAATACATTTGACAGTGTTTATGTTTCATAAAGTGCATGTGGCAGAAGCGTTTATTTTTATTTTCGGCCACCCGGTATGCCTTCCGGTGTCTTAGTTCTCCGACCGGGGACTGAACCTGGGCCCTGCACCACAAGAGTGCTCTTCACTGCTAACCCCCGAGAATTCCGGGCAAAGCTTTCAAAATGGCTTTATTGTGGTTTAATCCTCGTGCCATAAAATTCATTCATCTTAAATGTACGATTCAAAGATTTTTAGTAAATTAGCAGAGCTGCAAGAGCATCACCACAATTCAGCTCAGGAACATTTCTCCCACCCCAAAGAGATGCCCACTCCGTTCCCACCTCGGCTCCCAGGAAAACACCAGCCCGCTGTCTGTTTTCATAGATTTAGGCAAAGTGCTTTAATACGCTGCACATTCAAAATTAATGGCACATTTGATAACATTTCTTACCACTTGCAAAAAAGTTATAAATCCACTCAAGGTTGCTGAGGGAGCTAAAGCCATGCAAGCTATCAGGACAGGGACGTCTGGCCCAAATAGCATGGTGATGCCAAATGTGATGACTGTGACCTGCAAGGCAAGGGGAGACACGTTAGCCCCACACATACTCAGCATGGATATCTGAGGAAATGCTTAAGATGCAGGTGCTCTGATCAAACACACGGGAATTTTCCCTTGTGCGGACACACTCCTTTCAAAGGGAGAAGGGAAGGGAGGAGATTTTGTTATGAGAAAGTGTATGACCTTCAGCTCCCAACAGAAAATTCTTAAAGGGAAAATCTGGAGACGAAGGTGAGAGCTAAATTGTTCAAACAGACTCACTGAGATCTCAGTTTTATCCCAAGTCTGCCACTAATTTTTGTGTGACTTTAATTAGGTTACTTGACTAGCAGATCCAAACAATTGTGTACGGGACGGATAAACAAGGTCCCACTATACAGCACAGGGAACTACATTCAGTGTCCTGTGATAAACCCTAACGGAAAAGAATGTGTGTATGTAACAGTCCCTTTGCTGAACAGCAGAAATTAAACTCAACATTGCAAATGAGCTACACTTTAATAAAAAAGTTTAAAAAAAAGAAATTATAAAGGATTAAAGCATCAAAGGAAAAAAAAATCCAAAAACAGAATACTTAATTTTTTCCCTCCATAAAATGAGAATTACACTAGATAATCTTCATTATTTTTCAAATCTGATATTTCAACGTTCCATAAATATGTGGTTACTTTTCAGTGGTATAAAAAATGAAACAGACAAATGCAAAGAAAAAAGAAAATAATCAGAAAGTATATAAACAAGTATGACACTGTAACACTATGGTGTACTTTTTATATTGTGAACAAAGAAATTTTTAGTTTGCAAAACTTACTTTGTTTTTGCAATACTGCTTTGTCTTATTTTAATCCATAATAAGTTTAAAATTAATTGGCAATAAAGGGAAAAAAGATCTCCAATCATTTGAAGATATATTTCAATTTGAAAAATGCAGTTTTTTGGTGTCAAAAGTTCAGTTCTCGGCTGTGATTCTTTATTTGCTAAAGCTTGCTTATTCACATGATAGTGAGGTCTTAGTCATCATACTAATCCACAAACCTAACAGAAAAGGCCTTGGTATTTTCATGACTCTCCTTAGAAACAACAAAGCCAAATTTCCTTGTTTGTTCATTTATTCACTTGCCGCTGAGGAATTCTGCAGGAGGAACTCACGACAAGACAGTGCAGACTCAGGTCTGCCTCACCAGCCCTTCGTGCCTTACTGTGTACAGAATTGGTGAGGGGCAGGGAGACGGGGGATGGTCTCTGCTCTCTCAGTGGACAGACACGGAAGCTCCGCTCTGGCAGAGTCTGACGTTTCGAGTTCTGGAAGCGCTGTCCTATGCTGTTGGAGTTGACACACTTTGAAATCTGCTGAGAAAATTCTTTCTCATTTTTCCCAACTGAAAGCATCACTGCAGAGGCTACATCCGTGAGGAGAGCCCCTGCCCTGGCCTGCTTCTGCAGTGAAAGCTGAGGGGAAGGCCCGGTTCTACCGGAGATGCTGAGTGAGTCCTCATCTGAGAGGCTGTCGGATCTGTGCAGACAGGGTGAGTGGTGAGTACCTGGTAACGCAGCGGCTGCCTCCTCCCTCGACACACTGCAGCAGGCGTTCATCTAGATGTGCATTTACTAAATCTCAGCCTGGAGTGGTTTCTGCTCAACTAGAGCCAGCCGAGCGTGAGTGGGCAAAGACATAAAGAAAAAGGAAGCACGACTCCGGCTGCTGACTCAGGACCAGTCAACTCAAAGAGCGTCTCTGAGGCTGCTCACGCTGGGATAGTGGAGTCCTCACTCACTCTGACAGGAGCAGACCTGTCAGAGCCCCTATTGGCCAATAAGCCTGAGGTCGCTCGAACACCAGCCCCGAAAGAGACTTTGTTCAGAGCCGAAACGACAAGAAGACACAAAGTGTGCACACGAATTTTCTGTCCACCTTTTCCGGACGTACGCAAACCAAGAATGTGGGCTGAAAAGAAATCAACTGTCAGTCAGACTGACATCTGTTCCACTTACCCAGCTTCTGGGTTTATATTGTGAAGTATTATTAGGTCTGTTGGCTGGGAAAAAAAAAAGAGAGTTCCCACAGCAAAGTATGAATGGAAAGACTTTGGTGCACCAAATGTTCATGACTGTCTCAAAATCAGTCTTCCAAATAAAGTATCTCTGCAGACACTACCAGCGGAATACCGAGAAATACTGCGTTGGCCAAAAACTTTCACTTGGGTGTTTCCATAACATCTTAACTTTTTGGCCAACCCAATACTATCTAGAGATGCCAAATTAGAACGCTGTCCACTGAGAAAAGGTGAGTCAACAGCTAGCTGCTGACCAGGACAATCCGCTGCCAACTCCTTACAGAAATCAGTGGATGACATCATATGCATTTTCTTAGCAGGTGGACTTTGGTTGGGTTCCTCTCGTGATTTCAAGACTCCTACCCCAAGAACTGAGAGTTGCGTATGCAAGACAGACATTCCCCCAGCAGCTGAGGAGTTCAGCGAAAAGGCACCTGAAATGCTGAGATTAGGCAACCCCAGAGTTTAGACTAACATTTCCATCCAAGTTTTCAGTGATCTTATGTGCTCAGTTGCTCATTCATGTCCCACTCTTCTGCGACCCCAGGGGCTTCCCAGGTGGCGCTACTAAAGAATCCACCTGCCAATGAAGATGTAAGAGAGACCGTTTCGATCCCTGGGTCAGGAAGAAGGAAATGGCAACCCAGTCCAGTGTTCTTGCCTGGAGAATCCCATGGACAGAGGAGCCTGGTGGCCTACAGTCCATGGGGTCGCAAAGAGTCGGATAGAAAGTAGCGACTTAGCAGGCATAGCACACGAATCTTCTCTGTAAATTCGAGTCGAGTTCGTACATGAATTCTCCAGGAACATCCATCACTGACTCCGTAACATGTTACGCCCACTCCTCTTTCTAGGCTGTGATTTTAAGGTGTTGATTGTCCCCATTGCTCAAGGCAAATGTGACTATGTTTAATGTTACACGGAAAGTTTAAAAAAGAACGGTTTGTGGAAGTACTTACTACATAGAAGCAAAATGACCAAAGGCCACTATTTTTTCTCCTCTTACGAAAAATAAATGCTATCACGTATGTCAGGAAGACAAGTGAAGCTGCATAACCAAGCGTCATGACAACCTGAAGATAATACAAAGAAATACCAAAGTTAAAAAAATGAAATATTAACTGAAAATGAGGTTACAAGAGTTGCTTAAGTTTCTCATTTCACATGCACTCTGCATGGTTTATGTTTGGGTTTGTGACAAACTACAAGTGGAAACTTCATGATCATATGAAACTATATCAATGTGAACGTTTACCATGAACTGCTGCATAAGATACTGCCTGTGCCATTGTTACTTACCAAAGCAAATAAAACTCGACTTGTGAGATAAATGTACACCATGTCTGCTAGGTAGAAAATCAAATACATGGAAAGGAGAATGAGACTGTAGAGGCTGACGTCCACCAGCGCCTGCCCACACCAGTACGCAGAGGGGAGGAGGCCAGAGATCCACATCTGGGCCTTGGTTCTCTTCTGATGGAAAACCACAGCAGATACATGGATTCAGTTGGAATTCAAATCCAAAACACACACACCTGGTGATTTTCAAAGGCAAATATAATCTAATATTCTAATAAATTTAAAAAATATTTAAGTGTCTTGAAGTGGGCCATTTTTCGAAGACTTTATTGAATTTGTTACAATACTGCTTCTGTTTTATGTTTTGTTTTTTTGGCTGTCAGGCACACGGGATCTTAGCTTCCTGACCAGGTACTGAACCTCAACCCATGCATTGGAAGGTGAAGTCTTAACTACTTGGACTACCAGGGATGTCCCTAAAAATTTTTTAAACTCTAATATTTTAAAATTTTAATATTTTAATCTGCTTCCCAGATAGCTCAGTTGGAAAAGAATCTGCCAGAAATGCAGGAGCCTCTGATTAAATTCCTGGGTTGGGAAGATCCGCTGGAGAAGGGATAGGCTACCCACTCCAGTGTTCTTGGGCTTTATTTGTGGCTCAGCTGGTAAAGAATCCACCCGCAATGCGGGAGACCTGGGTTCGATCCCTGGGTTGGGAAGATCCCCTGGGGAAGGGAAAGGCTTCCCACTCCAGTATTCTGGCCTGGAGAATTCCATGGACTATACAGTCCATGGGGTCGCAAAGAGTTGGACACAACCGAGTGACTTTCACTTTCACTTTTTCAATGTCTTAATTATGCGTACAGTGCTTTTAGGAAGCCGATGACAAAAAAGCTGGTTGCATCAAGATGGACATTTATATATGAGAATTGTTTTATCTGGTAGGTTTGAAGAATAAATAGAACAGTAGCCTCCTAATGATTAAAGCCTGAATCAGTCTCCTTCAAAAGAAATGCTTTTTTGTCATCTGAAGAACAGTAAATTCTCCATTATCTAAATATACTCCTGGATAATTACTGACTCAGATGGTAAGATATTACTTCTTTAAATCTGATATGACTGTCTTGCCTTGATAATGGACGTGACCCAACACAAATACAACCAAAAAACTGTATTCTGCGCAATGGCAGATGGATTAAAGTCCTGATTGTGGTCTTCAATTTCAATATCAATGATTTCTTCCCTGTGGTTAGGAAATGATGTGGTCGAAAGTTTTATCATATTCCCCTTTGAAGGTTTAGATTAACTGGAGTGCCTACCAGACTGTCGCCCTTTTCCCGTCCTTCTGAAGTAACAAGCACTTTGTGCTTTTAGAAGTAACTTTTCTGACTTGATAGAAATAATATTGAACTGCATTATCTGAGTTAAACACGTTACAGTGTTTTCTTGTGAGAAAACCCATAGCATTTAACACATAATGACTGAGGCCCCAGCGTTTTTCTTCCCTCCTCCCCCTTCTTACTTTGTAATCGCTGACACTGTTCATGGCGATATAAGGAGACAGGCTGCACATGACAATAAACAGGAAGAACGAGCCTTCAGGGAGCCCCGTCCAGAGCAGCATGTGGCCCTGCAAACAAGACGCGCTTGGTGGGGCCCGGAGCGGCAGCACAGCGTCACACCAGAAAACCTTGATGTGACGGTGTAAGTTGACGCCACCTCAACAAACCAATTCATTAACGGTATCCATATCAAGCTTAAAACCAGTGAGCATTTGTAAAAAAGGAAGGAAATACCGATCATCACAAAAGCACGTGTTTCTGGAAGTACTAAAAAATCAAACGTGCACATCTAGTTCATCAATCTCCACCCACAGAGGTGTGGGGGAGAAGTTGCTGATCACTTAACACGAAGCTTCTACTCCAAGGGGAAAAAAGAGAAGAGAAAAATGACTCAGAAACCATTTCACGGTGTGTATCAAAATGAACTGAAAGCAGAGACCAGCCCGCACTTGGTCACAGCGGCGCTGTTCACACGAGCCGATGGACAGAAGCAGCCACACGTCCTCAGAGAGATAAGTGGGTGTGCACGAGCAGAATCATTCACCCTTAGAGGAGGAAGTCCTGTCACACGCGGCAACATGCGTGAACTGAGGGGGTGTCAGGGAAACGGGAAGGGAAGCGGGAAGGAAGCCAGGCACGAGAGACGAGTGCTGGTAAGTGATCCGCCGACACGGGTCAGATTCCCAGAAAGCACCACAGCAGAACGGGGGGGTCAGGAGGGCGACGAGGGGCGGGGAACAGGGAGTCTTGTTTGGCAGAGATAAAGTGCTAATTGTGCAAGACAGAAGAGTTCCAGAGATCTGACTCAGTGTGAATATACTGAACACTTCCCAAGTGTTCCCTTAAAAACACCCAGATGAAATGATCCGACTCAGTGTGAATATACTGAACACTTCCCAAGTGTTCCCTTAAAAACGCCTAGATGAAATGATAGCCAGCGGAATCTGCTGTGTGCCTCAGGAAGCTCCAACAGAGGAGACAGCCTCGAGGGTGGGGAGGGTGAGATATGGGGGGCAGTTTCAGGAGGGAGGGGTCTATGTGTGCCGATGGCTGCTTCGTGTTGACACCAACGCTATCCCGTAAAGCGATTATCCTTCAATCAGAAATAAAGACATTTTAAGACATGACTAGATGGCAAGTTTTTGTGTTATGGGGCTTTTTGTTTTTTTTAAACCACAATACAAAAAATAATAATTAAGGAACCATGAGAGAAGTAGATAATTCAGGCCTGAGCAACCATCTTCCTTAGCAAACCTAGTGATGAAGAGGTGAGGATACTGGTAGCTGAGTGGGAGCTTCTGAAGCACAGACTTAAAAGGAAAACTCGCTGCAATAAGCCCATTGTCAAAGAGAGAAACTTGAACTCACTTCCCCCAGGTCGGTGTCTGAGTCTGGCCTTAAGCTCACAGCTGGGCCTTCCCAGGTGGCACTAGTGGTAAAGAACCCGCCTGCCAGTGCAGGAGATGTAAGAGATGTGGGTTTGGTCCCTGGGTTGGGAAGATCCCTTGGAGGAGGGCATAGCAGCCCACTCCAGTCTTCTAGCCTGGAGAATCCCATGGACAGAGGAGCCTGTCACAAAGAGTCAGACACGACTGAGTGACTCAGCACACACAGGTATGAGGCTGCCTCCAGGACTAATTACAGGAGGCCAGGGCAGTAGCCTGTCTCTAGATCATTCTCAAACTTTCCTTCAGGCTTTGGAAGCTACATCTATAAATTCTAATGTTTCAGCAGATGGGAGAGCGCTTCACTGTCTTTCTGAGAATGGCTGAAAGGAGAAAAGTATGCACCTCTGGGGATGTCTAAGAGAATAACCGTGGGGCGTTGGTCCATTTTGATCCTGAACAA
This sequence comes from Alces alces, assembly GCA_015832495.2. Lineage (NCBI taxonomy): Eukaryota > Metazoa > Chordata > Mammalia > Artiodactyla > Cervidae > Alces > Alces alces. Next base: position 1,792,304 of record JADEYB020000027.1, read on the forward strand.
ACAAGCAATAAAATGAGGAAACTCAATGACCCAGAGGGGCTGAAGCCCCCTCAGTCCACCCAGCGGACCCCTGTCTGCAGGGTCCCTTCAGACCCCCTGGTCCGGCTGCCGCCCCGCTCTCAGGCCAGCGGCGGCTCTGGGTCAGCGCCGCGTGCCCCGTGTTCACCCGGCACCACCAAGGCCGTGAAGGCCCAGAGTGGGCGCAGCCCTCTGTCACAGGCTGGGAGGCCTGCTTCTGACGGCTCTACTTCCAACCGCGGTGCTTGTTCTCCCAACCTCCTGGTTTGGGACAGTCAGGGTCCACTTTGGGAGGTCCCTCTAGGGCACCAGTCGGGGTCTAACCAGAAAGTCTTCACCACCCTCAGTACTTAAAACAGAGGGAAGTCAATCACGCAAGGGTTACGTGGGTGGGAAGAGTGGAGGAAGCCGTTGTCCCTTCCAGGTTAGAAGTCGAAGGGGAGGGGATGTGATCAGAGCCCACGGTGTGCGACCTTTCTGCCCTCCTGGCTCTGATCCCTGCTTCCTGCTGTCTAAATCCAGGCTAGAGCCGGCTGGCAAAGACCCCTGAGAACGTGGCTCTGAGTATCAGAGACCCTCGCGATGCAGAGCAATGATGGGTGAGTGAAGGGACGGATCCGAAGGAAGATGGCCCAAGAGCCGGCAGATTCTCCTTCATTGCAGTCAATCCGCTACCCGCAGAGTCAATGAAGGGTCCACCATCGAGTGATACTGGCTTTACAAGATTCTAAAGCTGGGTTATCAGGGCTCCCGACTTCCAACCAGTTGTACACACACACACACACACACACACACACGCACACTCACTCTCTGTCTCCAAGACACTTCTGCAGTCAAGCTTGTATTTTTTCAGAAGATTCCCTAGGAGACTATGACAGAATACTTTAAAATATCCCCTCATGCAAATTCTTTAGTAGTAACTTAGGAAAGAATCATACGTTGCTATAGTATAGCCTGATTGAAAAATTAAGACGAGATGGTTTTTATGACTGACGATCCAGAGGACCCAGAGCACTCACTCAACAGCCGAGGAAGGTAAGCAAGCAAACCCAGCGCCTACCAAAGGGTACAAACTTCTCTTGGTGTGAATACGCTGTGTCTGACCGAACATCCGGAGCAGCCCGCTGCTGACGACGCTGACGAGGACAGGAAAACAGTGCAGTCTCTTGGTGTTGCACACGACCAAGAACCGATAGTCCTGCCGATCAAACAAAGACAAACAACGTGACACTGATTCTGCGCCACTGAAGAAGGAGAAACAGGCTTTGCACCTAAGAGCTTAGCAGCGGCACATCTAGAGGTGTGACCGTCTCTGAGCGAGCTGGCCTTTCTGAGCGTCGCCCTCCTCTTTTGTTGGGGGGGACAGTGAGTGGGCTGGGATACGGCCTAAATGAGATCATGCACATCAGGTTCTGGTGGAGCGGACAGCACAGCTGGCCGTATGCATTTTTATCAGCATTACTGATTTGAAATCATTCGTCCTCGTTTTGCTAACGAGGGAGTTTTAGCGACCAGGATTTCAGAGGCCCTGACAAGGGGACAGTAAGCTTACAGAGAGCAAGCAAAGGAAACCTGATCTTCTGCATAGGAGGTAAGCACGGGATTACACTGCCAATGAAGCGCTTTCACACTTTCTGAGACCACCGTTATGTTCTTCATGTTTATAAAGATGCTCATGCAGGCTTCTCTGGGGGCTCAGTGGATTCTTTAGAATCTGCCCACCCGTGCAGGAGACAGGTTCAATCTCTGGTCCAGGAAGATCCCACATTCCACGGAACAGCTAAGCCTGCTACTATTGCGCCCTTGCTGCAGAGCCTGGGAGCTGCAGCTACTGAGCTCACGCGCCTGGAGCCCGTGGTCCCAGAAAGAGAACCGACTCTGGAGAGAAACCCCCCTCGCTGCACCTAGAGAAAAACCCGCGCACAGCCACGAAGACCCAGCACAGCCAAAGACACACAAAATTCTGAAACTGTTCACGCATCGTTCAATATCACCAACCGTTCACACAGTAAATTCCTGAGATCAGGAACAAATAAAGCAACCAACAAGCAACAGAGTTTCCACGAGCTGGCACCGCGATTACATATCTAACCAAGCGCCTACTGTAGGCAGATTCAGGGATACAAATCAGTGCCTTTTGCTCTGTTTTTATTCCCCTTGTAGCAAGAAAGAAACAGATAGCTTCACTGAATCTGGCCCCAGATTTCCACTGGGATGTAAACTCAGCGTTTTACTTAAGATTGGGATGTATTTTTCAACAATCTTATTCCTGTGAAAGGATCTTTATTACTTGTACTCTTTTATCCAAATTGAAACATATTAAATAATAAATTGAGAGCATTTTCCTCCCATAGATTTCATGTGATTATTATAGTATTTAATGTATTTTCTCAATATATAAAAATATCACTTGGGTAGTTCATCATTAAATGGGATTTCTTAAATTCATAATTATAGGGGTTGGTACTCAGAAGGTCTAATATTTTATTGAGTCTGAATAATGCTATGACATCTAGGTACCTTCAAATGTAAAAAATCTTCTAATTCAAAATTTAAGATAAAAATGTTTTACAATTTATTTAAATGTCACAGTTTATTCAATGATAACCCCAGGTGTTTTTGAGCTGTCACTATATACTTGGTTGACTTTTCACAGTGTTTAAATCAGTTAAAATGTAGCACTTTAATTTTTTTTCATAAAAGCAAACACAAGAGGCAAGTGGCAAGCATACCTTTCGTTTACCAGAAACGATGATGGCCCCATTGTAAGAGGGATCTTCAGTGCCATTTCTATTTTCAAAGTCATCTACCTCCAAAAGTATATTTTGATGCTTCAGTGACTGTATAAAATCTTCAATATCTGATTCTAGCATGAAATCCAGAAAAGAAGGCCATAGAAAGCAAGAACATGTGTGACAATTTTTAAAAATAAACCAGACATACAATTTAAAATCAAGATTTATAGAATACCATGTAAAGGCATGTCTCTGTGGGCATAAAAATAATAATAATATTGGCCCATAAAAGAGAAGCCATTCCACTATCTTCTGTTATCAAATCTTATGCTTTACCACTGAGCCACTGAAGAAGCCTGAAATAAGCAGTTAGGCGAACCCAATCGCCCATCATTTAGGGTAACAAGATCATGGGTTCTAATCGGTCGTAAAGAATCTTCCTAGATTTTGTTGGAGGGGCATAGGGTATAAACATGCCGTCTTCACATTATCAAGTGGCGTGTATAACATTTATGGTGTAGGTTAGGCTGCTGTGACGCAGAGACCGAGAACAGAGTGGTTCTGTGAGTGCAGAAGTCCGTCGCCATCTCACGGAAGAGCTGAGGACCATCAGGTGGGCAGCTGACGGGTCAGATGGGTTACACAGGGACTCAGGCTCCTTCCGGCTGTCCCAGCAGCCCCAAAGTCACACAGACATGCATCGCCCCTCGCAGGTTCTTTTCCATAAGTGAGGTTTAAAATACACATTTTACTCTCTCATTGTTTGCTTCCCCCATCTGTGCTATTTAACAGTAAAAATCACTTTTCTCTGGATTTAAATTTTGTTTCTCTGTTTACCCGTGTTGTTGATGATCAATAGGCTGGTACGAGGGTCCTGGGGAAGCTGTCCCGGAGAGAGGAAATACAACTCGGGCGTAAACTCCCAGTCAGCGGTTTCATTCAACACCGCGTAGAGTATGCTTTCCACAATCAAAGGGAACACAGCAATTCCAAACACGAACAGTCTATCAATAAAGAAATATTACCACATGAATGCCACTGTGACAGGACAGTGTTATTTATTCAGCCAGACGTTTCACAAGTATTTGTTGAGTGCCATCTATAACTGGTGCTAAAATTCTGAAAGTCACACTTTCACATGCCATGCGCAGGCGCATGCTCAGTCCTAAGTCATATCTGACTCTCTGAGACCCCATGGACTGTAGCCCACCAGACTCCTCTGTCCATGGGATTCTCCAGGCAAGAGTACTGGAGTGGGTTGCCATGCCTTCCTCCAGGGGATCTTCCTAACCCAGGGATTGAACCCATGTGTGTTGCATTGGCAGGCGGGTTCTTAACTGCTGAACCCCCAGGGAAGCCTGGCATTGCAACATAAACACAGGCTAAAGTATGAAAATTAAACAGATGTGTGGAGAAGGCTGCTCAAGCCCTAACATCCGGTGTTCCCACTGTTGGTACAATCAAACGCTACATTTATTCCTCCTCTGGCAGGAATGCTGCTGAGGGGGTGGGGGTACTGTGTTCCAGGTTTTTTGTTTGCTTGTCCGCTTTTGTCTTTGTTAGATCCACAATAACAATGTTTGTTCCTTTAAAAGTCCTTTTCCAACACAGGTCATTACAGAGTGGGGCCTGTGCCGCACAGGAGTCCTCACTGGTCATCTGCTTTCTATGTAGCAGTGTGCGTGTCCCCCCAAGCTCCCGTTTACCCGCTGCCCCCAGCCTTCCTGCTTCGCCAACTGTAAGCCTGTTTCCTACTTCTGTGACTCTGCTTCTGCTTTGTAGGTAAGTCCATTTGTACCTTTCTAGAAGGCTCCACATGTACACAGTATGGTATATTTGTCTTTCACTTTCTTCCCCCACTGCAACAATCCCTAGGTTCGTCTGTTGCTGTAAATGGCATTATTTAGTTTTTTATGGCTGAGTAGTATATCACTGTATTCTAGTTTCAGATTCACTCCAGTTTAACCCGCTCATGACACTCACTGTCTAAGAAGCCGTGTGCCCTGATACTCACAGGGTCAGAAGCCCTTTCTTTCCTCGTCTTAACTGTAAGAAGCGGAGCCGTGCCATTGCCCAGAACTGCAGCCTCCAGAGGCCCGTGACACTCACAGTCTTCTGCATCTCGGGGGGAGAAGGGCAAGGTGGATCCATTTCATGGAGCTGTCCCGTGTCCCTGCTCATCTCTGCTTGTTGAAAATCTACACACACGCACACACACAGAATACACACACATTACTAACAGCATCATGGGCATCACAGCTTTCTCTTTGTAACAATATTAAACATTGTTTTAGAATGTTCATGGTTACAAAGCAAAGAAGGTTGGAAACAAATTATGTGCGTGATGCCCACATTCAATAAACTCAGTGGGGAAAATATGGTGAATTCATACCAAACGTGGAACTCAGGAAAGATGATCACAGTATGCCCTATCTTTGAAAAGACAGAGAAGGGCCCATATGTGACAATATTCTGAGGGATTTCAAGAAATTTCTTCCACAGGAACACCCAATCATGGATGCCTAAATGTCTACTTAAAATTCTATGTGGAAAAATTGTCATATCTGAAACCACCAGATCTATACCTGATCCCCAGATACATGCCGTACAAGCAGCGTGATTTGGGACAAATCATTTAACTGCTGTTCAGCCTGATTTTCTCAGGTGTAAAAGTGCGCCCATGGTGTTTGTTACAAGGGTTATTTTGTTGTTTGTTAGTCGCTCAGTCGTGTCTGACTCTTTGCAACCCCGTGGACTGTAGCCCGCCAGGCTCCTCTGTCCATGGGATTTCCCGGGCAAGAATACTGGAGCGGGTTGCCAGTCTCTTCTCCAGGGGATCTTCCCAACCAGGACTGAGCCCACACATCCTGCATTGCAGGAGGATTCTTTACCACTGAGCCACCTGGAAAGCCCATAAAGGTTATCATAGGAAGGTAATTGCAATACAGCCACACGTCGATCAAAGTGTCTGCCATAAAGGTTGCAAAATGACGCTTTCTTTAATCATCCATTAAAACACATGCTGGGCTTCCCTGGTGGCTCAGTGGTAAGGAATCTGTCTGTCAATATGAGAGATCCATTGATTGAACCCAGGCTTCAATCCCTGGGTTGGGAAGATCCCCTGGAGAAGGAAATGACAATCCACTCCAGTGTTCTTGCCTGGGAAACCCCATGGACAGAGGCGTCTGGAGGGCTGCATAAAGTCCATGGGGTCACAAACCGTCGGACATGACTTAATGACTAAACCACCACCACCAAAACACACCTTAGGAGATTATTGAATCCTTTTCCCCATTAAGGGCTCAGTCCGCATATGAGCAAGGTAAAGGCAGTCTTGACAAGAAACATCTACTCAGACTTCATGACCCTGATGGAGAGCGTCTGACACCATCAGAGCATCCAGCAAGCAGGGATTCTCTGGGAGAGGAGACAGCAGCTAAAAGAGGAAGCGAATCACTTCTGAAGGGAAGTCTGAGATGCACCAAGAAGGGACTTGGGTTTAGTCCTAGTGACGATGTGAGGAAAAGGCTGACCGCTCTTCCCAAACAGCACTATCAGATCTGGAACGTGTCTCGTTCCTGCTGAGAGCCACACAAAAGACACTCTAGACTCTAAGCTGACACATGACTGTTTGGAAGTTGGTCTTCCATGACGTATACGAATGGATGTACCTTGCTCAGCCGTCGAGTTCCCTTCCAGTTTCACGAAGACTTCATTCAGAGTCGACGTGGAAACCTCGTAACTCATCACACCTGGGCCACAACCCTCATCAAGGTCACCGAAAAGGTCTAAGGCAACAGGAGGGGACAGAGACATCTGAAATACCACATTGACAACTAAGCCTAGTGAATGGACACCTATCTGAACGATGATGCCGAATGTTGTGTAGGTCACGTCTTTGGAGGCAAAATTTCACCCGGGTGCACTCCCTCTGTGACCTGAAGAGGGAGGCCACCCCCACTGCACAAACCCTCTGCATCCATTGTCTGCCTACAGCTCATGATGCGCCTGCAAACTTCTTTGAGGAAAGATGAACAGAGAGAGCATCCCTTCTACCATTGCCCCACAAATCACTGTCATCCCACAAATCATCCATCACCCCGCAAATCACTGTTGCCCCACAAATCACCATTGCCCCACAAATCACCATTACCCCACAAATCACCGTCACCCCACAAATCATCCATCACCCCACAAATCACTGTTGCCCCACAAATCACCATTGCCCCACATATCAGTCACCCCACAAATCAGCATCATCCCACAAATCACCATCACCCCGCAAATCACCATCACCCCACATATCACCATCACCCCACAAATCACCATCACCCCACATATCACCATCACCCCACAAATCACCATCACCCCACATATNAATCACCATCACCCCACATATCACCATCACCCCACAAATCACCATCACCCCACAAATCACCATTGCCCCACAAATCAGCATCACCCCACAAATCACCATCATCCCACAAATCACCATTGCCCCACAAATCACCATCACCCCACAAATCATTGTCACCCCACAAATCACTGTCACCCCACAAATCACCATGTGCTTCTACCTCCATTCCTGACTCTCCTTCTGGGTGGTCTGCAGCTCCTCCCACCCAAGATGGCCTCTTTGATTTGGGTCTGAACTCCTTCCCCTTTGGGACTCTCGAGGACCTCCCAGAATTACCTCCTCCTTTTCTCTCCTGCATCAACTTCTGCAAGTACCGGCTCACCCCAAATCACACGCCAAAATGCTGTAAGGTCACCCATTGAACAAAGACGTGTGTGCGTGCATGCGACAAGCAACAGCAAAACAAAGGAAAACTCTCCTCCTCCCACACAAATGCATACGCTACTCCAAAGATTTGTCTCTTTTGCTGTCTTTCATTAGTCACATCCTATTCACACATAACATACACAAACCCAAATGCTACCCTTATACCCCTGCCGCCGCCTGCCCAGAAGCTACTGTTTTCAAGCATCAGTGATTCCAATTTTCTTCTTAATTCAATGAATACATTTTCTTGGTGGGGGGGGAGTTGTTTGTTTTTATTCTTTTAACTTGGTCTCTCTCTTTTTAAAATTTAGTGACAGTCAAAGCCGTTGACTACACCCTCCTTCTAGAAACATTTTCTCCCTTGAGTTAATAAGAACAGACTCTCTTGTTTCTCCTTCAACTGCCCTGGGGGCTCCTGATTTCCACCGCCCTCTGACCGTCCTCCACTCTCTCCTGAGGGTTCAGTCTTATGTCACCTTCTCATTAATCCAATCCCTTGCATTAAATCCATCTAATACCCAGGTTCAATTGATTCAACCCGAATCACTGAATCAGTGATTCCCAGATTCAGCTCTCACTCTGCTCTCTGAATTCCTGTATCCCATAACCAACTATACACTTAGCCGTTGGACAGCTCCACTTGGAAGTTCTCATCTCAGCTTCAGCTCAAGAAACCTGACCCCAAACGAAATCCAAACCCACCACATATGAAAGCTGTAATAACGGTGTGAACACTTGTTCCCAAGCTCATCCCCTCGTACTTATACTTAAATTACCTGAAAATTTATTTGTCCTTTCCGCAGGCAATGTATACACAAGCTTTTCTTTGCTTTCCGTTTTCAATTTAGCATCAGGGATGTGGTGATTGATGAGGGATGTTATTTTCTCTGGATCACACATTTCACTTCTGTACAAACTAACATGTAAAGGGAAAGACAGTTCATTTGTGTCTTCTCTGACACTGCCACAAAAACAGCTCTTATTGGATTTCTAGCTCTTGCGTATTACTTTACTTGGCTTTAGGGAGCAAGCAAATGAGGAAATGATAAAAATAATAACCATGTCATCAGTTTGGAAAATCTTAGGATCTGTACAGAGAAGATGTATCAGCTCAAAACAACTGCAAGTACACAAAAATAAATAATGCAATTAAAATGATATATCAAGTATGAAGAGAAACAGAGGCAGGCAAGATCATTAGGCAGAAGAGATTTCTTAGGGAAAATATTACCAGAATGTGCAGATGTTAGAAAATTAGTGTCTAATAGGGAAATCTGCCTTTCACCTATGTTTTGTTTGATCATCAAGGTTTTTTCCAAAAAGTATTGGTTTGGCCTGGACACACTTGATAGTTAGACACAGTCCTCCACTCCTTGTCTCCAGACTGACTCACTGTTGACGGTAGCTTCTGGAAGGACTTGACCTCCTGTCCTGTGAAAGGATGGCCATCTACTGGAGGAGTGCATGGGTCAGCTGAGGAGATTCAGGGCAGGAAAAGGGCAAGGCCTGTCAGACCACCCACGGCCTCAGCCTGGACGTGGGTCTGGGAGGTCAGACCACCCACGGCCTCAGCCTGGACTGGGGTCTGGGAGGTCAGACCACCCATGGCCTCAGCCTGGACGCGGGTCTGGGAGGTCAGACCACACACGGCCTCAGCCTGGACAGGGGTCCATGAGCTCAGACCACCCACGGCCTCAGCCTGGATAGGGGTCTATGAGCTCAGACCAAACACGGCCTCAGCCTGGACGTGGGTCCATGAGGTCAGACCACCCACGGCCTCAGCCTGGACGCGGGTCCATGAGGTCAGACCACCCACAGCCTCAGCCTGGACGCGGGTCCATGAGCTCAGACCAAACATGGCCTCAGACTGGATGGGGGTCCATGAGCTCAGACCACACAAGGCCTCAGCCTGGATGGGGGTCCGGGAGGTCAGACCACACATGGCCTCAG